>OX411543.1:19833025-20433025 GCA_948146395.1 Fragum whitleyi | reverse complement strand
GGTAGTGCATACTTAATTTTGGCACCAAATCAATGTTGGAATTCTTTTGATAATGCCTTATTTCCATTTCCGCAGTTCTTAAAATTGCTGTTTATTGCCCATTCAGGGATCATGGGAAAACTATAGCCAGTGCCTATAGATATATATAATACATACTTAGAGATTTGTATGAGAAATACTATCTAACAAGGTTGGGAGAATTGATCATTGTTGAGGCTCTGCCAATACAATTATCAATTCCCACAACCGAGTTAGATATTTTTTCTCATACAAAGCACTTAGCATGTATTGTATTTATCGTATAACCTCTACCTTTGTCTATGTTTCTAACTGAAATGCAAGCTTCAAAAAATAACTGCATTATATCATTGTTCTAAAAATAACTATGTGATATCATAAACAAGAGGACCATGATGGTCCTTGAATGCTCACCTGAGTCTCTTTGACCCCTTGGACATCACATCATTTAAATAGGCAGATGTCATGAAGGAGATAATTTCTACACCAAACCAAGTTTCAAAAAGTTCCAACCAAAATTGTGGCCTGTTGAGTTATAACAAGAAAATTATCATTAAGGCTCCTTTTCCTGTGATATGGCATGGGTCCTTTCCATTTTCAAAATGATTAATCTTTGTCACTTGACCAACATACTGACGAAGTTTCATGAAAACTTAGGCATATTTGTGGCCTCTAGAGCATAAACAAGATAAATGTCATTAAGGCCCCTTTTCCTGTGATATGGCATGGATCCTTCCCATTTTCAATAGGGTTAATCCTTGTGACCTGACAAACATTCTGAACAGGTTTCATGAAGATTGGGCCATATTTGTGGCCTCTAGAGCGTAAACAAGATAAATGTCATTAAGGCCCCTTTTTCTGTGATATGGCATGGATCCTTCCCATTATTCATAGGGTTAATCCTTGTGACCTGGCCAACAATCTGACCAAGTTTCATGAAGATTGGGCCATATTTGTGGCCTCTAGAGTGTAAACAAGAAAATTGTCATTAAGGCCCTTTGATATGGCATAGATCCATCCCATTTTCAATAGGGTTCAGCCTTGTGACCTGGCCAACATTCTGACCAAGTTTCATGAAGATTGGGCCATATTTGTGGCCTCTAGAGTGTTAACACTAAGATTGTTGACGCGGAAGACAGACGACGCACGATGGATATTCAATGATCACAAAAGCTTTCCTTAAGCACGATGTGCTCAGGTGAGCTAAAAATATCATATTGGATGTTCTCAAACGGATATTTGTATAGTTATGAGATAAATATTGGCACTGGCAATAGTTTTACCATGATCCCTTGCTATACTATGTCTGTAATATAATGGCATTAGTGCCTATTCAGGGGTCAGCACCAAATTATTCTCAGTGCCTATCAATAGATAGACACTTACAATAATTTTGCACTGACCCCCTTGCTTTTCAAAGTATGTTATTTACAAAATATAGGCACTTACAACAATTAAGCACTACATCATTGGAAGTGATATCAAATATGAGTAAAGCAGTACTTTACCATTATCATAAATTCACAGTTTAATTGATAGTTTGATTTCGTTTTAACACCACTTTCAACATTCTTGCAGTGTTATCGCAGTGGCAAGTGCACATTCCAATGGCTTCATGTTGTTTCTCATACCAGAAAAAATACTACAATTCATACAAGCTGCCAGCTGTCTATCCCACTTAGGCGTACTAATTGTCATTTGCCGATTGGTGTGATGATGCTTGTCACAATGTTTATTGTAAGGCGTCAGATGAAAGTAGGCAGAGCCATAATTGGAACTCTCAATCCCAGGATTGAAAGTCCAAAACTTTACCGAATGTGATAGCCAGGCTCGGCCAATAGCGATCAAAAAAGTTAGAACTTCATCCAAAGAATTTTGCATTGTTCTTAGGCTTTGACTTTTGTTTTGATATGTTGAGGGGTCAGCGCAATGCTATTGTAAGTGCCTATAAATTCATAGGCACTTATAATAGTGTTGCGCTGTCTCGTTGATGAACAATAATCTATTCTGTATCAACTTAGGGTTGACAGAAGCAGATTTGGCCCTCCCAACAAATGAATCATTGCAAAAGATGACTAATAATAGAACCGGCTGGGATTTTGTGACTATTTGTTAAGGAAGAAAAATTTAAATTTATAGTTAAATCATTTTATGCTATCAAATAAAGGCATTATCTTATCTGAATAACAAAGAAATAAAGAGAATTGCACAAGTATTCAATAAGTTTCTCTTAGAAAATTAGATCTAAGTTCCTTTAGTATTAAGATTGGGGGCATTTCCTTCGTCTTTTTTTTTATTTTCAAAAGCGTGCAGCCATGCAATGGAACAAGATTTAACTGAGACATGGTGTTTGTTAAAATATTCTTGAGTTAGGCAATTTCTTTATATGTCAGAATGACCATCCACAAAACTTTAACCAATTTTGCAGTAAAATTGCGCAGCTGGAGCACCTAACCTAGTATTTCCCTCACCAGTACTTTCACAACATCCTTTCTGAGCCTTGAGCTGCTCATCCCCCATGTATATTAGGATTATTCCTCATTTGTAGGAGAAAGGATGGAAAAAATAAAGGCCACAGCCAGTATCAAACCCAGGACCCCATGATTCTGAATCCAATGCACAAGATGATTTGAACAGTGGTAATTTTTGTTTGTCTTGGTTGTCACCAACTAACTTGGTTTATAAAAATACAAATTTATATAAGGTGATCTGTACTACTATAATGAGGGTT
Source organism: Fragum whitleyi (assembly GCA_948146395.1). Taxonomy (NCBI): domain Eukaryota; kingdom Metazoa; phylum Mollusca; class Bivalvia; order Cardiida; family Cardiidae; genus Fragum; species Fragum whitleyi. The sequence goes on along the minus strand of OX411543.1, from coordinate 20,430,276 downwards.
CTTTCCCTTTCCCCACTGTAATATTAACCCTTGCCATGCTGAACCCGGAATATTCCTGCCTTGGCAGGAGCTTTAAACAAACATCAGCCTGCACATATGTGCAGTCTGATCTTTGTATATACAACCTGTTTTTCCTTTTTAGAAACCAGAAAAGCTTAAAAATTTAATTTTCAAAATGAATACTGACTCACATTTAGTGTGTCCAGTGCTTTGAGCCCTTTGATTTTGCAACAATTTGCCAAAAAATTTTAAAGGTTAAAGCCCATTACACCTTTCTTCAGCTTCAAAATGTTTACCTGATTAACTCTGAAAGTCAGAAAGTAATATCTCAGTACCTAAATATGGCATTAAAAGCACACAAAATGAGATTCTAACCACTGCTATTCCCATCCCCCACCCCATGTGTTTAAACTTTTAATATTTCCTTTCAAATGCCTTTAAAATCCTTCCAGTAATCTTTCATTCAAATAACTCAAGAATATTTTGACAATTAAAGACGTTCACTTGGGAAATACAAGTAATTTTTCTACAACACAAATTAGTTTCTACGTCACCTTAATACCAGCATCCTTCTGTGCTTCTGCCTCCCCGACTCTTGCATCTCGTTTAACCTGGGCGGTTCTAGCCATACCCAGGGACCTTAGATATCCCTATTTAGATAGAGAATGTGGAACACAGTGAAACATTGATGTGAAAGATGATGGAACAGCTCTGAGGGGTGTGGCAAAGTGTAATTGTATGCAAAACCAAATCATTTATAAAACTTTTGTTTCATGAAATTTATTTGTTAAAATAAATGATTGTTTGAAATTGACTTCCCTGTGAAATTAAAGGAATGGTTGACTTTAATACCAATCAAAAAAAGGGTTTTTTTCAAATGCTTTGAATTTGCACACAATAACCATTAAACCACACCCCTTGCATTTGCATATATGTTATGAAGCTCCGCCTTCCTCTATGTTAATGAGCTGTACATAAAAAGAGTTATACAGAATGTCACCACACAGTGATTTTATATCACCTTAATACCCGCATCTTTTCTGGCCTCGGCCTCGCCGATCTTTGCGTCTCTCTGAACTTCAGCCGTCCTCTTCATACCCAAGGCTTTCAGGTATCCCTATAAATCACATACAAACAGCACATACATACACAAAACAACAAAGTGAAAATAATATAAACTCAAATACTTACCACCTTTCTTGTGATAAAAGGCATGAAGGGATAAGAGCCTGTACATGAAATTTCCAACGATTTTACATGCTGAGCAAAGCAAAGACTCTGAGAATTTGCACAGTCAGTCCAGATAAGGTCTGAACACTTCTTTGGGAGGTCTGGGATTTTTTTTTTTTCCAGTAAGTGACTTTCTAGGCTCCTCAAAGTTTATGCCTTGTTTACATGTGAAAATTGTTGGAAATGTCACACACAGGCTTATATATGTTCACAGTCAAAATTCCTTACAATAAAATGCATAGGACTTTTTTTTGAAGAATATTCAACTACTTACATGATAGTTGGATAAAACAATCTTTTATTTTTATGATCTAGATTACAGTGAAAAATCTTAAATCTTATAAACTCTAAATTATGGGTATTCATTTGAATCATTTTGACAAGACACTTCAAATCAATACTCACAATATAGGATTGACATGAGTATTTTAGAAATATATTTCAATCTAAAATTCAAAATATCCACTCTGGCAATAGCTCTGTTTTCTTTGATTATAACCAGAGTTAACTATATATTTCAGCCCCTATTTTACTGAATGTAATATCCATCAAGTAAAATAGAATAATACTGCACATTATTGCATAAAATGTGCATTTTTGATCGTTATAGGCAAATGCTAGCAGACTTATTCCGGGTGTTAACAAGAAAAACATGGATTAATAGGGAAATTCAAGTGCCGTAAAGGCCTAGCTTTTTTTCACTTTAATATCCTTAGTAAAGGCCTATACATGATTAGATGCAGCATTAATAATGCCATTATACATTTTGAAATAGAAATCACCACCTCTAGATTTCAGTTTATACTCTCCTGGTGGAATCGAGGCCATGACCCAATAGAGACAGGACAGTACATGTATTTTAACTGCCTTCCTATTTATAAGCACTCTTTAATTTAACTGAAGAGAGGTCTCTGGTGGAGGAACAAGTGAAGCATGTGACCAAAGCCCATGTGATTAAATCAAGTGAAAATTGAACAAATACAGTACAGCAGCTTGATCACATTTTAAAGACAATACAGGGTATTATTCCTTAATCCAACAGTCCTAATTTGAATTATTTCTGATTCATCTACAAATTGTCAAACAGAAGAAAAATGTCTTGATATAATTTTTTTCAGTAAAGTTGTAATGCTCAAATTAAACTACATGACATCATCCTGGATTTTAACTATCGACTATTTGTTAGAAATTCCATAATGATAAAAAATATGTTTCACCAGCTTAGAGTATCTAACTAAATTACATTTTGTATACAAGTATATAATTTTTAAATTCATGTATCATAGAACATTCAAGACAATCAAATAAGGCCCTGAAAATTGACACATTTCTAGCTACATTGCAAATATATAGCTTGCAATCATTCATACTATGCAATCTATTATGTGAAGAGGACCATTCTGGCTTTGTCAGGGTTCAACTCTAAGGGGTGTCCAGGAATCTGAGACTTCTAGTTTCAAAGGCTGGACTCCCTCATTTTGCAATGGAGGAGTCAGATCGACTTTTCAATCATAAATGAGGTTATCAAGTCTTCGATCCAGAATTTTTAAAAAAAATTTTTGAGGCAATAGTGTTGGAAAGAAGAAATTTCTTGCAACAAGCAATTTCTTCTTTTCAACAATATTTCCCCTAGTATAAAATTTTGACTCCTGACTTTAAGCTTGGACTCATTAATTTCATAAATTTTATTGCACAGAGGTAAGAGTCAAACGCTGTATGTAAATAACTGTAACATTGGCCAGGTTGGCTATTATACTGAAGCTTCAGAACTGTTGCAAACATAGCTAGTATGTTTTGTTAACAAGTTACAAAATTAAATCAAATTGAATTTCAAAATTAATGCCCCTCAAAAGTTATTCTTCTTTCATTAAACATGACCTTGATAATTGACCTTGCAGGATAACCTCCAACCAGACATTCAATGATATGTATTAGGAGCCTTCTTATGAAATATGAGCATTGTAACCCAATGTTTAAGTTAAAGTTAGGAAAATTTTTAGTTTATTTGTAAAGTTTTGGCAGATAGAGAGCAGTGGACAGACATGCCGGGCATAAAAATACCCAACTTTCGCAGATGGGCCTCTTTTTCACAATAGATAAAATAATCATATATTAAATCAAAAGCAAGCATATAAGAAATCTACATGAGGCAACTAAATCTCCTTAATTCAACTGACATGATAAAAGTTTCAGATTGTTTCGTTATTTTTTGGATTTAGTGTGGTGTGGTGTCCCTGGTCTACAAGTAGGGAGTCGGCCTCTTCACCTAAAGGTCCTAGGTTCGTTTCCGGGGAGCAGCTATCAATCTTGGTTCTTTTCTTGGCCCACACATTTGGTGCAAGTACTGGTTAATTTTCGAGGAAGCAGAATCAAGAGGAATTAATCTAAGTTGTGAGAACTTATGTCCCAATCTATGTTAAAATAAATAGGTTTAAACCATTTCCTGAAATAGAATTGCAAATGCCTTTTTGCAACTATGCTGTTGTAGCAAGCAATTTATTCAATGTAAACCCTTTTTCTCCAATTCTTTTTCTCAAGGGGCAGCAAAAGGCAACATTGTGTGTGAATGGGTTACAGTATCTTGTATCAGGTCCAATGTCCTTGCCAGTTAGAAACCATAATTACTATATTAAATATTGTCATGCTGAACTTGCAATATTCAGGCTATGGCAGGAGGTATTGACGAAGACCAGCCTATTTGCCAATTTTAAAAGTTAAGGATTCATATTTTCAATATAAATACCCATTCACTTACGGCATTAAGTGCTTTCAGCCCATTGTTTTTTCTGCATTTTTTTGCCAAATATTTTTATTCAGCATGACAATGGTTAAGGACTTCAGGCATAGGACATTCATTTCTTGTCAAATAAATTACTAGTCTGTCCTAATGAGTGGTTTGGAAACACTATGAAGTGTATTCTATAGACATGCATTTTGTACAAAGCAACTAAGAATCTTTACAGAACTGGTCACATCATAATGCTATGCTGTAACTCAAGGAAGCAAATCTAAGCAATCTAAAAATAAAACATGTGGTTAACACTGAACATGTTTAACTTAACTTTTCAGGGCCCAATCTGATTGCCTTTAATTACGGAAGAATCAATATAGAATTTTGAGCATTTCTAAATTATAATGCCTTATGACTTCACCTTTCATACTATTTATAAGATAAATAATGAAGCATAAGACCTTAGTTATGACATTAAGACATGTTTTACATTTCAACTTTTATCTCTACTTGAGATCAATTAACTTAATAATTGGGGTTTAGTCTACTATGTAATAATACTTAAATAGTTTTTGTCGTCTTTATTGCAGGTTAAGGGCTCAGTACATCACTGTTGTAAGTGCTTATACATATTAATAGACTCTAACAATAGTTTCAAACTGACCCCCAGAACTTGAAGTACTTTAAGTTTTTCATCTGACCTCAAGCTGCAAACCAAATCTGGTAATATTTCACCTTTGCTCATTTGATATGAAAATGAGGGCATTGGTAAAATTTTTTACCTTGTTTCGTAATCATTTTACTTTGGTATTCATGACTTTGATACACACCAAAGATGTTCATGATTCAAGAATAAGTTAATGAAGATAAAACATGCATACAACAACTGCATAGCATTTTCAAAATCCACAGTATGAAGCAATAAGATAATTAAATAAATTTGTCATTTACATTTTGTAAATTAAATTTTACTTCCAGGTTTCAGATAAGAATTACTGGTGGCAATCTAAATAAGGTAATTTTTTTTCAGTAAAACTTCTGTTGCAACTAATTAAAATCTTCTTGATATATGTGTCATATGGATAATTCAATTACATTTTCAATGAATATTGTTTTCTAGATGGAAACTAGAAAGATTATTGACAGATTGTTAATGTCAAGACAAGACGAACATGATGGTCGTAAATCAGTCATCTTAATAACCATATCAAAATTGACAAAAATATAAGTAAATTAAGACAGAGCTTTCCATGGAAAGAATTCTTTAGTAGGGCTTTATACATGGCACATCCTGTCAAGTTCAGCCTTATTGGCCCAGTGGTTTAGGAGATTTTTTTCAAAATTTTCTTTATTTTGGCCTGTAGCATCTAAACTTCTTGGTGGAATTAAATTCTTTTAACAACTTTGGTCTTCTGCAAGCCCACTGTTACTAAGGATTCCATTTATTTTTCAAGATGATTCAAATGAGTTACTTCTTCTGATAAGACCTGGATAAAACAAACCCTTCCCTGCTGTTCACATTAATATGCTGCTATTCAAAAATACCTTGGCAGACAATATAGACTAAGATCAGTCTGCATAGATGCATAGCAGTATTAATGATATAACAACAATCTTAACCCAATTTATGGAATTAAAGTCCTAAGTGAACGGTCAAGATTTGATTGATTGAATTGGGTTTAATGCCACCTGTAATAATTTTTGTCCTTAACAATGGATATAGATCATTGATCTCTCTATTCAAATCGCATAACCTTTACTTCTGTTGCCATGGTAACATACCTCCTCATCTCTGATATCCTTCAATGTATAACTGACCACACAGATTCCCATGTTGACCAAGTCTGAGGAGGCCACGTCAAATACTTGTTTCGAAAACTTCTTACGATCTTTGTAAATTTCCTGAAATGGGCAAATATACATGGTTATCATGTGTTTGTTGACAAAATTTTGGACAGATCAAAAATGAAGAAGTTGTCAATTACAATATTTTGTTGGTAAAATCTTTAACATATCTTTGTCTTTTAAGGATAGAAACATTGTGGAAAATGCTGAAATTGCTTGAAGAAGCAATTTTATCATTGTCCACAATTTTTTGAATGCTTTTTTTTCTTCCAGGGGGCGTCAAGAAAGACCATCAAGCAAACCCTATGCTATTGAAATCATCAAAATTTTTGTGCATTGATGATCCTACTTGTTACCAACAATATAGGGATTGGGTATGAAATATTGATTTTAGAATGCTGTTGGCCGCCTCGTATCTATTCCTGAAGTCAATGAATAGGGCCATGATTATTTTTTTTAGTATTGGGGCTTAATTCGCTATTAAATGTATTAGAATATTATTTCTTTACTGATGGACCACACACAAAGACTTCTGGTATTTCTAATGACAATGACAATGACAAGTTGTTCATATGTTCTCAAATTTCTTTTTATTATACAGGGCTCCTGTTAAAAGTCAGTGATGAAAATCCTCATCTATTATTTCTCATCTAAATCCTATATGTCATTAGAATCATATTAATCCTTATCAAGATGAATTTTAATGTTTTAATTAACATTGCTAAATTTTGGTACATATCTATGACCCTGGCTCATGTTTTATTCAGAAATTATTTAGAAAGCAGGCAGAGTAGGCTAAGATCAGACTGCACATCTGTGCAGGCTGATCTCAGCCTTTTTCTCTGTCAGAACTTTGTGTTCAGCAGAATCATGAATCACAAAAAGCAAGTGAAAGGTTAAATATTAAAGAAGCCAAATGTGGAGGTAAGGGTAATGTAAACTGACCTGTATAAATAGTTTACATTCTTCCCAGTTATTTTGAATTGTGTCCTCAGCTTTCTATTTTACTATGGTAACATCAATTATTTTCATACCATTGAACCATATCACAAATTATAAAACCATCTTGTGTACCAGCCTTTGCAATGACATTTCAAACAATTTCAGAAAGGTACATGTTAAGACTCAGATCAGCCTGCATCTACAGCCTACTTAAATTGTTTGACCCTTAAACCAGGGTTTTGACTCCCAAAAATCCCATATTGACCCTCAAAAATTTTCTGCAGGTCACTTTGACCCACTGAATTCCCAGTGGTGCAACCTATGCAATATAAAACATTATATAGATCAATTGTTTTCTTCATACTACATGCATTACAAAAGATAAATATGAATGAAACAACATAAACAATAAAGTGTGTCTACACTTTATTGTGCATGTTCTTTCAGTTATATAAATTACAGTAAAACCCCTCCTTCCGACCACCCCGGAAAAACGGGCACCCCGCTATTACGAACGATTTTCGCCAGAACGGAATTATTTGTTCTTTATCTTAATGGTCGCGAACCCCTCTAATGCGAGCACCCCGCTATTCCGAATTACGACCACTAAATTCAGTACAAACGTCGTATAATACACTAGTACGAACCTCGCTAAAAAAGACCAGTAACTTCACACCTCCGGATCGACCATCCGAATTTCACGCTTAGCAAGTACGACACTAATTGGGTACGAATGGATCAACAATGGATTATCGAATTTTTCGATATCGTGATTAAACATCTATTGTGTTTTGGTGTTATTTTCAAACAAACAACTTTAAGTGGTCAATTGTTTTGATACACTGCATTCGAATATCAATTAAAGATTTTAACTGGTTCACTGGAGTAAAGAAACCGAAAATAATGCTAATTTTGGAAACATACAGGAAATTGTTTTCGGCGATCTGCTGACCGATTGTAAATTTGCTTATGATGGATAGGTTTCGTTTTTAAGGATTTTACTGAATGTATGCGCTACATTTACAGTTCGACAATAATTGCCCTTATTTTAATATAAATAATCCGAGGTAGGTTTTCAAACCAGATTAAGTAAACAAACGTAAAGGAGAAAAGAGGTATATTGAAAGAAAAAAATAACTTTGCAAAGAAAGCGAGGTCACTATACGCCTACTCACCGATAGTTTTGGGGAAGGGAAAAAGAGGTCCTAAGTTATGAATTGAAAGCAAAACAAACAATTTAAAACTTTTTTCAGCAGAAAAGTCTCTTCTATAATAGGGCCTTTGTCCTAGTTTTTGCAAAAGCATTAAGAATCTAACTTAGTTTATACTCTCGAATTGAAAAAGATTTGTATCATTGAAATGAGCAACTTCAAAGAATCAATTTCTCCCTTTTGGAAATCAACAATTTGGATTGGCTTGAAACAACAACAACAACAACAACAAAAATTTTACATGTAAATGCTATTTTATAGATTTAATTAGGTAATGTAAAAAAACACAATATAGTTTAAATCATTATAAAATAAACTGAATTACAGTCTCTTCTATTACCAATAATTAGTATAGGAAGTTTGCACGTATCCGACCAAACCTCAGAATTAAGACCACCCCGCTATTAAGACCACTTTCAAAAAGTACCCCAAGTGGTCTTAATAGAGGGGTTTTACTGTACTTAAGACTGATAAGATCTCATGTTTTGCTCTTTTTAACCCCTATTTAACCAGTTTCGATTCCCACTATCTTATGGTCAAGGGGTCAAAGACTCCAAAATGAAAAAAGCTTGCATAAGCCCTAAATATAGAATATTCCTGTATTGGCAGCTTGGGCAGACAAAGATCAGCCTGCACATATGTGCATTATGATTCTAGTCTACCTTACTTTTCTTTTTCAAGTAGAAGGGTTTAAAACTAAGTTTTAATTACATTTTCAAATAAATACAAAACTCAAAACTTATGCATCCAGTGCTTTCAATAGTTTGATTCAATGCAGTTTTGCCAAGGTCATCATTCATCACTACAAGGATTAAGGTAGTGGACCCATAAAAGTTCTGAAAAGTTTCAGAAGTAATTAACTTCAACAGTGTAAACTGATGTATTTTTCCAATTGATTTCATTTAACGAGGGCTAAGCGCAAATCAGTTGTAACTCCCTATAAAGATATAATGAGCTACAATTTTTTTGCACTAAGCCATTGATTAGGAAACCTCCATTAACATTGTGAAAGATCACAAGTTCTGAAATCAGGGTTTTAGCATAACAACAAAAAGAATGGGGTCTCAAGGGCTCAATAGATGGCCTCATTGGGGTCCTTTCTAAATAATTGGGAGTCCCTGTTATAAATGTAAGCCATCTCTTTAGATGTACCCATGCCTTTTTGTGTAAATATTTAAACATTCTCTGGATTAGACTGCACACAATATTGGATAGATATGTGCCATCTAAGATCAACTTCAGAAAAGATTTGAAGACTGTTTGAAACAGACTTCAATTCTTTTTGGAGTTGATCCTATGAGGGTCCTAGGGACTCTCATTAGAAAGTTTTGAGAGTCCTGGTTGCTTATTTAAGAGTCTCCAATACACAAATCTTGCATCCCTTAAAACCTTGTGAAATGATCCGTACTATTACGGGTCCACTATGTTTAGCTCTCTGTGCACTTGCTCAAATGTCAAGGTCAAAAAGACTAAGCTGCATACCTCAACAGTCATGTTTCCCATGATTGCTCTCTGGTGACCTTCAAGAGTCTCTTGTGCGACCTTTTCAATCTCCCGTTCAGATTTACCGAGGAACAACTCACAGGCGGAGGCCAACATCTCCTGACTGGATCCCTGGATTTTTACCTTAAAAACAGAACCAGTGGATTTTAAAATAATAATGATCAAAAGTGAATTGTCAATATTCTGAGGAACATTTCAAAACTAATTTCTCTTTATCTTAACATTTTATTCCAAACTTCAGGACAATTTAATTAATTTCAATATTTTGCCTCTATTTTTTAAAGAAAATATTTTTTGAAGCTAAATGAAATTAAAAATTTACACTGTGTTCACACAAAAACAAGAATTTGAAAGACATTAATTCATTAATAGAAATAAATATCATAACTCTGAAGCACTGAAATTATCATCTTAACCTCAGTTTTTTCAGGTAGGAAAAAGTAACCTGAATATAGATGCAGAATTTGAATTTGAAATAAGAATGATTGTTAAATAAAATCATTCTTTTCCTTGTCAAGCTCTAATAAAAATCACTTTTTTGAACATGACCTTAACAGATGCCAAATGCGTGGCTGGAATATGCAAAAAGTCTAAGTTAACCCTTGTCATGCCGTAAATAAATTTTGGCTAAAAATTTTCATCAAAATCAAAGGCAAAGAGCACTGAAAGTCCCAACTTTAGGTCAATTTTTATTTGAAACACTAGATCTATTGACAATTCTGGTTTGGAAGTGAGAAACAGGTGGTGTAGACTAACATCAGACTGCACATATGTGCAGGCTGATGTTTGACTATAGCTCCTGCCAAATCAGGCATTCCGGGTTCAGCATGACAAGGGTTAAACAAGAGCACCACAACTCTGTTCAGTGCTTGGGGTTGAACAGTGCTTGGGGTTGAAAAAAATCTTAAGTCGAGAAGGAGCATATTTCGCATAAAATGCATCTAGAGTTATCCTACTTGATTGCTATTTAGATCTTTTGATGGGGAACATGTGAGCCAAGTTTCAAGTGAATGGCTTCAGTAGAACCAGAGAAATAATAGATCTATGAATTATTATTCAAATTGTATGAAGTATGCTCTCTCCCTTAATTTTAAAATTTGACATAGAGCTGTGACGTTGACCTTGGAGCTATTTTAATATTTGTTACAGCACATTCTAATCATGATAAAAATACCAGTTGAGAACAGTAATTTTACAAACAATCCACGAATTTAAGAGTTACAGACTGGATAAATCCTGATGGACCCAGCAAAACACATACGCATACACATATTATGTCAGTGATAACAAGGTCTCAGGGTTGAAAAAATCATATTCAGCAGAGTAAAAATCATAAAAATAGATTGATAGTTTCGTGGTAGAATGGAATGTTGGCTCAGTCTTTTTCGCCGGTAGGGGACTAATTAGCCAGGTTTAGAGGGTTTTACTGACAGAACCGCTTGAATTACTAAAATTATGAAGGAATTATTAAAGTGTCTTTCAAACCTGATATGGTGATATTGCATTATTTTTGGCAATCGACTTAGAATTGCAGTAATTTCTCTAATCTGTATGACTTGCAAAAAATGCAAGTGTTCTTGTGCTTGACACTTGTGATCTTCAATTTTCACTTGCATTTTGGGAGTTCTAATTTCAACCCCTGTATGTACTGAGCTTACCTGTGGTTTCAAGCACCGATTTCATTTAGAATCTTTCAATTCTACCTCATTGAATAATGTATAAATGATTATATACTTTACAACAAAGTGGCTATATACAAATAGCAGAAATTATATAAGCATGCTCTTTAAAAGAAAGCCTTACAACATAGTACAAGCAGAAAACAAATATAAATGTGGTTCATGATTTTATATGCATGGAACTGTACTTCAATCTCAGTTAGGTGGCCACAATAACTTAATATTTATGATCATTTATTTATTCTATGCATCCCATTTTAATTAAATAAGATAACTTTGATATAACATGTCATAGGAAATTATTAATGTAAATAAGGCATTGCTCTAGGATCAGTTAAATCTAGCCAGTCATTAGCCAGTGATAATGGGCCTACCTTGACATATTTTGTTTGAAAAAGATCAATTTTTTTGCCATTTGATATTTACTGTTATGTACCTTTGATGAACCTTCAGTTAGAGGAAAAATATTCATGCCTTGAAACATAAAAAGAATTTTATATCATCTAGTGAGAGTATTGATCATGGATAATTGGTACTCATAATTAAATCGAAACAGTATACTGTGTTAGAATAGATTAGACTGGATAAGGGAACTCTTTCCTTGATAAATTGAAAGATATTTTGAAACTTAGAATACAATTGACATAAATTATCTAAAGGTTTCAAAGCATAAGAATGACCTTTCACCGTATCATGTGATTTTTAGAAAATCGATACAAAGATGTAAGAGCATCAAAAACAGATTGTTATCTGTATGAACTAACAAATGAGCCTGTGCCTGACATTTCCAAGAATTTCAATTATGCGCAAAGCAAAGACACAGTCTGACCAGAGTCTTCACTATGCATTTGGTAGATACATAAGGTTTCAAAATATCTGTTGACCATCAGATAACTTTATATTTACAGTATGTGGCTGTCTATGCTACCCAATGTTTGTATCCCACAAATATTTCATATTGTTGGTTAGTTTTAATACTTACGTCATTTCCTGGTATTTTTTTTATCAAATAAACGATTTTGTGAGCTACCATTATGCAGTCATTTAGAATATCAAAGTTTCACCTCATGTAGATTTCAACCAATTACATTTCAATTAGTAGAATTAGTCCAAAAATATCAAGGAAAGAGAACAATCCATTTTGAAGAATACTACCTGAGCAATTCCTGTCACTTGAATAGCTACACCAAGTTTTGTGTAAACTCCAGCGCTAGTGATGGACAGTGTCAAAACATTCAGAGAGAGTCTGAAATCAAAATGGTACCATTCCCTTTTTAAATTTGGGGGTAATATATTTGTACTACAGTATATGTTCTACCCCTAGCAAGCCTTTAGGCTTAGCAGATGCCCCGAGCTTCTTTCTAACGCAGATTCTGAAAATTGAGAAGTTTTCTATTCTATAATTATTATTTGCATATAAAAAGCAAATACTACTTACAGGTTGTGCATTAGGAAACTTATTTGTGTAATTTGTTTATCAAATTATTTGTACAATATTATGTTAGTATGATATGAGGAAATGAAACAACATTAGTAAGGCATTACATCATTACAGCGTACATTTAGCATTAGGCACTTGAGCCCCCTAATAAACCTGAATCTATTGAATATTGGCTTGCCAGAATATCATTCCTTAGAAATTGGGTAGAAATGAATCTGACAGCATCATATTTTTCTAAAAATCAAATCACGACAATATCAATGACATAGTTCATGACTGATGACATAATCTATACATTTGTGATGAAGCCTCTGGCTCCCCAGATAAATTTGTCTGCATTGCCCAATAAACTTTTCCATCTCAAGTCACCAACCATCTTTTCTCTATTCATCCGGAAGTCTCAGGGCATTTGACTTAAAAGCATATTTTGAGTATTTTTAATTCATTTTTTTCAGTATGGCTGGGGTTATAAATTGCATTATGTCTAGAATTCATCTGTTTAGATAGGACAACATACTATGCATTATTTAGTATTGAATTAAACCTAGAAAACCGTTACCATAGCACCCATTTATCAATATTCAAGGAAACTGAAGCAATCTCTGATATTTGCCCTCAATATTGGAATAACAATGTTATTGATTGGGTCTAGGAGCAAAAAGTGTATGTAATGCTAGGGTCTATGCTTTCAACATGCTATATCACTAAATTCTGAATGTTAAATTGTAATTTCACTGCCTAAAGATGGTCAAGTGGTAAATATTCTTGACTAAATGAGCCTGTGGGTGAGATTTCCAACAATTTCGAATGTGCGCTTTGCATAGACCCTGACCAGCCTGTGCATCCGCACAGTCTGACCAGAGTCTTCACTATGCGTTTAGTAGATGGTTAAGATCTCAAAGTATCTGTAGACCATTGGGTAACTTTATGTTTACAGCATGAGACTGTCTACGCTACCCAATGTTTGCAAATCACGAACATTTCAAATTGTTGGAAATGTCGCGCACAGGCTCAAATTATATATGATCTGGAGGTCACATACTTCTCGTAAATACAAAAGAGGTTTTGTCAAAATATTAGAAAACAAGTGCATGTCAGCCCCCCACCGGATAACAAAAAATCCTTTCTTATAAAATACCTCCTACTTACTAGATCTATAACTGTATACAAAATTTGAAGTTGCTAGCACATTAGGTTTTGAACAAAATGTCCCAAACAAAAATATAAGAGTAAAAACAACCAAAGGCAAAAACTCCAAAAGTGGGCGGAGATGAATGATTCTTGTACATGCCACTTGTCCTCAATGAGATCTATAAGTGTACCAAGGTTGAAGTTGCTAGCACAAATGGTTTACAAGATATAGCCCGGACAAAAGTGTGACGGACAGATGGACAGACGGACGGACGGACAGACAGACGGAATCGAGCAAACCTATACTCTCCCAACCGGTAACCAGTGGGGGACTAATAAATTCTTTTGGAAGTCAGATTTTCTAGTCTTATTAACTACATTGTATGTGTCATTAATTTTCCGTGAGATTGTTTTTACGCTTTCATTTTAATCATTAATTACCTTGTGTGTGACATTTCCAACAATTTCAGATGTTCCAAGAGTATAAACTTAGACCAGCTTTGCTTCAGCAGAGTCTGACCAGAGTCTTCACTTTGTGCCCTTTAGATAGATAATGTATCAAAAGTCTCTTTATACAGAAGCCACATTATAACTGCATTATGTGGCTATCAAGGCTACTCAGTGTTTGCACCAAATACACATGTTAAATTGTTGGAAATGTCATGCATAGGCTCCAATGATTTCAGGCATCAACCTTTCCAAGTAGAGCCCAGAATTTTACATCCCTACGATTTCTTATTATCTTTTTTTTATTTTTTATCTAAATATCCTGGAAAAGGAAGAATTTGATTGCAAAAAGGAACTTCTCCATTTCAAACAGTTAGAATCATTTTTTAAAACTACAGCAACTTTTAAATTAAGTGTCCAGATAAAGCCAGTCTACAATCTGTATTTCCCAATGAAACCTTATGTTGTTGGTACTCATTTGAATAATCTCCACGAGAGATTTCAATAAAGTACCAACAACATAGGATTGCAGTTAGGAATAATGAAATGTTTAAATTTGAAAACCAAAATATCCCCTACATTGATAGCTCTGAAATTTGTCTGCAATCTCAGTAAATTCAGACAAATCTAAAATTTTGAGGAATGAGAAAGGTTTAACTCCCAAAATGAACTACAGGTCACTAATGACTAATCATTGTTTGGAATGATATACAAAGCTCACGAACTAAAAGCCACCTGTGACAAAGAAACAAAATATATCAAATTAAACTGGTGTCTTATCTGCAAACTAAAACTGCAACAATAAATAGTTTGGCTTGTATGGCAACATAATCAGTAAAAAAAAATTCAAATGTTCTAATTTTCTAATATATTTTCATTCTTAAGCCTCTTCATTCAAATGAATACCTACAATACAGGCTTTGATACACTTATTTTGAAACATTTCAACCTTCTAAAATAAATGCTCATTTAAAAACTCTATGCCCTATTTTTTTCTTGAATTCAAACATTTCCTGATTGAGTCGAGTCCATTAAAATTTTGTAGAATATATTAAGGGTTTATTTAAATTAATGTGAGTGCTAAAGATGTATCAGGACTTAAAAGTATTTTATAAAATAAACCCTTCAAAGAAATCACTTTAAGTCTGATTATTTGATGAGCAAATTTCAGTTAAAAGTAGCTTTGATGAAACACATCAGCCTTGCGTTCAGGTTGACAAGGTTAGCAAAGCACTTTCGAAATGATATCTTGCTTTGCACGTATGTGCATGTGCAAAGCAGGGTATCATCTCAAAGCGCTTGCAAAACCCTTTTACATCCTGAACACAAGGCAGACCAACTGATGCAAACACATGCTTCTCTCAAATGATTGAAAAGAACCACATGACAATATCAATTTGGGAAAATTAAAATCCATCGCAAAAATGTTGGGGTCTAACAAACCTTTATTACTGTAATGAAAACATGATACCATATATAGTGACTGAGACGGTTGCCATTCATTGATGTTTCTTTTATTACAGAGGGTTGCAGGGTGTTTCTTGTAATCATAGGATATTTCACAAATATTTGTTTTCTGTTCATTGCAAGTAAAGCTTATGAGTATTAAAAACTTCTTGCTTCCTTTTTCAAGGTAATAATTGTACTCAAAATAGACCTATAAGAGGTTCAGAAAAATTGGCTTACTGGATTTAAAAACAGAAGTATGCAAGTCTTTATTTTCAAAGCAAGTGTTTGACCACTATGAATTCCAATTTTAAGCAAAACCTTTTAACTGCATTTTGTTTCATCATGTTTTTACTACAGTAACTCAGGGTTAAGGTACAGATAACAAAGCTTGAACCATATTCCTATTCTAACTCCGGCACTTACTTGGGCAATACCAGTGACCGAGATGGCCACACCAAACTTGGTATAAACCATGGGACTCTCAATCATTAGTGTCATTGTGTTTAGATTCATTCTATGACAGCAGTAAGAAGACAGAAAGAAACAAGTGAGAAGACTTAAAATTAAGGCTTTCTTTTTTAAGTTTACAGACAAGTTAAACAAGAGTACCACCTACAGGTGCCTACACTTGACTGTTGATTGCTGGATGGTGGATAAAATCTAAATATACAAGGGGCATAATTTTCGCAAAATGCATCTAGAGTTATCCCCCTTGATAACATAGGTTGCTCTTTTGAAGGTGAACATGTGTGCCAAGATTCAAATGAATGCCTACATTAAAACCAGAAATCACAATGTATTATTTTTTTCACAAAGAATATAATGCCAATGCTATGGCAATACCTTGAGTTTTCTCTGAAATCAAACGAGCTTATAAAGGGGGGTCATCAAAATAGTTTGAAAGCAAATAAAATTTCTTTCATATGATTTGATTATTTGGATGGAACTTGCAGATTTGATTCATAAATCAAACAAATATCATGAACTAATTGGTCAAACATTTTTTACCCTTGTTATGCTGAATACATTTTGGCTAATAATTTTCATTAAAATCAAAGGGCAAAAAGCACTGAAAGTACTAACTGTAGGTCAATTTCTATTTGAAAAACTAAATCTTTTGACAATTCTGGTTTGAAAGTGAGAAACAGGTGGTGTAGACTAACATCAGACTGCACATATGAGCAGGCTGATGTTTGTCTATAGCTCCTGCCAAAGCAGGAATATTTCAGCATGACAAGGGTAAATTACAATTTCACTTTCAGGGTTTGACATTCACTGTCCCGAGTAAGTTGTTGATCCTACTCATAACTTGTGAAATCAAAGAGTCCTAATTAAAAGTAAGGGATCATTATTTTATACTGGGAAATAAAATGTGATAAGAAGACATTACTTGACACAAAAATAATCTGGGGAACAAATTATGATTAAGAAGACATTACTTGGCACAAAAATAATCTTATGCTTCACAATATTCTTCTGAAAAAGGAAGATGTATGCAGGTTTGTTGCTTAATTGAAAAACTTTTTCCTTATGTGCTAAGTTAGTACGTTGAACTCCTAAATTTCATAAATAGGAACCATTTGCACCTTTGGTAAGTGTATTTGATTTGTTTTGGGTGTTAATTTATCTTTATTTTTTTTTTCTTTCAGAAAAATAATTTCTAAGAATTTTTTGATTACCCCCTTTTTACACCTGAAATAATAAATAAATATTTCATCTATAAACAAATCTCTCAAGTTACTTATAACAGATCTGAACATTTTAGCCAACTTTCATAGTCAATTGGTTAAATAAAATTTGCAATGTTGCAACTAGTCGGGTAAAAATGATAAGTTACCCATCCCAGTGATACTTTCTTATCACAAGTTTTATAATACACTGTAGTTCCACAAGTTTTATTGAACTGTTAGCAATATTGAATATAAAATAAGTCTTAACATTTAACAACTTAAATTCTTGCTGTTGAAAAATTAATTTGTTCAATGACTAACCACTAATATAATAAACAGGAATAGAGGACTATATCTCCATTAATTCGGACTTTACATAAAGAACATTTATGCAGGTTCTTTATGTCATATCTCTGAATACATGGAATTTCATCATCTTATTGACAATTTCCTAGAATTTTCCCTTAATATTTCTATGCACCATATTTCTCCTAATAAAGGCTCCTGGGAGCTATACATTGCATGGCCAGGGTTTTTTTTTTTTAGGCTGATTATTAATTCATAAACTAAAGGTGCTTGAGAACCTGATTCGCTCCACAGGCCTGAATATCCTATAAGCCACCTATATATTACCATATATGGAAATTAGCCATATCTCCTATGATTTTCAACTGATTAAAATTCTTTGAATGAATATGATAGTGGGTCACCCAAGGAACATTCCTATGAAATTTGATTGGAATCCATCCAGTACTGTATGAGGAGAAGATTTTTAGAGTAAAAGTTTATGGATGGACAGACACATGCACACACAGACAACGGACACCCCACCATGACAATAGCCCGCTGGCCTTTCGACCAGTGGAGTTAAAAATCATAAAATTGATGATTGTACGGCCCTTTTCCCTTTTATATGAGGTAAATTTTGTCTAAACAATCATATAAATGATTGTTTAGAAGAAATTCACATCAAATTAGAGAAGAAGTTTCAAAAAGTTTTTAAAGTTTAGGCATTTGAAGTGGGTTTTCTTGGTAAAAAATATAGGGTTGCTACTATTAGGGAGGGCACTATAATAAGAAGAAATATGGTATGTGAAATCAAACAATTACTATAGCTTATTATTTTTTCAATCCAAACAATCTTATCACATTTTTAAAATCACTTGACCAATATAACACATTTTTAGATACAATCTAAAATTATTATATGTACCATTAACCTAATACAAGACAGTTATTCTTTAGAAATGTCAAAAGTGAAAGGGGTTGCAGATTGAAACTTAATATCAGGGAAAAAGACACTTAGGTTCCCAGTTGCCATGATGGACCCTAAGTATTGGGTTGGAAATGCCAAAATGATTTTATCCCCTAAATTAAACAATGAAATTAACACAATCTGTGACTGTATCCTTTTTCCCTAAATATACATGCTATTTTGATAAAGAAGTCTTTCACAATAGAAAACACTGGGGAAAATAAGAAATTGCTAATACAAAACAATGTCTAATTTTCACAATATTTTCTACTTTTTTTTAAGCAATCTTTCTTGCTATACAACATTGTTTTGTCTGAACTTTTTCATGTAGGCCTTAAAAGATTGTAACTGTGTGTACTTAGTAAATGATGAGATTGTGGGTGACAGCTCTTTAATTCACTTACCTCTGTAATTTTTGAATGAGGGGCCATACAAACACACGACCACCAGGGACAAACTGTGATTGACCTAGACAACATCCTGAAATTAAAAATTGTTCAGAGTCAAATGTGGTTGCCTGTGCCAATAAAAAATTTGACCAAAGGCTTTTGCAACAGATTTTAGTAAAATATATAATTTGTATTTCAAATTACAATTAATACATGAATAGTGGTTTTTTTTATTTGTGGAGGTATGAAACCAAACAAGAAATACTTGAGGCTCAGGAGGGACAAGTATCGCTCCAATGGAATTGCTCCAAGGAAACAAGAAGAAACATCTATTTGTTTTCATTCGGAACATCACTCGGCCATTTCCGTAAACTGCAATAGACCTTGGATGTATGTAAGGAGGATGGGTATGTAACAAAATTGTGCCTTTTGTTAGGCAGAAACAGTGTAAGAAAAACTAGCATGGAAACAACTGGCGCTATCTTTAAAATTTGTATATTTTACAATAAATAACGGCTAAAAAATCTTAATTTTTGAGAATGACGAATCATTCTCAAAAATTATGATTTTTCAGCCGTTATTTAAGAATCTAAAGATATTTTTATAAGGATACAATTGTTTCATGTCAGTGAGTTAAATGAGTTGAGTTATCGTTGAATGTTTTCACTCAAAGTTTGGAGGGCTAACACCATTTTAACTGACATCATCGAGTATTTCCAAAGTTTTCCCGTACTTTTTAAAAATAGTCCGTCCATGTACATCCGAGGTTGATCGTGAGATTGGCCGAGTGGTGTTCTGAATGATTTGTTTTAAGTGATTTAAGTAAATGATGATTTCAGAAAGCAGGTCAGGCTCTATGAAAATGTTAATCTTACTATTGATCATTTAATACAGACCATGACCCTATTATTCTTAATTTAAGAAAGTAGGTCAAAGGTCATAGGTTCAATAGGATGCCAGATTAAAGACAATCATCCCCTAACAATTATTAGTGCCAAAAATCTAGTTCTTCACCTTATATTTCAATAATTGCAATCTAATAAAATAAAGAATTCTGATTGGTTTAAATCGCATCATGTGGGGAAATCCATTGCACTTTATTTCTGTATAAAATGCAATAGGTCTTTTGGGAAACCCCCGACCTTCGATCAGCAAGTCCTGTGTTGTAGGAACTCAAATTAACCTAGTTCCCAATCATCAACGCAACATTGCTATTTAATCTATCCTTAATTAAGATATTTTCGAAAGGATTTACCATTACAAGCAAGCAGTGCTGATTCTGAGCCAGCATAAACTTAGAAAACAGTGAGTCAACGAAGACCATCAGGCAAACCTCTAAACTAAGACCTTCCACGCTGTTTTGTTTTGAAAATACAGACTAACTTGGCAGAAACAAGTTTTTTGTCATAAGTACCTCTGTGAATTTCAAAGTTGCCGTTTATTTGTGTATCATTTGTTTTATCTTATGACATTTCACTTCGATAGCGAGATAAAAAAAAAATACACGATCTAAAAATAGATTGTGTAATCTTTACACACAGAAAGTAGACTTGAAGCTTTAATGTTTTACAGAGAATTTAAATAGTTTCTTTGATTTAGAGGACTGCAATTATATATGGCTTAAACATAACCCCTACGGGTGTTATTTGCCATGTGCTAAGGCAATTGCACTTTATACCCCAATAAACGCAGTGAAAAAGACACTCATTCCTATAATATTAGATTGATTGATTGAATGGATTTTTGCACCACTTTCAACGTTTTTTCAGTTATATCGCACCGGCTGGAGCACCTTACAATGGATTCCTAGTATTTCTCTCACAAGTACAACCATCACATCTGTTCCTAGCCTCAAGGTACTATCTCACATAGGTATACGATTTTTAATCCATTGGTTAGACTGAAAGACATAGAGTTGGAAAGAATGAATGCCAACGTCGCCATTGACTAAGAGGATCCCGAGTTTGATTCAAGGAAGTGGCCATGGATCTTGGTTCTTTCACAGGCCCACACATCTGGTACAAGTACTGGCTTTCCAAGGAAGTAAAATTAAGAGGGCTTAAATCATATTGTTAAGCAATGTAGGTTAATTAAATAGATTTTGATGAGTGTCTTTTTTCTAAATTTTTTCTAAGTGAGACTGCACATTAACTTTTGACTGTTTTTAAATGACCCTTGAGGCCTTTCCCGAAGCCCTTTCAGTACTTTGAATTACAGTATTCAATAATGATCTGATCATAATCAAACGATCATATAAATGAGAAGTCTCAAGAAGATCCTTAAATTTAGGCATTTGAAGTGTGTTTTCTGATTAAAAAAATTTAGAGATGCTTTTATTAGGGAGGGTGCTATTTTTAGAGGAAATACGGTTAATGACTTTTTACCACTATCCAATTTCTACAAAAAATAAATATGAAAAATTTTGTTGCATCACTCAAAAATGGACAAGTCATATTTGATTGCCAAATATATTAAGTGTGTCAAAAACGGGCTCTGGCAGAAACACTGAATAACCATGGACCGGAATAACCAAACTCAATCATACAAAAAAACCGAAAAATTTGGACTTCCTAACTTGAGCCTGGACTCCTTCATTTGACAAGTTTGGAGTCGGTTTAACTTCTTTTTCTCAGAAATGAGTGTAACATCCGACTCTGTCCCTGTTACATCAGGCATCCCCCCATGGCTCTGTCCTCGGCCCTCTACTCTTCCTTCTTTATATCAATGACATGCCAGGAAGAGTAGCCTCCAAGACTCGCCTTTTTGCCGATGACAGCATGCTCTACAGAAAGATCCGCCAGATCCAGGATACAGACATCCTGCAATAAGACCTTACCAAACTAGAACAATGGGAAAGAGTCTGGCAGATGCAGTTTAATCCATCAATATGTGAGACCATCCACTTTTCCATGAAGCACAACCTGATCAGACGAATATACTCTTTGCATGAACATCACCTTGAAAAAGGTAACAGATGGAAAATACCTTGGGGTCATACTACATGAAAAGCTACTCTGGAACAAGCATGTAGACAACAAAACAAAAAAAAGCCAAAAACTCTCACATTTCTGAGGAAGAACATCTCTACCTGTCCCCAGGATGTAAAAGCCCAATATTACAAGACGCTGGTACGTCCTATCCTGGAATACGCTGCACCTGTCTTGGATCCGTACACTGAGTCCAACATTGCCAAGCCTGAGGCAGTACAGAGAAGAGCAGCCAGGTTCGTGAAAGATGACTACAGGACAACTAGCAGTACTAGTCAGATGACGCTAGACTAGTAATGATGTATAGAGTTGTCTACCACCTGATAGAAATACCAGCAGATCAGTACCCCTCCCAAGTACCTCCATCCAGCTTCAGTCACCCTACAGCAAGGTAGAAATGTGAGCTACCTCATACCTCATGTGGTGTCCGTGGTCTAGAGGTAAAGCGTCAGCCTCTTGATCCAAAGGTCCTGTGTTCGATTCCTGGGAGTGGCTATCAATCTTGGTTCTTTCATTGGCCCACACATTCAGCATGAGTACTGTTGAATCTTCCAGGAAGCAGAATCGAGGGGGATTAAGTTGTGAAAACTTGTTTCCCATTCGATGTCAGGGTTTTAAGGGATGCAGGTTTTGCGAGTCTGAGACTCTCAAATGAGTAGCCAGGACCCTCAAAACTATCTGATGTGAGTCCAAAAGACCCTCTGGGGATTACCTTCAAAAAAGAAATGTAGACTGTTTAAAACAGTCTTCAATTCTTTCCAGAAGTTTAGCCCCCAAATAGACAGCATATATCTAATTCTTTCTTTACCTTTGACCAGAAACTAGCTCTAAGTTCATATAAAACAAGTTTAGTGCTTTCAAGATATAGTCTATGTCTTAGGCAGGGACTACGGAAATTCAAGAAATGACCCTTAAGATCCCAATCATCGAGTCCTTCGGACCCTGTTTGGTTGAAGTCAGACTAAAACCCTGGATGTAAAATAAATAGGTTTGAACCACCGAACGAGGACTCGAACCAATGACCACAGTTCGAGGGCCAAGTACTCTACCAATTGAGCTATCCAGCCATCAGACCTATATAGGATTATAGGATTATCTTCCTGGTAGCCATTCGCTCCCACAAGCTCCCACCCCAGCCGGGACCCTGGAACTGTTCAAGGCTGGCCAGACATTAACATCCTAATGTACACTGTTATTATCCGTTATTAACTGCATTTTGTTAATGCATTACGCCGACCTTGTACAGTTTCACAGTACACTGATGCTCCAGAGGAGCCCTGCACTTATTGGGGAAAAAAAATATTTTCCGAGAAACATGACACCAGGTAATGAAGGTCGGTGGATTGCACAAGATATATGACATAGCGTCAAACGTTGATTGTAAATGTACTTAAAACAATGAAAACATACCTGAGACCACCATAACCTCGTTTGGACCGCAAGTTTCGAACCCCATTTTGAAGTTTTTGGGATGAAATCCGAAATTTTCCTTGCGAAATGGCTACTTCCCGTTGTTTTTCTATTCAGGGTCGAATTATTCGGAGCAATTTGATTGGTCAAAATTAATTTCGCAATAATTTATGCAGAGAGTCATCTCCCTTATCTATATCATCAAAGTATACCGAGTATCAAATTTTGAACAAATGTTGTCCACATACACAAGGTTAAAATTTTTGGTTAAAGTTTTTAGGGGATCAAGATCACCAAGTCGAGGGACTTGATCTCAGAATAAAGCCTATCGCTTTTCTTGTAACGATACAGAGTAATGATGAAAATTTAGGCGAAGTTAAACTGTTTATTTTAGGATTTCATAACCAGGGGGATTTCAGCACAAAATTGAAGCAATTGAGAAATAACTGGTATTCAACACTCCTTGTTCATAGTAAAAATTCCCCCACAAATCTAGAAAATATGTGGGATCTTTGAAAAAAAGTGGGATCCCCCAATCCCCTGCCTTAAATTAACACTGGGTTAAAGATTTTTGACAGAGGTTCTGGAAATATTTTGAAAATTAACTTGTCCACGGACAAGTGACAAGCACAAACTGGCTTGTCCTTATCAAAAACCTACTTGTCATTTATTTATCATAAGCATTTTTTTTCTGGAATAAATAATCATAATTTTTCTGACATTGAAGTTACATTTGTATTGCAATAAGAAGCAGCCATAAAATAGTTTTACTTACTTTTGACTTACAACTTATGTTAATTATTTAAATATCTTTTTTCAGAAAACAGCTAACTTTTACTATGTGAAAAAATTACACTTTTTTATTTGGGATATTTCACTTGTCCATGGACAACTAAGCACAACTTCAGAACCACTGAATTTTGGTTAAAATCTTTCTAAGCCTTTAAAATTTCAAGGTAAATTTATCAAGGTGCTTGGTCCTTGGTGAAAGTCTATTACCTGGTGAGTTTATATGAAATAATTATGGCCTTAGGGAAAAGCATTCAGAAAACACAAGCAAGGTTAAAACTTTTTGGTTTAAGTTTTTCAAGTCCATAAAAGGTCAAGGTCAAGGAGCTTGGTCTCTGGTGAAAGCATATACCTGGTGAGTTTGTTAATGAAGTGATAATGTTCCTAGGAGAAAGCATCCAGAAAAGTATAAGCAAGGTTAATTTTTTTGTTAAAGTCCATAAAGCTCAAGGTCAAATTGTTCAGGACCTTGAAGCATGCTGAAAGCCTTTTTTCTATTGAGTGTGTTTTTCAAGTTATGATATCCCTTATATAAAGGGATTCAGAAAATATAGGCAAGGTTAAATTTTTTTGGTTAATTTTTTTTTTAAAAGAGCCAAGGTTACTGTCAAGGTCGGTTTAACATGGATGTTGGTCTCAAATGAAAGCTTTTACCCTAATGAGAAATTCTGTAAAAAATGAAGCCTCTAGGATAAATATGATAGAAATTAAAAAAACCTATCAATGTTAACCTTGTGCTGACGCCGACATCGACATAAGCTGACAATAGCTCTTCCATTTAACCACCATCAAACTTGAAGTCATTTCTAAAGAGACTATTAATCATGGAACACATATGCATGAGAAAAAAGATTGTCTGGCTTTCATTTCGATTCAAACTTGTGATTTGAGCCTGTGTTTGACATTTCAAACAATTTCAAATGTGTGCATTGTGAAGATGCAGACCAGCCTGTGCATGTGCACAGTCTGATCAAAGTCTTCACTGCATGCTGTAAAGATTGCTAAGGACCTAATGTCTCAGACCACAATCAAAGAATGTTTGAAAAAGCAGCCTGTGCTTGTCAAAATCTCTCATTAACTGTCAGTCACTCTCAAACATGAAATTTTTGGAAATGTTACGCACAGGCTCAATTATTAGTCCTGAGCTGTGGCTGTCAATATCATGGTCTGAGACCCATCGCACTGAAAGGAACATCTTAAATTTTGGTTTGTATGGGGTTCCCATACATTGCCACTTACAATGGTAATTCAGTTAAACTATAGCAGCTATTGCACCTAACCATGATTTCCTGTCATTTATCAGACCAATAAGACCTCTATTCACCAGTGAGCCACCAGCTTCCCATTGCTGGGTCAATCCACATGGATAAACTAAACTATTAAGCTTTTGCTAGGGTCAAAACTGAAAGAATTTATTATGTATTTCGTTTATTCGTATTTATTCATTTCTAAGCATTTGTTTTCCATCTTCAATCAATTAGTTAACAAAAAAGTTCAACTAGTGTTATCACCTTGATGTGTAATAGTGAGATCATTGATGTTGGTGTAGTAAACTATAAACATATATTCTCTGTTGTTTCTAAAGAAATCTTTTGAAACTTGGCAAGTGTGTTTCATCACCAGGTATAAGAGCTATTCAGACTATCAAGGCAAATAACTCTGGAAGTATTTTTGTAAGAATTAAGCCCCATTCTTTAATTAGATCATTTGCATCAATAAAGGCCTGCAGTTGAGTGTTTGCATGCACAAGAAGTGCTCTTGTTAAAATTATGATATCAATTTTCTGTACATGACAAAGATTAGATACATGTAACTTGCTTTAGTTCGAATAAAATTTTGATCCCCAGTAAAAGTTGAGATATACACATTGTACTTATCATTTCATTAGGGAAAAAGAAATAAAATAGACAAGGCTTGTAGGCTATTTGGTCTGGCAAGTGTAAATATCATATAGACTATCTCAGACAAGGTCAAATAACGGTGATAAATGTGTCTGACAAGGTCAAAATTCTTGTTTGACCTTAAGCAGTAACCTTGACCCTGGATGTATCCCAACAAACTAGGCATCGCACTAGTACTCAAGAAAGAGAACAAATGTGCCAAATTATTTGAAATTCATTTTTTTAAATTTAGACGATATGCTCCAGTCAAAATGGACACTTACACATCTGCTCACACACTGATAAAGGTATAATCCCCGATTTTTCCCTTGGCAGGGCGGAGCCTAAATAATGGATTGATGCACTTAAGGTTAAGGTAAATCAGCCTTTCTTTATTATTATAAACTTCTAAAGATAGTCGTCATAATTAACATGAGATGTACGTAAAGCATAGGTTGGTTACTAAACCAACGTAACTTTAGCTTGTCCAAGCTGAAGTTACAAGGCTTTCATAACCCAATGATTAAACGTGTTCACTTTCAATAAGCATGTGAATCCTTTTGGTTTTAGGATACAGTTATTTGCACGCGTTCACGATTATTGCTGATTTACTTTTCAATGAACCCAAAATATTTAAAAGTTAGCTCGCTAAATTACGTCACAGCTAAGCCCCGCCCTGCCAGTTCATTAATAACGCAGAATAACTCTGTATCAATTGCTCAGTACAAAACATTTGAGACTGCCTATAAAATATAGGCAGTCTCAACTGTTTTGCACTGAGTCATCAATATGCAAACTTACTAAAAAATTTCACATTCTGGTATGATCTCCCTGGTTTCATAGAATCATAAAATGATTTGATTCTGGTCAGTCTACGCATCCCCTGCAGTCTGACAGGATTCTATCTACTTTCAAACTTCAGTATGTTATCCCTTCTCATGCTGAATAAAAAACCTTGGCGAAATTGTATTAAAATCAAAGTGCTGAAAGTTCTGTATTTCCTAATTGTGAGTTTGCATTTGATTTTTAAAATGCAATTTTGAAACTTATATTGTTTAAAATGGAAAAGAAGGTGGTATAGAGGGATTTCAGTTTCTCTACACCTGACTGAACACTGCAGTGGATAGTAATTGGGGGCAGAAGGTCAACTGATAAGCCACGAATTTGTATGGAATACACACTGGTCAGTCATGGATAGTGCTTAATTAAGTAGTATTATTTAATCGTTACATAACGTAAATACTTGTTTTTGTTACCAGACAAAATAAAGGAAATGAATCATTTAACTATGTTCCTGGAACTCTGTTTTGAATCATTACCAGATAGCAAATATTTTTAGCAAGTCAGAAATGTAAAGATGTGAAGATTACTAGGGGAAGTTACAGTATTGATGAAATAATTTCATTTTTACAATATGAAAATTAAGTATTTGTAAATGATTGAAGTATCTTGTATTTAGTAATTTGTGTTTGTCTAGCTGCTTTAAGAATTGAAACTTCTATGCAGTTTTCTTTTCTTTATATTTTTTCCTCAATAATGCTAATGATCTTAGGTTGTCCATCTGTTAATTTTGATTTGTGTGCATTTTCTTACTTCTTTAATTGTTTTTCATCATAATCCCGATCAAAATTATTTTCATGGTGTGTCTTTTTTCAAATTATATTTACTTGACAACTAATAAACTTTTACATGTTACTGCAGCCATGTCTTATAAATAATAGCAGTGCAATATTTTGACTACATGTACTGTTAATGATTCTTCCTACATGCATGAATGAGTGAAATGATTTATGGGTAAAGTATTCAACTCAATAGCTTCAAAATATTGTTGGACAAAAACAATTATCAATCATGCACTTTTAAAAAATTTTTGGGATATAGAAAAAAACACAACTTTCTACTGCAGATTCAAATACTACAGTTTCTTAATTATGATTGTACTTAGACAAAATATTGGTTGCATGTTATGAAAGAAACTAACGTTACACTTCTGAAGTTACTTGACATTCTGAAGGTCAGCAGTCTGACCAGTATTCTATGCCTCTGTCATACAAAATCCAAGCATTGGACTAAAGCAACCGTTAAGGAATACATGTATGCGCCTATTGGATGTTTCAAGATAGAGACATTTTCAAGCATTTATTCACTTTTTTTTAAATTCTTGATACTATTCTGAAGTCAGGGCTAGTTCAGAGGGTCCCGTATGATGAAATCATTTTGAAGATGTGCTTGTGATATTTGAGGTGGCATGTCATCGTTTAGAAACCAGTACACAGAAATTACAGCCTTTTTTCAAGCTACAGTTATTCATCTGCTTAGTTGCCGAAAAAGCCGGATAAACTAACTAAGGATCCAAATATCATATTCAACTAAATGTGGCAGTACATAGCCATTAAATTCTTGAAAACATCACAAAGTACTGATTTCCAAATTTAAGCCGAGATGTTTTCAATTTCACACAAACATTAATCAGCGCATTCAGCCACACCAAAACATATTTAGAGAGGTCTATCTTAGCAAGTGAATACCTTGAATATTACCAGAAAAATTACAAACGTAAGATTTTCCTCACAGTCACCAAGGCCTAATTTCGCCTCTTAGAAGGCATAGATCAGTTTCTGGTTAGACTCTACAGATACACAGGCTGGCGACCTGAGGTATTCATCTACTTTGCTTTACTCACATGTCAATTATTTTGGAAATATTAAGACTAAAGTATTTACATCCTACAATTCACATGGGGGAAAATCTAACAAAAGCCAATTTAGAATGCAAATTATCATTATTCTTCTTATTATTATTATCATTATTATTATTAAAATTACAGTAGCGACATTGAAATGAATCTCGTGTAAATAGTGGAAAGTTTGGGTCAAGTTTAAAGTGCTGATGTGCATGTTTTTTTAAACCAAATTTCATTTAAGTAGGAAGTCAGTTAATAATGATTGGTCTGAGAAATGTTTCAGTTCAATATTCATGTAAAAGGAACTTACAAATTTTCCCAAAATCAACTGTTAATACACATTATATGTATTAAACTATTTTCTAACCGACATGTAATATAAATGTTCAAACCATTAGAAACATTTCAAATTAACACTTGGAAAAAGATAATGATAGTTATGTTTTATACATTGAACTATCATGTAATATTACTGAAAGCAAGTATTTCTGTAACAATATTTATTTAAAATAGACAATTTTTATGATGAAATATCTTATAGGGTATGAAATCATTATGTTTTACTTTTTTGTTGTCCAAAATTATCAAGTCTTATTGGTATTTCATAGAGAAAGATTCTTTCTTGCAATTCAATTTCCCTGCATTTAAACAATTTGGGTATGTTGGTTTGAGCGTGAAATTCAACATCTTTCATGTGCCACAAAATACTGAATTTGTAATGATGGTTGCATAATTGAACTATCCTTAAGACAAGAGCCATGTTGGACATGGGCATAAGTCCCCTACCGGCTTTGTTTGTCTCAATGTTTTCCCACGCCAATTCTATCAGGGTCGTCAAAACCAGGTCTTGTTAAAGGGTTAAACAAGACTTACATGAGTTGTTGTCTCTGCTGTGCCCACTATACAATTCATGGAAGCAATAGACAGATGCAAGAAATAGTATCAACAAGTTAGCTTGCTTAGTTATTAAGTTATTGCAGGATCCATTTTTTGCCATATTTTCACTATTTCCGTTACCATAGCAACCACACTTTTTGTCAAAGAACATAGATAAAATGATGTGCATAATCTACACATTGCCATCTAGTCATATACCAAGTCTCATCAAATTAGCTTGCTTACTTATTAACTTATCTTAGGATCCAATATTTTTTGCCATATTTTCACTATTTCCGTTACCATAGCAACCACACTTTTTGTCAAAGAACATAGATAAAATGATGTGCATAATCTACACATTGCCATCTAGTCATATACCAAGTCTCATCAAATTAGCTTGCTTACTTATTAACTTATCACAGGATCCAATATTTTTTGCCATATTTTCACTATTTCCGTAACCATAGCAACAACAATTTTAGTCTAAAAACAAAAATTAAATGATGTGCATAATCTACACATTGCCATATAGTCATATACCAAGTCTCATCAAACTAGCTTGCTTAGTTATTATCTTATCGCAGGATCCCATTTTTGGCCATATTTACACTATTTCTGTAACCATAGCATTCTCAAATTAAGTCGAAAAACAAAAATAAAATGATGTGCATAATCTACACATTGCCATCTAGTCATATACCAACTTTCATCAAAAACGCTTGCTTAGTTATTAAGTTATCGCGGGATCCAGATTTGAGCGGACAGACGGACGGACGGACAGACGGACGGACAGACGGAGGGCAAACCTATAGTCCCCTCCGGTGTGAACACCGGTAGGGGACAAAACAAGACTTACATGAGTTGTTGTCTCTGCTGTGCCCACTATACAATTCATGGAAGCAATAGACAGATGCAAGAAATAGTATCAACAAGTTAGCTTGCTTAGTTATTAAGTTATTGCAGGAT
The DNA here is from genome assembly GCA_948146395.1 of Fragum whitleyi. NCBI lineage: Eukaryota > Metazoa > Mollusca > Bivalvia > Cardiida > Cardiidae > Fragum > Fragum whitleyi. The sequence goes on along the minus strand of OX411543.1, from coordinate 20,399,759 downwards.
CCATTTTTTGCCATATTTTCACTATTTCCGTTACCATAGCAACCACACTTTTTGTCAAAGAACATAGATAAAATGATGTGCATAATCTACACATTGCCATATAGTCATATACCAAGTCTCATCAAATTAGCTTGCTTACTTATTAACTTATCGCAGGATCCAATATTTTTTGCCATATTTTCACTATTTCCGTTACCATAGCAACCACACTTTTTGTCAAAGAACATAGATAAAATGATGTGCATAATCTACACATTGCCATCTAGTCATATACCAAGTCTCATCAAATTAGCTTGCTTACTTATTAACTTATCGCAGGATCCAATATTTTTTGCCATATTTTCACTATTTCCGTAACCATAGCAACAACAATTTTAGTCTAAAAACAAAAATAAAATGATGTGCATAATCTACACATTGCCATATAGTCATATACCAAGTCTCATCAAACTAGCTTGCTTAGTTATTATCTTATCGCAGGATCCCATTTTTGGCCATATTTTCACTATTTCTGTAACCATAGCAACCTCAAATTAAGTCGAAAAACAAAAATAAAATGATGTGCATAATCTACACATTGCCATCTAGTCATATACCAACTTTCATCAAAAACGCTTGCTTAGTTATTAAGTTATCGCGGGATCCAGATTTGAGCGGACAGACGGATGGACGGACAGACGGACGGACGGACAGACGGAGGGCAAACCTATAGTCCCCTCCGGTGTGAACACCGGTAGGGGACTAATAAAACTTTTTCCAAGTACCTGATCACCTTAAGAAGTGAGTAATTGATGATTGATTTTCACATTTTTACTATAGGATAAAGAGCAATTAGGTCATGTTTTGCCCCCTCCACCAACACATGTATGTAAATTAAATACATCAGTTGCTATTTTTAGCCCAGCTGAAATCCGTCTATAGACAAAGGTCAGACTGCAAATATGTGTAAGGTAATCTTTGTATGTATCTCCTGTCAAAGACAGAATATTCCGGGATCAGCATGACAAGCGTTATTATTTGCTTGACTAGTCACAAACATTAGTTTCTCAGTTCACATGGAGATTCTTTTTTGTGAGCATAATATACTTTTACTCTTATGACCAGTGCAGTGAAAAATCTAGAGGGGTTGGGGTGGGGAGAAGAATTATTTGTTTGTATAGGCTTTATGCCGCTTTCAACAGTATTGAATTTGAAATTGCACCCTGTGGTGCACCTTTATATGGTTTCTGTTGTTTCTCACACTAATACAAACATATCAACTGAGTCATCAGATGCCCATCTCAATAGCTGAAAAGTAGCTTATTGGTTGGAGATAAATACGTGACACGAACTTTGGTATGATAAAAAAACACCCTGACAATGTTCATCTGATGTAAAGAACTTTATTTTTATAAACAGAAAGAAACAATATGTGTTTGTGAAACACGAATGCCTTTGAAACTATAATTTTGTAAAGTTTTGACCTTGACAGATGACCTTGACCTTGTCACATGACCATGACCTTGGTATCTGTAGATATGCATTATGGAGATCGATCATCATATCAATTATGAGCATTGTATCTTGAATAGCCTTAAAGTAATTGTCAGATGGACAGATGGATAACTGTAAATCAATATGCCACCAATCATTCAATGCGGTAGCATAAAAAACCACAGGTACAATGTATAAATTTAGCACATATTTTGAAACAAAATGTGACCTAAATAAGCCTACATATTTTTGGTAAGCGACCAAAATGTTGTATATACACTTTTAACTTTATTCAAGCCCAACAAGGATATGGATATGGATAGCAATGACCATATCTTAACCCTTTACTGTTTTACAAAATTTTAGACCTGTCCTAATTCAAAGGTTTTGCAAACGAAAATTTTAAATGGATTTAATTTGAAAAATACCCATTCAGTAGGGTAGAAAATAGTGTGGAAAAAGAAGAAATTGCTTGTCAGAAGCAATTTCTTCTTTTTTTTTCACAATGTTTTCTCAATCATAAAATCACAGGCGCGTAAAAAGCAGGAATTAAACAGAAAAGGGTTAAGAAACAATACTAAAGAACTATTAGAAAGTGGACTAAATTCTTCCACCTTATAATAAATCTAAGTTTTGGACAGATAGATACTAACAAAGCAATTTCAAATTTAGGAAAACACATGAAATCTCAAAGCATATACATGTAATTCATTTAAGACATAAGTAACAACCAAAACCTCTATATACCTTTTATACCTCTAAATAGAGTTTTATCATTTAACATGACTTAATGCCTTCAGTAATACAGCTATATTACAAAAAAGTTGTTTTTTGTATAACAACATGCCAAAGAGCCTGATGACACCAAAAAGTTCAGGTTTGCACATCAACCGCTGATCTTACCAGCATTACAAAAGCTTTTATTATAAACAACCTTTTATTATCACATGATAATTACCCCATTTCAGCATTCACTTTTAAATGTAAACATTACAAAACATTTATAACACGTAAACAACATTTTTTTTAAGACAAGACATTTATGCTTAAACATGTACAGTTACAATGTATTTGTTTATAACATAAATGATGTATATAATAAGTATTAAATCTATCACAGTTTCAATTAAGCTTTACAAAAAATTCCCACAGACAAAGATTTTTTTATCACAGAACATAACCTTATTTCAGATATTCCATTCTAACTTTACCAGCCCTATGTCCAGGATGACAAAAGGGTGCAAACCAAAGGTGTAACTCCCATTACCCAATTTATACAAGTGTATAAAAGAAATTATCATCTGTTGAAAAATAGCTTTTATCAATGATAATAACATCAAAACTACAGCTTATTCAAGTTGTAGTTACGATGTTTTGATTATTCACCAACGCTCAAAACATAAAAAGGGAGTGGGCCGAGGGCATTCATCTTTTGTCAAAGTCCACATATTGCCTTTATCCTATATATTCTTTGGTTGTGGCCTTCTGAGTGCCTATAAATTTCATAGATAGGCCTATACAAACTGTTTGCAAATTTGAGAACATTGCAGATAGGATAAGGGGGACATAATAGAACTTTTAACATTTACACAAAGAAATAGAGGCGCCCATTTTTCTGCAGGAGATTGAAATTATAAATGAAACCAAATTCATCATGCAAAATGAGTAAAGTGCCTAAAAGTATCAACCTTGTAAGAAGGCAAAGCCTGTATTGGCTGAAAAGGTTAAAGTACTTTGGTTTTCACTTTAGATTTAGAGAATAACATTAATGGTCATAAATCAATGGCTCAGCACAAAACAGTTGTAACTACCTATAAACATATAGGCAATAACAACTGTTTCACACTGAGCCATCAAAATGAAGTCCAAATCTGTTATAAATATCTTGTGATATGACTCTGTAATTCAGTTAAATTTTGCACTTCCAACCTTTCAATACTAAAAGGCGTTGATTTATTCTTTATTTCCATAACACACAAAATAAGGCAAAAAAAACAATCTAAGTGTTGTGTCTACAACATTTTTTTCCCTTTTCACAAGTAACAAATCAATAGTTGATAACCGCAACATTGTATCTACAGCTTACTCAGGATGACAATACCAATATTGCCGAACAACTAAATTATTCTATCTTCCTCCAACAACAAAATTATTCTATCTTCCTCCAACAACAAAATTATTCTATCTTCCTCCAACAACAAAATTATTCCATCTTCCTTCAACAACAAAACTATTGTATCATCCTCTGCCATTTCTTCCCATAGATTGACAGCAAGCACAAAATATCTGAAACAGAAAAAAGGCACAGGTGGTTGTCCTTCTGATTTAACTATAGTACTCAGTATGTTTGCTCTGTGATTGTATGTTGGATTTTTCTTTAATGCTTTTTGGTGGTTTATGGAGAAATAATGGTAGATTATCACTTGATAATGTCACCGCCAAAGCAGTGAAATTATCAAAAACTTGTACCCTGCTTTTGTGCATTCATCCTATCTGACGTTATCTATACGGGGCAAAATAAGTGACGTCACAATGAATGTTGCATAGCAATCACTTGCATAATGACGCGCTTTACAAAAATATGTCCTAGAAACTTAACATTTGTCTTGTTGCAATAAAATAATAGAATAATCGTTTGTTTTTCGAGTGACATTGATTAATATTTCACTTCGTGAACAACAAAAGCTATCTTTTCACTCTCGTGAAAATATAGCTTTTGTTGTTCACTCAATGAATATAAATCGATCTTACACTGAAACAAACGATTATCCTCTATTTAATTAATGTAAATCAGTAGGCTAAAGACACAAATTTTGTGAGTCAATAAGTATCCAGGATACTCGAAACTATCTTATATGAATCAAATACATCCTTTGGGTTTCATCTTTGGAAAGATTGAAGACTGTTTTAGACAGTCTTCAATTCTTTCTTAAGTTGATCCTCCAGATATTCATGGTGATCCCAAAATGTTCATATCTATCCAACATTTCTTTACCTTAACCCTTTGCTGTTTAATCCCTGCTTTTTACGTGCCTGTGATTTTATAATTGAGAAAACATTGTGATAAAAGAAGAAATTGCTTCCGACAAGCAATTTCTTCTTTTTCCACACTATTTTCTACCCTACTGAATGGTTATTTTTCAAATTAAATCCACTTTAAATTTTCGTCTGCAAAACCTTTGAATTTGGACAGGTCCAAAATTTTGTAAAACAGGAAAGGGTTAAATCCCATAAAACAAGATTATCACTTGAAAGAAATAGTCTTCATCTAAAACAGGATCTTCTCACTTTTAATAAAGCACCCCTTAGATCCAAATTATCAAGTTATTTGCTGATGTTAGACTAAATAAGACAACAGACATAGTTTGTAAATTGCATTTAGAGCTATTCTCCTTGGAAGTATACATAACACTTTTTACAGTGAATATTTCTTCCAAATTTTAAAAGGATAGTTCCAAAACACTAAGTGTAAGAGTCCTTGGACATTAGTGGCATGGTCTTAACCAAGGCAATAGCAAAAGAAAAGCTAAAAACTTAAAACAACACTATGATATCAACTCTTCTGGCTTAAAAAACTAGAAAGCCATGAATGGCTTGAGTCGCTCCACAGGCCTGAAATTTTTGAAAAAGCATATCTAAGGTTTGCCTAGATTTTAAGATATTTTGGGTTCTACGGATGTTGAAATGAATTTCAAAGTTTCCAATTTTTAACATAAAGAGAAATGACCTCTGCCCATAAAAGACATATTTTTCATCCATTATAGAATATAGATGTAATTGAAATGTAATTGAAAGTAATTGTAAATTACATGTTGATTTCATTTGTAATTAATTACAATTACAATTACTTGTAATTGAGAAAAGAGTCAATTACTAATTACATACAATTACTCCACAATTTGTAATTAATTACAGCTAATTACAATTACATTTTTCAATTACCCCAGGCCTGCCAATGACATTAATTTTTCGCTGCATGATAAGGGTTCACTCAAGGATCATTCCAGTGAAATTTGGTTGATATCCATCTATTACATTCTGAGAAAATGGTTTTTAAAGTTTCCACTATATTTGATATAGAAAATGACCTCCGCCCATAAAATACATATTTTTCATCCGATCACAATAATTTTTGGTAGACTGATGAAGGGTCACTCAAGGATCATTTCAGTGAAATTTGGTTGATATCCATCAATTACATGCTGAGAAAATGATTTTCAAAGTTTGCACTATATAACATATAGAGAAATGACCTCCGCCAATAAAATACATATTTTTCAACAGATCACAATAATTTTTGGTAGACTGATAAAGGGTCACTCAAGGATCATTTCAGTGAAGTTTGGTTGATATCCATTTATTACATTCTGAGAAAATGATTTACAAAGTTTCCACTATATAACATATAGAGAAATGACCTCTGCCCATAAAATGCATATTTTTCATCCCATCACAATAATTTTAGGAACACTGATGGAGGGTCACCAAAGGATCATTCATGTAGAATTTAATCACTTTTTACCATATTTGGAAATTAGCCATGCCCATTAAATCCATGTTTTTCATTGGATCAAAATTTCTTGAACAACTTTGAAAGTGGGTCACCCAAGGATCATTCCTGTGAAGTTTGGTTGAAATTCATCCAGTAGTTTCTGAGGAGAAGATTTTTAAAGAAAAAGTTTATGACCGGACGCACGCATGCAAGGACGGACGGAAGACCGCACGACGGACACACCGCCATGACAATAGCCCCAGTGGCTTTCAGCCAGTGGAGCTAAAAAATCAAAAAAAAAAAAAAAAATCAGGTGTTATATACTAAGATATAACTGCACTTTTGTGCAGGCTGATCTATATCTAAAACTCCTGCCAAAGCATGTGTATAACAGGTTAAACTTGACAAAGGTTTAAACATTACCAATGGGGACATCTTCTCTGCGTATGAATGATGCTTCTTTATTGGCAAAATATTTCTTCAGACCTCCTGACTCCTGTTTCACAAAAAAAGGCAGTTGGGACACAGGACACTTTTGATTATCCTTCATGGATATCCGAGCTCTCTGTTGTGTCAAAGTGCAAGGAATTTTCAGTTTGCTGTTTATATTCTGTCTTCCAAAGTGAAAGCTCTTGCTAATATCTCTTCTACAGGTGTCATCAAAATGATAATCCCCACTAATGGCTTGTGCTTTTCTCTGATTGCATAAATTTTCAAATGGTACAGAATGGTTCTGAAAGAGAATGTAATTGGGATTTGTCACAGGAGAAAGGACAGACCACCTGGAATTGTGAAAAGTATAGATTCAAGCAAACTTTTATAAGGTTTATTTATTTGTATGAGGAGGTATAATGAAAAGTTTTTTTTTTTTCAAATTAGTTAATTTTCATGTCTTCATATGTCTTACAGAAATGATTGTGAATTCTTATATTAATATGAGCACTATTTTTAGTATGGCATCCTAGTATATGCACTTTCTGCCTTTTAAAGCACTTAGAATTGGATATTTTATTAATTTTTTTGTCATATAAAATTAAGATGTGTTTTAGATTAAGCATTTTCAATCAATTGTGATATATTACAAAAAATAAAACTTAAAAATCCTGCCCTGGGTTTGTAAAGTTTATTTTGGGGACAATTGACAAAGACATGTGACAGGTTCCATTGTTTTATTTGTGCAGCCATTCATCAAAGACAAGGGAGAACAATCTTGCAAGACTATGGGCCAACTTATTTCTGACCCCGGGCGGGTACTGTTGCCCGCAATATCAGAGTATCTCTCAGAAAGCGGGTTATCAGCTCTAGACTGGTCCACATATCGACTATCAGAATAGCCTAAAACAGGCTATTCTGATATTCGACAGTGAGACCAGTCTACACCCGACCCGTAAGCGGGCGAGAAATAAGTTGGCCCTATGTTATCGATTCAAAGTACTCAAGGTACTTCAATACATTGGACCAGTCTATTCACAATATCTGACAGCGTTCAGGATGACAATACAATGCAAACTGTTTGCCAATTTTACTCTGCTTCGCAAATGCACATGCATGCAACACTTATTTCATTAGTTATGGATTGTTACTGACAAACGAACCTCTGAATTAACCTCTCTCACAGATGGTTCGATATAGAGATCAATACTTCTGCCATCACTCATATCTTCATTAAGGTAGTAGACCCGTAAAAGTTTCCACAAAATTTCAGATCTCATTATCTTTCACAATGTTGACAGAGGTTTTCTAATGAAATCATTGGGAAACCTCTGTTAACACTGTTAAAGTTTCTTACTTCTTAATTGTTGCGGAACTATTGTGGAACCACTACCTTAATGAAGATATGAATGATCAAATTTAAAGAGGGCTTAAATGGTCCTATATCACTCACCTGAGTATGTAAGTATAATTTTACTCACCTTTTCAATAAGAGTAATCGATTCTGACTGACAAACAATTTCCTGTGAGTTGACTTCTCGCTCAGAAGGTTCAATATATAGACCAATACTGCTGTCATCACTTATATCCTGATTTACAGAGGAAATATCCATCTGAAAATAAAATATCTTTTATAAGTTGACTGACATCACAGAGTTAATTAACTCAGTTGATTATTTTTTTAGTAATATGGGTGATATTACACTAGGGAAATAACAATGCAAATGAGCTAAAAGAGTAAAGAAATGCTATTTGTTACCTTGAAAAAAAAGTTAAAAATGCATGTGATGTCATCATTTTACAAACAAACAAGATGTGTTGAAATAATACAAATTACAAACATCCAAAAAACAACAACTTTTCAAAAGATATGACCTTGAGAGATGACCTTGACCTATTATCTGCAGATGTGTACTAATGAGTACTACCATCATGCCAAAAATGACAATTGTAGCTTGAATATGATTGAAAGAATTGCCAATGTTAAATAATTGCAGCTTGAATATGAAGTATTACCAATGTTAAGCTTTTTGGCTAATTTTGCAGACAGACCAGGGTTCGACTCTAACTTTTGTGGGTATTGAGTCCAGTGGACTCCCACCATATGAATTCAAGGAGTCAGAACTCAAAGTAAGGAGTCTTAATTCCAGTGGACTCCCACCATATGAAATCAAGGAGTCAGAACTCAAAGTAAGGAGTCTTAATTTTTATATTTTGAAGAAAATTGTGATAAAGAAGAAATTGCTTTCTTAAATGTTCCTTCTGAAATGTTATCCGCAACTGCTCTCGTGATGTGAACAGAGCTAAAACATTGAAAGTTAATTTGCTTGTTGATTTATTCTTCTATGTCCTAGGGAGTCCATTGGACTCCTGGCTTACAAAATGAACAAGTCCAAGCTGGAAAATAAGGAGTCTTGGACTCTCGTGATGAACCCTGCAGACGGACAGTTGGACAAGAAACTCATCATCACTAAATCTTCAGTCAGTAAAGCTAGACACAAATTTTCTCTAATTAACTGCAAAACCATTTAACTAAATGATTTAAGAACTGCTTTCAGCTTTGAATTTTCTAACTGCTACAAACCCACCTCAAAATTGAATTTTTGTCCTTCATCTTTGGAATTAGGGGTACTTGTTTTCATTTTACATTTACCCTGAAAGAAAACAGATTGTGTTTGTGAAACTCAAATTTTCCTGGAACGGCAAAAACTTTTCCTCGACAGATGACCTTGACTTTGCTATCTCCAAATGCCTGTAAATGAGAGCTATCAACATACCAATTATGAGATTTGTATTCTAAATAAGCTTTAAGTAATTGACAATGTTATTTTTTTTTGGCCAAGTTTTCCAGACAGACAGACAAACAGATGTACAGACAGACATACAGACAGTAAAAAGTAAAACAATATGCCTCCAATCTTATTGATGTTGGGTTAAACAAAAATCCAATTTCATTTTCCAGGTTGACCTTTAGAGAGTTCCTTTTAGTGTGATGAATAAATTGCATAAAAATCAGTATCTTTAGATAACACATACCACTATGATAGAAAATAACTATTCACATTCATTTTCATGTCCATCTATAAATCTAAAAATTAAGGAAAATAATTTGATGCCTCAGCACAAAAGAGTTTTGACAGCCTACAGTTGATATTTCTCAAGCGACCACATCTATTAAGCAATTTTATTAAGTGACCGTATGCAAAATCTCTGACAAAGAGGACATTCTTAATGAATAATTGGTTATTGTTGAATCTTAGGTTGTTGGAACCCTTTAGAATCTTCTCAATAAGACGACTCTAATGGGTTCAAACATCATAAGATTCAGTACAACTTGATCGACAAACTATAAATGCTATCAAAAAGAACTGGAACATTTATCATGGTATCTTATTAAGCGACCATTCCCATAAACGACAGCTTTTTGGTGGCCCCATAAGTGGTCGCTTAACACAAGTTTTACTGTATATGTATCTGTTTAGATGGTTACAACTGCTTTACACTGAGCCTTCATCTACTTAACCCTTGTCATGCTGAATAAATTTTGGCTAAAAATTTGCGTCAAAATCAAAGGGCAAAAAGCACTAAAAGTGTCAACTGTAGGTCAATTTTTATTTGAAAAACTAAATCTATTGACAATTCTGGTTTGAAAGTGATAAGCAGGTGGTGTAGACTAACATCAGACTGCACATATGTGCAGGCTGATGTTTGTCTATAGCTTCTGCCAAAGCAGGAATATTCCTTGCTTAGGATGACAAGGGTTAATAAAAAAGTTATATTCCAGTCATATTACCAGGGAATTTCACATACAAACAATTGCACAAATACAATCTGTTGTTTTGATGATCATGATTGATTGGCAACCCTATGTAAGCAACTACAACTTTCAATAGGTCTCAGAAGCTATGTCACCCTCTCTCATACTTTTGTACAACCCTAATGAGCTGTTATCCTTAGAGCAAAACTGAAGGAGGAATGTGTGACACAAAATTAGTAATATTTGTACATGGACAGAAAGACACATAGACAGACAGAATAACAAACAGACAGTCAGACTGATTCCAGTTTAACACCCCCCCCCACACACACACACATTCATTTGGGGGGGGGGGGGTGTTAAAAAAATAGTTATGCAAGGGCATAAATACTCACTGGATCTATTGGAGTGACTTGAGCATGATCTGAAAAATATAAACACACAAGATGGTTGTCCAAACTCAACTCCTTCAAATCCAGCCAAAACTTGACCATCAAATTGACCTATGAATTATGAATTAAGCCACAATTTCATTTGACTTTGACCACTGACCCCAATCTGACCTATGAATTATGAATTAAGCCACAATTTCATTTGACTTTGACCACTGACCTTAACCTTTGAACAATCTGAAAATTGATTTCACAGTACAACTACTCATTAAAGAGATTATTTGGCCTAATCATATCCATCCATATTTGCAGTAGATTTGCTCTATGTAAGACTAATTTTAAAATATGACCTTGAAAAATGACCTTAATCTTGGATCAATCTGAAAATTTCTTTCAAATGGCATATCTTCTCATGATAGATAACAAATGTGCTGAAACTTATTGAAATCCATCCAAAGATTTAGGAGAAATTGCTCGGTCAAAAAAAGAATTGACAGAAAGATGCACTAACACATTTACAAGGAATTGTTTTTGTCACAGTTTAAACTTTATTGCCTAGAATTGTAGAGACCATAGAACAAGATGTGTTTCAGAAACAAGAATGCCCCCAACACTGCAATCATTTAGAAACAATGACCTTGAAAAAAAATCTTGACCTTGCAGTGTTCTGGCGAGGAAGAAAACAAGTGTGGGACAAACGTCTCATGCCATCTCAAAATTTAGGGACATTTGTGAAAATCCAGAGACACAATTTCAAAACCAAAATTGTCTTTTTTTATTTGACTTTTAATTGTCTCAAAATGACAGATATACTAGCTGTATACAAATTTATGAAAAATATAAAGCAGCTCCCAAGTTCTGATGAGATGTTTTAATGAAATAGAGTACATGTAGATTGTAGTTTTGTGATTTTTTTTACCATAAATGAAACAAACTTGAATGAACTAATGCCTCAATTTACCCTCCAGGTCATCACTCAAATAGAGAGGGCCATAACAGAAACCATGATGTGAGTCTATGTACTAAGCCTTCTGTAGGTTTCGTTGTTATTAAAATAGCATCAAGCAAGTGCATGTTGTATTGCGATGCAATACAGGAATCCCCCATCGGATAACAAAAAATCCTTTCTTATAATATATCTCCTACTTACTAGATCTATAACTGTATACAAAATTTGAAGTTGCTAGCACATTAGGTTTTGAACAAAATGTCCAAAACAAAAATATAAGAGTAAAAACAACCAATGGCAAAAACTCTTAAAGTGGGCAGAGAAGAATGATTCTTGTACATGCCACTTGTCCTCAATGAGATCTATAAGTTTACCAAGTTTGAAGTTGCTAGCACTGATGGCTCAGGAGATATGGTCCGGACAAAAATGTCAGGATAAAAAACAACAGACAATAACTAAAAAAGTGGATGTGGCAGAGTTACAGTTCTTGTGCATTACACCTCTTCTCAATGAGATCTACCAGTGTACAAAGTTTGAAGTTGCTAGGGCTTATGGTTTAGGAGATAAGTACAGGACAAAAATGTAAGGATAGAAACAACAAAGGGCAATAACTCAAAAAGTGGACATGGCAGAGTGACAGTTCTTGTACATGACACTTGTCCTAAATGATATCTATAAGTGTAGCAAGTTTGAAGTTTCTAGCACTTATGGTTTAGAAGATATGTTCCGGACAAAAATGTAAAGGTAAAAACAACAAAGGGCAATAACTCAAAAAGTGGGTGTGGCAGAGTGACAGTTCTTGTACATGACAATTGTCCTCAATGAGATCTATAGGTGTACAAAGTTTAAAGTTGTTAGCACTTATAGTTTAGGAGATATGATCCGGACAAGAATGTAAGACTAAAAACAACAAAGGGCAATAACTCAAAAAGTGGACATAGCAGAGTAACAGTTCTTGTACATGACACTTGTCCTCGATAAGATCTATCAGTGTACAAAGTTTGAAGTTGCTAGCACTTATGATTTAGGAGATATGTTCTGGAAAAAAATGTAAGGGTAAAAACAACAAAGGGCAATAACTCAAAAAGTGGGCGTGGCAGAATAACAGTTCTTGAACATGACACTTGTTCTCAAAAAGATCTATAAGTGTACCAAGCTTGAAGTTGCTAGCACTTATAGTTTAGGAGATATGATCCGGACAAGAATGTAAGGCTAAAAACAACAAAGGGCAATAACTCAAAAAGTGGGTGTGGAAGAGTAACGGTTCTTAAACATGACACTTCTCCTCAATGAGATCTATAAGTGTACCAAGTTTGAAGTTGCTAGCACATATGGTTTAGAAGATATAGCCCGGACAAAAGTTTGACGGACAGACAGACGGATGGACAGACAGACGGACGGACAGACAGACGGACGGACAGAAGGAATCGAGCAAACCTATAGTCCTCCAACCGGTAACCAGTGGGGGACTTATAAACTTCAGTTTACACAGGCACTTACCATTATTAGACAATCTTGTTGCATTCTGAATATCTTTTGACTCCCTGTCAAACAATTTAGTCAATGTGGTAGGTGTTGTTTTTCCAGACTTTACCCTCATTCCCTTTCGAGGGGGGCTAGGTGGTATCACCTTTGTGGGTTGATTAGGGGTCCGTTCAGTTACTGTGCCACCTGTTTATATTGATACGAGTTTAAACAAGATGGCCAAAATGGCCTTTAACCGCTCACCTGAATTTCATTTGTCCTGTGGATCTCACCCAAGAAACTTTCTGGCAAAGTTTTTAGGCGCAAAATAAGGCCCTTCCTGCCAAGCCCATAATTTTCAATCGATCAAAATTTTGCAATCAATTTTAAAAAGGGTCACCCAAGGAACAGGCCCTGTGGTTCAGGAGATGTCAGTCAAAGATTCCGGTCTTGAAATAAGCCCCACTCTGTCACACCCATATTTTGAGGTCAATCAAAATTTCACGAACAAGTATTAAGAAGGGTCACCCAAGGAACATTTCTGCCAAGTTTGGTTGAAATCCGCCCAATGGTTACTTAGGGGAAGATGTTAAAAGATTTCAGGGTAAAAAACTGCCCCACCCTGTCATGCCCATATTTGGCAGTCAATCAAAACTTCACGAACAAGTATTAAGAAGGGTCACCCAAGGAACATTTCTGCCAAGTTTGGTTGAAATCAGCCCAATTGTTACTGAGGAGAAGATGTTTAAAGATTTCAGGGTCAAAATCTTCCACGCCCATATTACAGGGTCAATAAAATTTTCAGGAACAAGTTTTGAGATGGGCGCATGACGGATGATGTATGACGGACAAAAGGTGATCACAAAAGCTCACCTTGAGCACTTTGTGCTCAGGTGACCTAACAAAAAGTATATTTTTAATCAGTTCACTTTAAATTAATAATCTGAGTTCCCATCAAGTAATTTTTAGGGTCAGGTTATATTTGAATCTGACAAAAGGCATTGGCTAATTCATCTGGAAACGAGAAAGATATGTTTGTTCTTTATTTCAACACTATAATTATTCCAAGTCGGTGTTAAAAGTTCATTGGAGCTTGTGTTTTTTTATTGAACTCCAAAATTTTGTAAATATTTGACTTGACCAGACTTGAATACCAAATTTATCAAACGAGTCATCTATAAGCAGATAAAAACGAGGCTGTGCCGAGTGATCTATACATGTAGTTTATAGATGAGGATTAAAATGAATTCTGTATTTGATGAGCACAAATCTGATATGCTATAAAAAATATGACCCCAAATTTGGTGATAAAACAAGTAAATCACAATATTTATTGATTCATGTTATTACATGAAACATATTACGCCAGTTGTGAAATGAGGTCAGAAGCTTCATTATGACATTATTTTCCAAACAAAAATAAAAGGTTGTTCTTCGTTCTTAGCTCATTTGCATAGTTATTCCACTAGGTTTATAACACCTGAGTAATATCAAAAATATTCAACAGGGTTATTTCACTCCAGCGACATACTGTTCATATTATACCTTGATTTACTGAATCCCTTATATAATCCTTCACCCACCAAGGTGGTCTGAATTCAGGGCCTGAGGTAAAAAAAACTTTTTCAGGCTCAATTCAATCTTTTCTCAAATTTCAATTAGAGATTAAAGCTGTAATTCTGATTTAATACCCATTTTAATGTATTAACATAACAGATAATGTTAATAAGTTGTTATTTATTAATATTATCTTTTATTTTTAAGAATTTATTTAAATTTAAAATTTGAGAACTTTTTCAGTTCAGCCTGAGAAAAGTTTTATAACCTTGGGCCCTGATAACACTTACTGTAAAAGCTCTAATACAACCTTGAAAGTTTATTAAAATCATCATCTTTCTATTAGAAGAGTGTGGGGTTTATTACAGGACACAGTTGTTAAGGAATGAAAATATGGCCAAAAATGCCACTGCATTATTAGTAATTTTTCCATGTCTTCTCAACTCGAAATTTCTGGTAAATCAAAGAAAATCTTGAAGAAAATCATTTATTTAAGCATTGAATTAAGACAATAACTCAACATTTGGTTGGAGAAAGTTAAATTTACCCTCTGTTAAAATCAATGTTACATCAATTTGGTGAGGGTCACGGGCCTTACTAGAGACTATGTCTTTTCCGAAATTTTGCTAAAAAATAGATAATTTTCATGTCCAAAGAATGGGATTGGGTCATAATAGAGCATAGGGCTCTATTAGAACATTTACAGTATCATCATCACACTGTGAACAGTAAGATCTTTCAATTTGAGGGTTTGGTGCAAGACTGTAGTAAGTGTATATACAATGTATATACACTTACTACAGTCTTGCACTGAACCCACAAATTTTGACTAGTTTAAAATTTCATAAATCAAGAAAGTGTAGAACAAATTTACCATCATGTGGTCTTATTGAAGACAAATTTGGAACAATTTGTTCAGTCATGTCCTCGGTATATCCTGTATCCTCAAATAATCTTGTTGATGTGAGAGGCATCGTGGTTTTCTTCTGTTTCTTTACTTGTGGTGTTCTCGGTTGCTTATCTGTGTTAGAACTGTTCATTTCATCTCCTTCTGAAGACCTCCTTTTTAATTTTCCTATCAAAATAAACACATAACACCAGTAATTCTTGCAAAGGCTTGCATAATAGTATAATTTGTTTATTCTAGTCTTGGCTTAGCTCAGCTTATTTCATAGAATATCAGAGCTAGTACAAATCCTATATTGTGGAAACCCATTCAACAGCCTCTTCGAGACAATTCCATTGAGTACCCACAAAGTAATTTTGTTGAAAAATGGAGATTTTTGTCTGACTTTATCCTCCCTTATCTGTAATTCTGGAATATCATGGCAGATTTTATTTGTAACAAGAAATTTCTTCATTTCCCATGATTTCCAACCAGGAAAACAATTTACCAAGTGTACCGCATGAGGTTTCCTATGCTTGGCTTCTGGTTACGGAAGGGATAAATCATACAATCATCGTATAAATAAATCAAACATACATTCAGAGAAACCCATTTTGATATCATAATTTGCTCTCATGACTTAAAGCATATTGTCGTAAATTTTATTAGCTCCGCAGTTGTTTTTGTTTTAGAAAACCTGAGGTACTGTAATCACCTTAGCGTTGTTGGCATTGGGGTTGGTGTAACAAACTTAACCTTGGTCATGTATTGTTGTTTTTTAAGATATCTTCAAGAAACTTGGCATATGCGTTTACAATCACCAGAGCTATCCAAACTTTCAAGGGCAAAGGATTATTTCTGAAAGCATTTCTGTAAGAGTTATGCCCTTTTTTCAACTTGGGATTTCTTTGCACTATCCAGCACCTGCAGCCAAGCTATGGCACCCGTATTAAAGTTTTGTATGACAATGAAACTCATGAAACAGTGCTAAATCTGCCAAACAGCCGGTACATAATTTTAATAATTTCACTGGATTAGTAGTGAAATTAAATTTCAGAGATAATCCACCTAGAAATTGTGATAATCCACTGGAATGCATTAAAGTAAAATAAATAATCCATCAAATCTCATACAAACCATAATAAAATTGATTGATTGTATGAACCCTACTTTTCACTGGCTTTATATCAGACAGTGGCAGAGATTCAAGTTCTGAATGGTTTCCATAAAGCCTAGTTGAAGTTTTAGAAACATGAGCTGGCTTCTGTCCATTCTTTAGTGATCGAGGAACCCTAAATACTGGACTCTTTGTGGAGTTCTGTTTTTGCTCTGCGTGGCTCTTCTTTGCTGACTGACCTGCGTGAAAACAACAATCAGCTTGTGATGACATTAACCCTTAGTCAACTGAATTCATATTTCTTTCAAGATAGGATCTTAGTCTATATTGTTTGTCAAAGCCTGATGTGCAGCAGAAATATGTCACGAACAGGATGTTGTCCAAATAAAAGCAATACAAGTACCTCATGCAGATGCCACATTTGGCTTCAAATCAAAGTTGAAACAAAATATATGTGACCTGTCACGCGAAAAGGGACCATCCGGGAACTCTGTTAAAATAAATATTTGAAAAAGAGATTGATTCTAATACATGACGACAAGAGGTCCTATTTAAAAAATTCTTTCACTAGAAGGTAGATTGAATATTCTAGATTCAGAAAATAAGCACATTGCAAAAAGTTTTGACTCTAGTCAGTCTGTTCAAACGCGCAGTCTGACTAGAGTCAACACTTTACACACTTCCCAGATGGTCCCTTTTTGCATGCAGGGTCACATATGCTTGTGACACAATAATATCCTAGCAAATTCTCAAAACTTTGACCTTGTTGATTACCTTGATAATTGTCACATGACCTTGTCCTTGATATTAATAGATACCTTTCAATGATAACTAGCCTTATGCTAAATATTATGCCCATTGTACCTTGGTTTTGAAAAATGAGACTTATCATCATGTTTGACCTTGACCTAGTCACATAGCCTTGACCTAGTCACATAGCCTTGACCCTGGTATCTGAGGATGAATATCTTGAGATCTATTATCACGAAAATTATGAAGATTGAATCTTGAATGTATTTGAATTCATTGGTATATTTGAATGGGGTTTGATGCTGCTTTTAACAGTTCGCTAGTCACATCTCAGTGGTTTATGCTTCTTACTTTGAATTCCTGGTATTTCTCCCACCAGGACTTCTATGACATCCTTACCAACCTCCAAAGGAATCGACATTAACACCAGTCCTCAGGCCAAAGACCTGTGGATTTCAGAGAGGACTGGTGGACAATTCCATGTAGCAGGTCCTTCAGGCCTGCTGTAAATATCATTATATCTAATCTGTAAAGTTTTCGATACTAAATTTGTTCATCACCTAATGGAAAACATTGTGGAAAATGAAGAAATTGATTATCACAATCAATTTCTTCTTTTCCCACACAGTTTTTCTTAAAAGCAACTCTTTCAATGGCTAAGGAATACATATAGTTTCATAGTAGTTTTCATAGAGGACATTTATTATCAGGGCGGACCTGTAAGATTTTGGGATTATGGGTTCTTCAGGCGGTTGTCAAAAAGTAGTTAGTGTTGAACCCTGCTCCAACTGCTCATCCATATTTTTATAGGATTAGGATTGTCCATTGGAACACATGTTGCAAGTGATGAACAATGTATAGGCACTTACAACCTTTAACACAGGGTTGTGAAATTCCGATGTCCAACTTGTCCGACACATGCTTTTCTAATTGCAGAAAATTACATTTTTGTATTCCACATGTCCCTGGACAAGTAAACACCAGAGCAAATCTTGGACTGGGGCTAAATAGATCTGAGAGGCAAATTATCCCAATGTTAATACCAAAGGGAAGAAAAGAAAACAGTGTTTTATGAAAGAAAATGCTGGGTTACAGCATTTTCTTCATTAAAACAATGTTTTCTTAAAATGCATCTATACAATTTTTTCTGTGGATAAGTTCAGTTTGATCCTGGACAAGCAGAAAACCATCTTTTACTTTTCCATGGACAATTATACATAATGTTTTTTTTCCACCATCCCTGTTTGAGGACACCAACAGCTCTTACCAAAAGATTCACATCCGTCATCTGTGTTGTCTCTTGACGAAGATTTAGTTCTAACAGATTTTCTAGATTTATTATAGGAATTGAGCTGCCTGTTTGATGAGCCACTTGTTTTAGATTGTGACACACAAGAATCTGTTTTTGCAGATTTAAGTCTAGTCTGCATTCCAGATTGTGTCCCAGTCTGCAAATTGGAATGTGTATATGTCTGTGTACTTGTCTCATATCCTGTGGAATAAATAGAGGACATTCAATTTTTAGCCTTTACATAATCTGTTTGAGATGCAGATTAGAAGAAGGACTTCTTTAAGACTGTGACATGAAAGATTCTGTTTTTGATGATTTAATTCCAGTCTGCATAATTGAATACATCTCAGTCTGTATTTTGTTTGTTTGAATGGGGTTTAACACCGCTTTCAACAATCTTTCAGTTACATCACAGTGGCTAGGGCATGTTACAATTGACTCCAGGTATTTCTCACACCAGTACAACCATTACATCATTTCCTTGCCTCCAGCTGCTATTCCACATAGGTCTATGATTTTCAACCGAATGGTGGAAGACAAATAGTTGGAAAGGATGAGTACCGCTTTCGGGGATCGAACCCGGGGTCTCTAGATTTACAGTCTGACACGCTACCAACTGTGCTATGAACACAGTCTGTAAATGAAACTGAGTTGCGCCTCATAGCTTATTTAATAAATGAAGGACATTCAATTAGTGATAGTGAAATTATGCTTTTGCCCATGTTAATTTCAGATCACTTTTTACCAACACTGATTTTTTTTCAAATTTTGTTGATTCTTTTTTTTTATCATGTATGTTAAAAAAAATTGAATTCCTTGATAATTTCAATGCCAATTCAGTGAAATTACAAAAAGATAAAACCCTACTTTTCTTCATCTCTCGCTATTGGAAGTCATAAGTGGGGACAATCTTTCAAAAGAGATCATCACAATTCTATGTAATCACATGACATATAGGTTTTCACTTGTGACAGCCACTCTTGAAAATATAGGTTTTGTTGTTCACTCTATAAAGAAGAACTAATCTTACACTAAAACAAATAATTATCCTCTTTGTAATAAAATTTGAGCGTGTGCGTGAGAATTCCAACAATTTCAAATATGTGCAAATCAAAGACTATGACCAGCCTGTGCATCCGCATAGTCTGTACAGAGTCTTTACTTTGCATTTAGTAAATAGATAAGGTCTCAAAATAACTTTAGGCCATCAGGTAACTCTATTTTTACAGTATGTGCCTTTCTACACTACTCAATGTTTGTACCTCACGAAATTTCAAATTGTTGGAAATGTCGGGCACAGGCTCATATGTGATCTATTTCAAAATATTTTAATATTCAGATCTATCTTCCCATTCCTTGCTTTTTCAACTCTCCTTTTGGGTAATATTTAGAAGTCTAGATAAGGGGGGCAGCACAGTGTCAGTCTAAAACTGCTCAATGAAAACCTATGATGTGGGTACAAAGAAGATTCCAATGAATAATCACAACACAGGTTAGTGTAAGAATTGATAAAACATTCAAATATGAAATGTCAATATCACAGATGCTTCCCTATGACTGTTGCTCTGATATTACAAGTTCTCTTACCAGTTTGTCCAGAACCAGTCTGTAAATTGGACTGTATTTCAGTTTCATATTCTGTAGTATAAGGCAGAGTGTTAGTGGTTGTAGTACCAGTCTGGAATTTAGACTGCGTCTCAAATGTACTGAAATATTCATCATTCTGTGTCCCTGTTTGAGTCCCAGTCAATGGAAAACTATCCTCGTCCTTAGAAGAGCTCTCAAGTTCATGTGAAGAACCCAAGTTCAGTTTTGCGAAAAAGGTCCTTCTGTCCTCTAAAAATATGAAACAAGGGATCAGCAAAAAACTATTATAATTGTATACCATATTTCTCCTTATAAACACTCCCCAGAGCCATACAAAAGATGGTCAGAGAGCTTTCATTTAGTATGCATTTTCTGATTAAAAAATCATTAAGATTGATGTCTTTTAGGCCCGCAAATCTAAGTATTGGAAACAACAAAGGGCAATAACTCCAAAATTATGCAAGCAAAAGTTGTAGCTTTTTTGCACTGCACTTCTCCTCCATGAGATCTATATCAAAACACTACATGGTCTAGAAAATTTGGACAGTTGCATGAACTTACCCACATACTAATTCACTAATGCACACAAACCAACTTGTCATAATGAAACCCATGTGTTCATTTACACAAGTAGACTCAATAAAAACATTCTTTTTAAATGGTCTACTGCATTTTCTTTTGTTCTTACAAGCAAGATTTGGGTTGATCTGATAATATTTGGTTGTCACAAAAAGTCAATTACTAGGGTTTTGGCATTAACAGAGTCCTGGAATCCCAAAGTATTTAGAAAGATCCAATGCAAGAGGAACTGTAATTAACATTCTGATTTCTTAATTCCAAATTTTCTCCAAACCAAGATTCTAATTGCACTTAGATTTAAAACCATCGAAAATATTCCAAAAAATATCATTAATAAATGCTTTTGCTGGCTTTTCATATAAATGCATACTTATTATGTACATGTAAATGAAAGAAGCAGGGGTCATTACTAACTTCTGAGATTTAAGGAGTCAAGGAGTCCAAGCTCAGAGTAAGGAGACCAAATTTTCATAATGGGAGAACATTGTAGAACAAGAGGCCCATGAGGGCCTGTATCGCTCCACTGGCTTAAAAAACCTCAAGATTTGAAAGAAAGATATTGAAAATAGAAGGTAATGAAAGTCACCAACATTCAGAAGGAAGTCCGACTTTTTCTAAGTTGAAACTGACTCATGAGGAAATAAACTTACTTAACTTATATGTAAAATTACAAGGAAAAAAACCTATTTGGATATCACTCTAAAACAAGAGGACTAGAATGGCCCTAAACCGCTCCCCTGAATTTTATTGATCCAGTGGATCTCATCCAATCAAAATTTCATAAACAAGTTTTGAAGAGGGTCATCCAAGGAACATTCTAGTACAGTCTAATTGAAAACAATCTAACGGCTCAGGAGGAGATATTGTTCCAAGATTTCAGACTCAAAATAAGCCCTGCCCTGCCACGCCCATATTTGGGTGTCAATGTGAATTCCTTGAACAACTTTGGAAGAGAGTCACCCAAAAACATTATAGTAATGTTTCATTGAAATCGGCCCAATGATTCAGGAAAGAATGTTGTTGAAAGTTTTTAGGCTCAAAATAAGCCAAACCCTGCCACGCCCATATTTTGTGGTCCATCCAAATTTCCTGAACAACTTTAGAAGAGGGTTTCATAAGGAACATTCTGGTAAAGTTTCATTGTAATCAGCCCAATGGTTCAGGAGAAAATGTTGTTCAAAGATTTCGGGGGTCAAAATAAGCCAAACCCTGCCACGCCCATATTTGGGGGTCAATCCAAATGTCTTTAACAACCTTAAAAGAGGGTCACCTAAGGAACGTTCTGGTAAAGTTTCATTGAAATCAGCAAAATAGTTCAGGAGGAGATGTTGTTCAAAGATTTCGGGGTCAAAATGAGCCAAACCCTGCCATGCCCGTATTTGGGGGTCAATCCAAATACTTTTAACAATTTTAGAAGAGGGTCACCCAAGGAACATTCTGGTAAAGTTTCATAGAAATCGGCCCAATGGTTCAGGAGGAGATGTCGTTCAAAGATTTCAGGGTCAAAATAAGCCAAACCCTGCCATGCCCATATTTGGGGGTCAATACAAATTTCTTGAACAACTTTAGAAGAGGGTCACCCTAGGAACATTCTGGTAAAGTTTCATTGAAATCGGCCAAATAGTTCAGGAGGAGATGTTGTTCAAAGATTTCTTGGTCAAAATAAGCCAAACCCTGCCATGCCCATATTTGGGGGTTAATCCAAATACTTTTAACAATTTTAGAAGAGGGTCACCCAAGGAACATTCTGGTAAAGTTTCATAGAAATCGGCCCAATGGTTCAGGAGGAGATGTCGTTCAAAGATTTCGGGGTCAAAATAAGCCCCACCCTGCCACGCCCATATTTGGGGGTCAATACAAATTTCATGAACAATTTAGAAGAGGGTCACCAAAGGAACATTCTGGTAAAATTTCAAAGAAATCGGCTCAATGGTTAAGGAGGAGATGTCGTTCAAAGATTTCGGGGTCAAAATAAGCCCCGCCCTGCCACACCCATATTTTGGGGTCAATCCAAATTTCTTGAACAAGTTTAGAAGAGGGTCACCCTAGTAACATTCTGGTAAAGTTTCATAGAAATCGACCCAATGGTTCAGGAGGAGATGTCGTTAAAAAATTTTGGGGTCAAAATAAGCCAAACCCTGCCATGCCCATATTTGGGGGTTAATCCAAATACTTTTAACAATTTTAGAAGAGGGTCACCCAAGGAACATTCTGGTAAAGTTTCATAGAAATCGGCCCAATGGTTCAGGAGGAGATGTCGTTCAAAAATTTCGGGGTCAAAATAAGCCCCACCCTGCCACGCCCATATTTGGGGGTCAATACAAATTTCTTGAACAATTTAGAAGAGGGTCACCCAAGGAACATTCTGGTAAAATTTCAAAGAAATCGGCTCAATGGTTAAGGAGGAGATGTCATTCAAAGATTTCGGGGTCAAAATAAGCCCCGCCCTGCCACACCCATATTTTGGGGTCAATCCAAATTTCTTGAACAAGTTTAGAAGAGGGTCACCCTAGGAACATTCTGGTAAAGTTTCATAGAAATCGACCCAATGGTTCAGGAGGAGATGTCGTTAAAAAATTTTGGGGTCAAAATAAGCCCCACCCTGCCACGCCCATATTTGGGGGGTCAATCCAAATTTCTTGAACAACTTTTAAAGAGGGTCACCAAAGGAACATTCTGGCCAAGTTTTGTCAAAATCCACCCATTGGTTTAGGAGGAGAAGATGTTTAAAAAAAAAGTTTACGCACGGACGCACGCACGCACGATGGACACAACACCATGACAATAGAAATTGCTTGTTATATCAAAACACTACATGCAAGCATATGCTTTCTTCAACAACTTTTGTAGTAAAATCATCTACAGTTTTGCCTAGTGTTAGAAAGGACACTGCTCTGTTCATTTGTTTTTCAAAATATTCTCATATGGCCCTTGGAGTCCATCGGACTCCTTACTTGCAAATGGAAGGAGTCCAACTAGTAAACAAGGAGTCCTGGACTCCACTTAGTGTCCCCTTAGTGAAGAAATCCCTGATTATCTGGAGTCTCGAGCAGAGATTCCTGCAGTCTCCCATTGAAAAAACAAGGTGGCAAATTGTCACAAGATAACCCCGTTACACTGCTCGAAGTCCAGGTATGAAATACATCAAAGGGAAACAAGAGCCATGTCGGACATGGCCATCCCTCGCGTGAGAGCTTGAAAGTTAACTGAAGCCTAATAGATTAAGGATTCTTTTGTACTATAAGAGATTGACCCCTACAAAATCTAAGTCTTTAAAATAATGGGCAAAAACTGGAAAATTATGCAAGCAAGAGTTATAGTCAAAGTTTCAAGTTGATAGCTTTTATATTTTAGGAGATATGCGGACAAAATCTAAGTATTGGAAACAACAAAGGGCAATAACTCCAAAATTATGCAAGCAAAAGTTGTAGTTTTTTTGCACTGCACTTCTCCTCCATGAGATCTATCCACCCATAAAGTTTCAAGTTAATAGCTTAAATACTTTATAAGATATGCTCCGGGCAAGTTTAGTGACGGAACCTCAGAATGACGGAACTATGACAGACAGAGACCATTACTATATCCCTTCACCTAAAATATCAGGGGATAATAACTGAAAATTAAAGCTAGGTAGAATAAAGGTTCTGCACACAATACTCATGCGTAAGGTGACAGAGGAGCGGACACTGCCCACCCAGACACCTGACACCATTGGCAATCACATAATACATCCTTGCTTTCAACAGGCCTATAATTAGTGTTACCCCTCATTACCTGCATCTTTATTCTTTTCTGCTTCTTTTTTACCATGGATCTGTACACCAAGGTTTTCGAAGAATTCATCAGGAAAAATTGTCTTTTGTCTTTTCTGTATAATATCTGAAGATGGAGGAAAAGTCAAGAACTGACTTATTCGCCCATTACCAGACAACAAAATTTAGAACGATCCAAATTAAAAGACTTGAATATGACAATTTTAGAAGAATTTTTGTCTGTCTGGGAAGAAAACTCTTGATTAACCCTTTCCTGTAAAGTCCTTGAAATCTAGGTCCCTTTGTTTTTATTCTAGAGAGAATATTGTGGAAAAAAGAAATTGCTTGTAACAAGCAATTTCTCTTTTTCCAAGAATATTTTCTATCTCCTAGATTTTTTTCTTTACAACTGTACCTACTCTTCATTGTAAAGGTCAAAAAAAATCTCCACAATCCAAAACACTCTCTAGGAAAAAAAGTCCAGAATCAACACATAATTGATAGATTCTGGCTAATCAAGACATTGATAGACCAATCAAAATCACTATTTATTATGGGATCAATGTTGACCTATATCATCTTCTGCTATTTTTCTTATTTTGTTTATTTTTTATTTATTTTTTTTTTTTTTGATGGGTGACTTATCATGGTTAACAAGGCTTTAAAAAGCTGTGCACATTGAACTTGTGCACCACCAATTTGTTTCTTGTTTCATGTCTGTGACAATTATAATATAACTTGCAGATATACAATGTTTTAATATCTAAGAGGGTTTGTCATGACATAGGTCAAACGGCATAGATAGCAATCCACTAATTCTGAAATTGCTTGATGGGTTAAATAAACCTCAAGTTTACCAACCTGTGGCCTCTTCTCTCCAGAGCTCAACACTAGAGTTTGAGAGCACATCCTCAGGCTCTTCAATACAGTCTTGTAACCATTGGTGAACTTTTTCAACAGCACTGATGTTCATAATACTTCCTACAATCCATCAAAACATATATTTAATGAAATAAATTTGTATCCTCATAGATGTGGCCATAAATAAAGCCTAAAGGAGGAGGATTATATGCAAAAGGTAAAATCCGAGGGC
The DNA here is from genome assembly GCA_948146395.1 of Fragum whitleyi. NCBI lineage: Eukaryota > Metazoa > Mollusca > Bivalvia > Cardiida > Cardiidae > Fragum > Fragum whitleyi. The sequence goes on along the minus strand of OX411543.1, from coordinate 20,374,188 downwards.
AGAGCCTGCTTTACATATAACTCCTCCCCCAAACAGACTTTATTCATCGACACATCAACACTAAATTGAAATTATATCCATTATAACACACTCAAAATTCTGAAATTAGTTTTATTACCCTTTTCTGAGTGTAAAATAAATTTAAATTACAATTATTTTTCTGGTTGTAAAATAAATGTAAAATTCTGTTGATTAAATTTTGAAAAAAAAAAAAAAATGCATTGTTTGGATATAAGATTTTACAATGAAGAAATTGCAATTTCTTCATTTCCAAAAATGTTTTCCATATATTTTTCTTCAATGCCTTCAAAAATGAAGATTTTCTGGTAATGAATCCATCTTACCTGTTTCGACAGGCAGTTCTTTAACCTCATTGGATTTGTTGGGTATATTTGGTTTCTGTGCATTCTTTTGACTTGCTTTCTTTGACCCTCTGCTTTTCTTTGGCTCTTCAACCTGTTGATATAAAATGTAATTTAATGTAAAATAGCTTCCAAGTTCCAACTTATATAATTCATCATCTTTTAGATTTGTGAGTCTTCTGATGCTTTTGCAAATCAATATTTCATGTACAGCAAATTTTTAGTGGACTATTCATTGTATCATGATAGCACCAATTATTTCATCAGGGCCCAAGGTTATAAAACTTTTCTCAGGCTCAACTGAGAATTATCTCAAATTTTAAATTTAAATAAATGTTTGAAAATAATAGATAATAATAATAAGTTGTTAATTATTGATATTATCTTTTAAGTTAATACATGAAAATGAGAATTAAAACAGAATTAGGGGTTTGATCACAAATTGAAATATGAGAAAATTTTGAATTGAGAATGAGAAAAGTTTTATAACCTCGGGCCCAGGTTATTTGACAGGCCTGTGACATCCAAAGAAAGTAATACCATATAGTAGCAAAAAACTCTTTTTAACAGATAATATTGAAGTTTAAAATACTTTGAAGTTTCTACATTCTTAATTTGTAATTCCCTTAACCCTGGTCATGATGAACAAAAGGGCCAAGATGGTCCTAGATCGCTAATTGATATATCAGTAAGAACATGAAATCAAGCTAGCATTATATAAGACAAATGTAACTTATTGTTGATCAAAGACTTTCTATTGAAGTACAGTGTACCATCTTTTAAGAAGACTAGAAAGATAAGATTATGTCCTCTAGAATGCCAAAAAATGTGGGCTCTAGAGGGCTAACAAAGAAATCATTTATGCTGCAGAATGGATGACAGACATTCCATAATTACAAAAGCTAATCTTCAGCACAATGTGCTCAGTTGAGCCAATTAAAATTGTGTTTAAATCCTAAATGAACAAACAACCACAGATGACTGTACTCAATCCTTGTCATAATGAATAAAAATCCTGGCAAAATAACATTTAGAATAACAGCTAAAAGCACTGGGTGCACTAACTGTGAGTCAGTATTTCTTTTTAAACAAGAGCACCGCCTACGGGTGCCTACGCTTGGCTGTGGAGTGCTGGATGGTGGAAAAAAATCTAAGTCGAAAAAGGGGCATAATTTGCACAAAATGTATCTAGAGTTATCCCCATTAATGGTATAGGTTGCTCTTTTGATTGTGATCATGTGTGCCAAGTTTCAATCAATACCTTCAGTAGAACCAGAGATATAACAAAAAGTCAAAGTTTTTGCACTACGACGATGACAACGACGACAGCAACTACGACGACACGGAGGCTATAGCAATACATAGGGTTTTCTCAAAAAAAAAATAGCCGAGCTAAAAAGGAATGATTGATTTATTCTTGCTTAGGAAGGACAAGTATAGACAAAGACTGGACTGCATGTATGTGAAGACTTATCTTTGTGCCTTCTGAAAAAAAGCATAAATTTACTGGAATCAGCAGGACTAGGGTTATCAACACTTACATTGTTAACTGGATCATTATCTGCTTTCTGTTTCACTTTTTTGTCTGAGGAGCCATTTGAATTTCTTTTCTGCAGCCTTTAAAAAATAACATTCAAACTCAAATGATATTTATAAGAGTTTACAAAGACAAAACAAAATTTGCTTTGTTTATGTATCATTGATTTATTTCAATTGATCATTTCTAAATATCATTCTTTTTTTTTTATCATCAAATGCTTCTTCTTGGAAATATATGTATTTTCTCTACTTGTCCCTGGACAAGTGAAACATCTTTTTCATCTTGTCCAGGATCAACATGAACATGTCCACAAAAGAGAGAATAGAGAAAATAGAGAAATAATTGTTTTTAAAGAAGAAAATGCTGGAACCCAGAATTTTCTTCATTGAAAAAAATATGTTCTACCTTTTGAAACAAACGTTTGGCTAATCAATCTCTTATCTCTATTAGATACCATTCCAAGATTTGTCCTCCATATTAAACTTGTCCACAGACAAAAGGCAAAGAAAAATTTTCTTGTCCAAAGGTAGAACAAGAGGCCCATGAGGGCCTGTATCGCTCCACTGGATTAAAAATCTCAAGATTTGAAAGAGAGATATTGAAAATAGAAGGTAATGAAAGTGAACAGCATTCAAAAGGAATTCTGACTTTTTCTAAGTTGAAACTAACTTATGAAGAAATGAACGTATTTAACTAATATGTAAAATTAGAAGGAAGAAAACTTTATAGATATCACTTTGAAATAAGAGGACCAGAATGGCCATAAACCTCTGACCTGAATTTTATTGATCCAGTGGATCTCATCCAATCCTAATTTCTTGAACAACTTTAGAAGAGGGTCACCCAAGGAACATTCTGGTAAAGTTTCATTGAAATAAGCCTAATGGTTCAGGAGGAGATGTCGTTCAAAGATTTCGGGGTCAAAAAAAGCCCCACCCTGCCACGCCAATATTTGGGGGTCAATCCGAATATCTTGAACAACTTTAGAAGAGGGTCACCCAAGGAACATTCTGGTAAAGTTTCATTGAAATCGGCTCAATGGTTCAGGAGGAGATGTTGTTCAAAGAATCTGGGGTCAAAATATGCCCCGCCCTGCCACGCCCATCTTTGGGGGTCAATCCAAATTTCTTGAACAACTTTAGAAGAGGGTCACCCAAGGAACATTCTGGTAAAGTTTCATTGAAATCGGCCCAATGGTTCAGGAGGAGATGAGGTTCAAAGATTTTGGGGTCAAAATAAGCCCCGCCCTGCCACGCCCATATTTGGGGGTCAATCAAAATTTCTTGAACAACTTTAGAAGAGGGTCGTGCAAGGAACATTCTGGTAAAGTTTCATTAAAATTGGCCTATTGGTTCGGGAGGAGATGAGGTTCAAAGATTTCGGGGTCAAAATAAGCCCTGCCCTGCCACGCCCATATTTGGGGGTCAATCCAAATTTCTTGAACACCTTTAGAAGAGGGTCACCAAAGGAACATTCTGGTAAAGTTTCATTGAAATCAGTCCCATAGGTTTAGGAGGAGATGAGGTTCAAAGATTTCGGGGTAAAAATAAGCCCCACCCTGCCACGCCCATATTTGGTAGTCAATCCAAATTTCTTGAACAGCTTTAGAAGAGGGTCACGCAAGGAACATTCTGGAAAAGTTTCATTAAAATTGGCGTAATGGTTCAGGAGGAGATGTTGTTCAAAAATTTCGGGGTCAATATAAGCCCTGCCCTGCCACACCCATATTTGGGGGTCAATCCAAATTTCTTGAACAACTTTAGATGAGGGTCACCCAAGGAACATTCTGTTAAAGTTTAATTGAAATCGGCTCAATGGTTCAGGAGGAGATGTTGTTCAAAGAATTTGGGGTCAAAATATGCCCTGCCCTGCCACGCCCAAATTTGGGGGTCAATCCAAATTTTTGAACAACTTTAGAAGAGGGTCACCTAAGGAACATTCTGGTAAAGTTTCATTGAAATCGGCCTAATGGTTCGGGAGGAGATGAGGTTCAAAGATTTCGGGGTCAAAATAAGCCCCGCCCTGCCACGCCAATATTTGGGGGTCAATCCAAATTTCTTGAACAACTTTAAAAGAGGGTCAAGCAAGGAACATTCAGGTAAAGTTTCATTAAAATTGGCATTATGGTTCAGGAGGAGATGTCGTTCAAAGATTTTGGGGTCAAAATAAGACCCGCCCTGCCACGCCCTTATTTGGGGGTCAATCCAAATTTCTTGAACAACTTTAGAAGAGTGTCACCCAAGGAACATTCTGGTAAAGTTTCATTGAAATCGGCTCAATGGTTCAGGAGGAGATGTCGTTCAAAGATTTTGGGGTCAAAATATGCCCCACCCTGCCATGCCCATATTTGGGGGTCAATCCAAATTTCTTGAACAACTTTAAAAGAGGGTCACCCAAGGAACATTCTGGCCAAGTTTCATCAAAATCCACCCATTGGTTCAGGAGGAGAAGATGTTTAAAGAAAAGTTTACGCACGGATGGACGCATGACGGACACCTCGCCATGACAATAGCTCGCTGGCCTTCGGCCAGTGGAGCTAAAAACCATGTCGGACAAGTCAGGCATTGGAATTCCCATATAATCTAAGGGATGCCTTCAATGATGAGGAGGAATCCCTGAAGATCATAAGGAATTATTGACAATATCTATAAGAAACTCTAAAAGCCTTCAGGAATACCTTGTGACTTAAAGGAATCCCAAACAATATCTAAAGGAATCCAAAATACCATGAAACCCTGATAATACATGTATTTAGAGGAATTCCTGAGAATAAAGAGGATTAATGGAACCCCTGATAATCTAGAGATATCCCTGATAAATTAGAGGAAACCCCAATAGTCTAGAGTAAACCCTGATCATAAAAATTTGTTTGTTTGAATGGGGTTTTACGCCACTTTCAACAATCTATCAGCTATATCGCGGCGGCTGGAGCACCTAACAATGGATTCCTGGTATTTCTCACATCAGTACTACCATTTCATCCTTTCCTAGCCTCCAGCTGCTGTCCCACATAGGTCTACGATTTATCAATCCATTGGTGAGAGACAAATAGTCGGAAAGAAAGATTGCCGGCGATGGCGATCGAACTGATGATAAAAAGTAATCCTTGATAATATTTAGAGGAACCCATGATTATCTAGATAAATCCCTGATAATCTAGAGGAAACCTTGATAATCTTAATCCTTGTCATGCTGAACCTGGAATATTCCTGTTTGGCAGGAGCTATAGACAAACATCAGCCCGCACATATGTGCAGTCTGATGTTAGTCTACACCACCTGTTTCTCACTTTCATACCAGAATCGTCAATAGATTTAGTCTTTCAAATAAAAATTGACGTGCAGTTGTTAACTTTCAGTGCTTTTTGCCCTTTGATTTTGATGCAAATTTTTAACCAAACTTTATCCAGCATGACAAGGGTTAAGAAACATCCAATCAAATTATTTTGAAATCAATCCATAGATGTAGTAGAAACAAGCCTTATCTTACATCTGGTCTTGACCTCATAATAAACAGTCAATGCTAAAACAATATCCCTTACCAATGAATGGAAGATACCAATATGCTATTGAACTAAAATGTGGGGCATATAATTTGATTTGCTATCATTTTAGAAAATTCTATTATTTAAGAGTACTTAGTGTAGATCTATGCAAGTACCATACTCAAGCTAATAATTGTTCCAAGAAGGATGCTTGTATTATCCATGATAAATGCCCTGGCAGGGCGGAGCCTAAGTAACGGATCGTTGCAATTAAGGTTAAGGGAAATCAGCTTTTATCTAAAATAACCTACTTCTACTCAAGACCTTAAATCATAGATTGGTAACCAAATCCTTGTAACTTCAAGCTGAAGTTACGAGGCCTTGGTAACCAAACGATGAAATGTGCTCACTCTCTCAAAGCACTTGAATCCTTTAGGTTTTAGGATACAGTTATTTGCATGCGTTAACGAATAAATTACCGACTAAAATTTGAAAGCACCCAAACTTTTGAAAAGTAAACTGGCCAAATTACGTCAGGGTCAAGCCCCGCCCTGCCAGTTCATTAATTACACAGAATATTTTATACAAAACATCTCTTTGCTTCCCCTCTTTCATTTTAATGAAATACAGTATTGGACGATTACCACCCTTTTCTGAAAATCAGAAGATTTACATACCTCTCCTTTTCTGCCTGTTTGGGTCTACCTGTTGCAACTTTTTGCTTCTTGGGCATTTTTGTTATTTCTTTCTAAGCGCCCAAACATAACTCTACTTAGAACAATGAATCACTTTTGAAGAGGTAGAAATTGGCTGCCATTGGTGGTAAAAAATATTGTCATGCCCTGGTTAAATCTGAAAAATGAGTAAAGGAATAAACATTATTCACTGTAGCAGTATACATGTACCTACTACTGGGCTCCTGATAACAATCTTAATACCAATCTAAATCTGTTTTTTTTGTCTTAACCCTACATTAATGATACTCATTGGAATTGTCTCAATGAAAAAATTCCAATGAATACCTGCAATCATGGATTTAATTGACAGATGATGGAATTATTATTCATTTTGTTTTTTAATAAAAATTGATCCTATATCTGGAGCTCTGCTATTTGAACTTGACACTTGTCTGTGTTGATTACAAACAAGAGGCACAAGAGGGCCAGTATCACTCCACTGGCAATTAATACCTAACAGATTTATGAAAATTCATTAACTAATTGCATCAAAAGTATGAAGATAAGTCATAATCTATTTGTAAGTAGATAATCATTTAATACCAAGGTTGGTTAAACACTTTCCTGTTTTACAAAATTTTGGACCTATCCAATTTCAAAGGTTTTGCAGACGAAAATTTAAAGTGGAATTGATTTGAAAAATAACCATTCAGTAGGGTAAAAAATAGTGTGGGAAAAGAGGAAATTGCTTGTCAGAAGCAATTTCTTCTTTTTTCACAATGTTTTCTCAATTATAAAATCACAGGCACGTAAAAAGCAGGGATTAAACAGCAAAGGGTTAATGCATGAAATGAAGAAATCTTAAGTCAACAAACAATCTTACACGAAAGTTCCTTTTTTTCTATGACACAAAATATCATTCAAAAGGGATTTGATGTGTGCATTGTTTACATGATAAGTTCCATGTTATGAAAGTTTTATGAAATCGTTCAATAAATGTACAGGTTGTGGTTACATGTAATGTTGCATCACAAAGGCCCCTTTTGCCATGACAAAGAAAAATAATAACCAAAAAATCAGAGAGTGGTCTATCCAAAGAACAATCCTGACATCAATCATTTGCATCCAAAAACTTGTTTAAAACAAGAAGATTTTTTTTTATATTTCATCATAAAGCACCTTTCGGAGAACCAGTTATCTGCCCAATCAAAATTTAAAGAAGGAATCTGGAAGAGCAAGTCCCCAGCATCATTCATGTCAGGTATAATTGAATTCTGATTAGTAGTTTCAGAGAAAAAAATTTCACCATGAGGGGCCCTTTTTTGGGGACTCAACAGCCCATAGTGTTAGAGTTATCTGCCCAATTAGAATTTAAAGAAGGAATCTGATGGAGCATGTCCTAAGCATCATTTCTGTATAATTTGGTTGAATTCTGACCAGTACTTTGAGATAAGAACTTATTTTAATATTTCACCATAAGGGCCCCTTTTTTGGATGCCGTGAAAGCCTGTAGCATTCAAGTTAACAGCCTGATCAGAACTAAAAGAAGGAATCTGAAAGAGCATGCCCTTAGCATCATTCCTGTAAAGTTTGGTTGAATTCTGAAAAGTAGTTTCAGAGAAGAAGATTTTTTTTTATATTTTATCAAATGGGACCATTTTTCTATGGTGCGGCAGTCTGTAGAGTCAATGTCTTCAACCCAATAGGAATTAAACCAACAAATCTGAAAAAGTATACTCTAAGGATCATTCCTTTGTAGTTCAGTTATATTCAACCCGATCAGAATTTCAAGAACAAATCTGAAAGAGCATGTCCTTAGCAACATTCCTGTGAAGTTAGCTTGAATTTTGAAAAGTAGTTTCATAGAAGGAGATTTTTTATATTTCATTTTATGGGACCATTTATCAGTGACGTGACAGCCCTTGGAGCCCAAGTCATCAGCCTGATCAGAATCACATGAACAAATCTGAAAGAACATGTCCTAAGTATAATTTCTGTGAAGTTTGGTTGAATTCTAAACAGTAGTTTCTGAAAGATTATTTTATATTTCATCTAATGGGTCCATTTTTCAGTGACCCCACAGCCCGTGGAGCCAAAGCCAAAGTAAGGCTGACTATCGCCTTGGAAAATCACTATCACGAAAGCTTTACTATCGAAACATTGATATCGTGATACTATCACTATCGTCTGATATCTATCGATATATATCACGATACTATCAGTCATCTATGTTTCATCTATTTTCTAAGTTAATATCAAAACAGGTTCTCTCCAATTTGATGTGTTCACACTATGTTTAAATAGTGTGGAACAAAGTATACAGGACTGAGGAGATTCTCCTCATAGATGTTTCAGTTTCACCTTCTTTTACAAATCTGAAAGGTCCCGAACACAGGCAATTCAAAATTTATTTTTCATTTTCTCGAAATCTGCAGCCATGTCAGACGAATTCTCCCATAAATTTGGACATAATAAAATAATAACTTTTTGCATCCATAGATAATTAATTATGCTCGTGTCTGAAAACATGGATAAATTATCATCGTCGGGGGAGAATCATTGCCGAATGTAGTAAGTAACCAAGCCGCCGATCTTACTGATTTGTTTAGCGTTTGAGTTTTGAGAAAGAAGCATATATGCCAGACGATCATATTTTCTAGACTGCCGAACAGGCCTCTAAGAAGGCTGGAATTATTTGATTGATACTTGTTGATTAAATGATTCCCGAGACCCAGAATGTTGTTTTATTATGCGTTTTCAAAGATTACAAAGTCCCGCGTGTCGCGGCTTTGTCACGAAAAGATCGTAACTGCAGCCGAGCACAACTCTTGTTAAGTCTTTATGGCAATCAATCAACCAGTAATGAAAACAAAAACCGACAAGAAACAAATCAAGCTCTCATTACAAATTATCAAGAAATCTAACTTGTTGCAGCTCAATTAAAAAAAAGGTTTTAAAGTTGTCTGTATACTTTTGGATAAAGTCCCACCTGCTGTGAAAAAATAAATAAATCTCTTTTTTTCCAAATAAATCCAGACAACAGAGTCAAATAAAGCATATCAATTTATCCTAAAGATGGAAAGGGTTTGACATCTCACGAGGGTTAGAAAGGGTGCGTCGCGTGTCAAGTCCAGAAGCTGACCCAAAAATGGCTGAACACCTGGTGTCAGATCCTTTGATCACCCGCTCTCCCTCCTCGAAAAATAAACTGCTCCGGATGCTTCACTTCATTACAACAGAGAACTGGTTATTTTTCGTGAATTAGCTAGAAAGCCTCTCAGACTAAATTTCGTATTATTGGAACTAATATTGGCTCTTTCTTTCTCTTTTTCTTTTTTATTAACAAAAGAAACCAAAAGAAAAAACATTGAAATTCTGAGTACCGTAAGTAAGCTTTGATTATTTACTATCGAAACTATCGATATTTGGACATTCACAAACTATCGCGATAGTTATCGACATCAGGGAATTGCAATCGATATCGGCCATGTCACTATCACAATACATCGACCTATTGATCTAGCGTTGCACCTCTAGTCATTAGCTTGATAAGAATTTCACGAACAAATCTGAAAGAGCATGTTCTAAGCACCATTCCAGAGAAGTTTGTTTTAATTCTGCCCAGTAGTTTCAGAGAAGTAGATGTTAAAGGAAAAAGTTAACAGACGCACACTCACAACACACACCAGACCACAAAAAATAGCCCTGCTGGAACACCCCCCCCCCCCCCCCCCCCTGAGTATTTCTATTAACTGAAACAAACTTTTCAAATGAAGAAATGAAGTTAGCCACTCTGGTAAGCCTCCCTTTATGCCAAAGTTTTCAAGTTTTTGTAAAAGTTTATCATGTGGCACTGTATCAAACAATTTAGAAAAATCTAATATGGCTACATCCACTTGTTACAAATGATATGTTCGAGAACTTTACATAGCACAGTAGTAAGACTAACTGGGCGGTAATTTTGATTGTTTTTTCCGATAATAATGGTGCCCTTTTTTAAATACAAGACTAATGTTGGTGTTTTTCCAATCATCTGGCAGGGAGCTGGGGATAGTTCCTCAGCACAAACCTCTTTGTTACAGTTTGATTATGTACACACTTTGTATTTGAAAGGACAATTCTAGAAAATCACAGTAGGAACACTGTAGGGGCAGTGGGGATGTAGTGTAAGTGAAAAAGCCTAGATCGCACTATAGTGGCCATACAAGTGTTACTGCCTTTCTTTGTTGTTATAATGGGCCGGCCCTCATTCTGCAGTGTCAAGGCCCTGACACAGTGCTTCTGCGGCTTTGACGCTACTAACGCAATCTTACAACACTCTTCCTGCGATCTTGTCTCCTCACGATCTCACAGCAGTTGTTTTGTGCCACTCAAAATGCGCGCTGTGGGATTGTGCTCTGTGTCAACATTGGGCGTTCTAGGCCATTGCACAACGCTTCCACTACAATTTCACTGCACTACTGTGATTAAGGTGATGTCACAGCGTTCTCACTGTGCTCTGGAATTATCAAGAGCTTTAAGAGCCACATGGCTTTGAGATACATAATGAAGGTGCAGCTACTGTCTACAGCGCAGAAATTGACACTTACACAGTCCTTGGCCCTCAAGCCTGCAGATGTTATGTACTGACCTATAGAGTTTTTTCAACAAGAAAACAGGCGAGGTATAGTGGAAGCATATTGACCTAAACCTGCCCTTTCTGATTTAAATAGATTAAATATCGGTCGTTTTCTTTCGGCAAAACATGACTTACGTGCGGAATTCAATCGTAAAGTTGGGGTGCACGTGTCAGCTCTGTTAACCCGTTATTGCCCATGCTTTTTACAGTAACGGCGATATTTTGTCACCATCACATGTATTAGTGAATCAATACATAAATTGTGTCTCCTATTTGATAATATTTAGATGCGGGTACAGAAAATACAAATTTTCATATTTTTAAATGCAAATTGTTTTTTTAACTGGAACTGAAATAAAATTACCTCTCACAGTCGCAGACAAGCAGGAATAATTGTTTTTGGAATTGAATCGTCAGTCAACTCGGCCTGTGAAAAACTCGGCCCGTCAACTCGGCCAGTCAACTGTATACAGGTATACTTTTAAGTCAACGCATTCCTGTAATTTGTACAGTATAACGGAATGACCATGTTTGATCGTCACGTGCCGAAGTATCATCGAATTGTATTCATGAGCCTAATTATTCATTCTGCATAAAGGTTAGGTTCAAGTTAATATGCGCTCGCTATAACTCTGCATGGAAATGCATTGCTACTGAAAATAAAAAAATCGGCTTCTGACCATACGAAAGATTCCGTGGACGAAATATCTATCGCTCACATATTTTTCTCAAAGACAGTTTTCATAATAAAGATATAAAAATGAAACGCTTTAAAAAATCACATAACTTTAAACAGTTAAATATAAGAACTGTCAGCATGTACCAGATTTTGACGACTTCCTGTATTTCACACAATTTTTCTCACTGCTCAAGGGCGAAAACTCTGACGGGTGCAATCCCAATCACGTGACTGAGCAGACGCTTTGGGGTCGGAACTTCAAATGTGAACTTTTCCAAAACTGTCAAATTATTAGGGTCACACAAAATTCGTCATTTCGCTACCCGAGGCAAGTTTACGTACGAATTGTTATGTTAAAATGTTACCGTCTTATCAAGATTATCATTTTTAAATTTTTCCCTCTCCGAATTCCTTAAACACCTCCATTTGAAGAGCGACTAAGAACTGTAACTCTGAAAAAGTATGATTGATTGATTGAATGGAGTTTTACGCCGTTTTAAACATTTTTTCAGTTATATCGCGGAGGCTGGAGCACCTAACAATGGTTTCCCGGTATTTCTCTCACCAGTACAACCACCACATCCTTTCCTAGCCTCCAGCTGCTATCTCATGAATAGGTCTACCATTATTAACCCATTGGTGCTAGACAAATAGTCGGAAAGAATGAGTGCCGCCGTCGGGGATCGAACCCGGGACCTCTAGATTGACTGTCCGACGGGCTACCAACAGCGCTATGACGGCGGCTAGCAAGAGTATGAAACAGAAAAATTATATCCCGACTGGTTAGCCTCTTGCACAGGCTTGGCAGAATAATGTGCGATAATAGAATATGCAGTTTTGTCTTTGCTAGCGTGAATTGGACATCTTTACAGTTGTTATGTAAGAATTATTAGACGAAAACTTAAAGAAAGTGTTTGGTATTATATTTAACCAATCACTTAAAACAAAGAACCTATTTCTTTCATATATTCAGGACATACCCCTTTCTACATTATTACATTTTTTTCAAACCATGAAATTTGTTGTAGATCTAGGCCTATCTTTTATACTGAACCGCGAAAATGACCAACATTTTGTATACTACTATACCAGCTATCCAAGCACATGTGAAATAAAAATTCAAAATGAAATAACCCAAAGCAAGGGTGTGGAAAAACGACTTTTCTCCACTTGTCCATGGACAAGTGAAAGTCAATTTTCTACTTGTCCAGGATCAAAATGAACTTGTCCTCAAAAAATGAAATAATAAATATTGAGAAAAACATTGTTTTTAATAAAGAAAATGCTGTATCCCAGCATTTTCTTCATTAAAGACAATGATTTCTCCCCTTTCATACAAACAAAAGGATGTCTTTCCTCCTAGATCTTTAAAGTACTGTATCAAGATTTGCTCTGGAATATACTTGTCCATGGACAAGTGGCATAGAAAAATGTACTTGCCCGCAAGCAGAAAAGCCCGCGTCGGGCAAGTCGGGCATGGGAATTCCACACCCCTGCAAAGAATAGACGTGCTCTTACCGTAGCCTATTATATCAATGTGCAATTATTCCTACATGCTTTATGCACATGTGCAATTGGAAACAGGTTGGGACTCATTGTTTCAAATTATGCGAGTCCTGGGGATCCTTTTTTTTCAAATTATAAAAATAAATCGCTGCATATGCCTATAACGAATGTCTTAACCCGATTATAAATATTTACTGTGCCTAAAGATACAAGAAGCAATGTTATTTTCAAATTTACATATAAGATCTACATTTTTACTTACGTTTATATAGAAGAACTGACCGTAAAAAGTCCATTTTGTACATTCTTCTTTAGTTCACAGTACTATCTATGTTCGGTTTTATAGTTAAAATGTGTTTACAATAAACTCTTTAACAATAAAAATGACTTATAAGCTTTATTGTTAATCTCCAAGGGTTGAAATAGCGCCTGTGAACAAATAATAGGTGAACGCATGTCGTAATTTCTCATTTTTCGGCTACGTACTGTTGGGATAAAGATAAGCGATTCTTTGCGACTGAATTTTCGACATTGGCATCCAGTTAAGAATGTTTGAAGACTATGTGTTCGATGTCCAAAAGGGCGTTGAATTTTCATAAAACAAAGGAAAGTTGAAAATAACAATATAATGTACATTTTAATTACGCATAAATGAGTATATTAAGAAGATATCATAAAAAATAATGCTGTGGTGATACTGAGTTCTAGGCCCAAAGTTATATAAAAAAATCTCATTATCATCTTTTTTTTCGCATATTTCAACTGGAGTTTCGCCTCGGAATTTTGCTTAAATAGTATAATACATGTTTGAATATGAAATATGATATGAATCAGTTGTTAATTATAACAACTTATTGATAATATCATTTATGTCCTTACTTTTATTTGAGTTCGAAATTTGAGAACATTCTCAGATTCGCATGAAAAATTTTTTAAATGCCCTACCCTAGGCCCACATGAGCGTTGATCACTGAGATTTTTTTACTATGTCCCCAAGATAAGAGTTAGGTTTTTCAATACAATGATTGTGCGCATATTTGAATATTCAATTTTTTCCAGACAAGGATATTCATAACGTGGCGTGGTTAACATTATGCCAAAAGAATATAGTACGCATGTGCGTTTAAGCAACATTTCATTCGCCCAATTTAAATGTAAATATTGTATCAATTTTGTGCGTTAAGTCACAACTAGACTAGCTGGACGTTTTAAATTTACATAAAATATGTTAACTGTATTAGATTTTGGTTTGTGGCAAAAGCGATATTTTCCAGAATCATCCATTTGGCGAAGACAAGATAAAAAGCGATGACGATAAGAGTCTGATTATTGCAAATTGTGTAACTATTGCGTCCTCGGGCCCATTTAAATATTGGAGAGTTCTTATTTCAGCGAGAGAGTAATAATTGCTTTTTCATACCCTATTATAAATGTACTTAAATGAGGCGATATTTTTAATTTTGTTTTTTCGGATCAGTCGCGAATATTTGTGAAAATTAAACGTTGGCTAATCATATGAAACACTAGCCTATCTACAATACTCTTGCATTCAGGCGTCTAAAAAAGTTTGGTTATTTCTAAATAGGTCTCAAGAAAATGGAGTCCCCATTCCAAGAGGTCCCCGGAACACCTTCGCTAGACCGAGTAAGATCTTTGCCAGACAGCCAGTCTCCGACAGCAGTGGTTCCAACTGGAGCACGAGGCAGACCTGGTAGTAAACAGTTTTCATTTAACCCCTGTCCCCAGAGTAACCTGATTTATCTTATAACTATACAAATATCCGTATGCTAACATCCCGTATGATATTTTTTTATGATATCACATAGTTATTTTTAGAACAATAATATCATGCAGTTAATTTTAGAAACTTGCATTTCAGTTAGAAACATCGACGAAAACAAGACAAAAAGAGGTTATAAGATAAATATAATACGTACTAAGTGTATTGTATGAAAAAATATCTAACTCGGTTGTGAGAATTGATTATTGTCTCGGCAGAGCCTCGACAATGATCAATTCTCCCAACCTCGTTAGATATTTTTTCTGATACAAAACACTAAGTACGTATTATATATATACCGTATTTGTTCACTAAGGTAGTTTACCTTCAATAGTTCCGCAACAATTTGGAACTCATCATCTTTCACAATGTTAACCGAGGTTTTATAAAGACATTAGGAAACCTCGGCGCTGTTAAAGTTCATGGCTTCCGAAACGCTGAAAAACTTCTAAGGGACCACTACCTTAACCAGGATTTAAGATGATAGGGAATAATAGCGATTCAAACTTTTAAATCCTACGACCTATATTGTGGACCCTTGGGGTGCTTAATGAGACGATTCCTATAGTACTCACAAAATAGACAAGCACGCTTGGAAGACAAGTTACAAGCATGTCAACGTAGCGATTGCAAATCTAATTCATGACAAGTTTACCCAATTGCATAGATTTTCCTGAACTGTGTAAAATATAAGGGAAATGCAAAAAAGTTAAAGCGCACACTTTCTTTTGGAATTCAGTTTTTTGTGTCAAACATAAAGGAAGAAACCGGGTTCTATTAATTTTAAATATATGATTAAGCATACTGTCTTTTTCCAGAACGTTCACAAAGACTAGCCAGAACTCCACTTAGCGTTGTGTCGCCATTCGTGGTTCCAAGTGGTTTGTCCCCGATGACGCCAAGCCAGACGGTAGAGGGTAGGCAGACGTCAGTTTTAGTCAGATCCGCCAATCGGCAGACGCCGTATGGTACGCCACAAGGATCAGTTCTGGATAGACCGTCACGACGTCGGCAAACTAACGGTACGCCTCAACAACAGTTTAAAGGTACACCAATGAGACAGACGAACCTAGCAACACCGAGACAGTTACTAACATCGTCAGGAATTCGATCAAGATTAACAGGTAGGTAACCATCACAAAGCAGTTCTGTGCAGTTTCTCCTCAACACTAGACCACTTGACCTCCGTCGACCGCTCGGTAAATACGCATGTGACCCGGAGGTCAAGGGTTCGAGTCCCACTGTTGACGGGTTATGTTTATCGGCAAACAATTTCTGACCAATCAAAGTTAACGAAGCTGTAGAATTGAGATTCTAGAGCTTTTTAAAAAAGCTGTTGTCGAAATCAAATTAAAATAAATTAGTTTAAAGTAAACTAGTTTAAAGGCAACCAGTGAAAAGCTTTGTGTATTTGCTGTCAGATTAAATATACATATCAGGCAGTTTCAACTGTTTCGCGCTTAGCCATCAATATATGTATACTCCTTCGGAACAAAATATCGTATCTTCTACCCTGCATTCAAGATGACAACGTTCAAAGAACGTCTAAGAAACTGCACGTTGCTTTTCACGTGTTCTTACGTAAAAAACGTGGTACATTTTTATCTCAGCAAACGTGTTTTTATCCTTTAACGCAGGACGTAATTGAACACTTTTTGTTGTTATTTCTTTAAAACTGGTGTAGTCAACCAATATCAACTAGGTAGGGACAAATTAGTTTACGTCGGATATTGCCGTTAGTTATTCATGAAGCAGGGTAATTGCATATGCAGATATCCTTGGTTTGGGTTTGTCGGAATATAGCTCATTGTGCGCGTAAAATAAATTACATTGGTCTTTTCTTCCCGTTTCTATGTACCATTCGCTACTATAAGTGATTAATGAACGGACATCACTTAGAGCAGTAAATGATCGGATAAGAAATTTGTTCACAATTGGAGTTTTAAGATATTGTTAGAACACAGGCTCAATTACCAGGACACACTTGCGCACATGGAACTCGAAACTGTTGTTTCGGAGCCCAAAGACATCAGATTAAGTGTAGTACTTACCTTGTGCAATTAAAAATTTAGCAAGAATATAAAAACGTGTATTCATGTACTCGCTTGTTGATGCACAACACTGCAGGCGGCACAGTACACCAATGGCATTTTAGGAAATGTTCATTCATGACTTGAAAATTCGACAATTGTCGAAAATCTCCGAGTATGCTTTAGACATAATGTCTAAATGAAGAATTTATCAGGATAATGGCACACGTCTATTGCTCTCCGATCGCGACCAAATCTTTCATGCGATTTATTGTGGGTTTATCAACAGATTCCACGCTCTTTCTGCAAACCAAACCACGAAAAGCGCGCCATTTTAATTCCCACACCGTCGCTGCATTTTCAGCGTCTTGAATAATTAAAGGCTTTTGACAGTAAGCCGAGAATTTGACATCGTAGTTATTAAGATAAAACCCTCCTGTGGTCGATGACATACCAGTTACGATTCTCGATCTTTTCCCGTATGTTTGATAAAAACCATCTCAGTGGGACTCCAAGTTTTCTCTTCATTAGGCCTATATAACAATACATGGTACGAGCGTTTTTTACCGTAGCTAATTATGGTGGGTTGTGAAGCGTATATCTCGTTGCGTTAGCTTTAGAATGAAAATATTGAAAAAGCCCACTTTTAAAAAATACAAAATAATTCACACGTTACAAATACACAAATCTGATTCTTAAACTGACAGAATATAACCTTATATTTGAGGCAGTGAGCAACTTTTCCAACAATTCCGCATTTGTGAAACTTCAAGACTCGAATCTGTCTGTAAATCATCACTGTTCAATCTGGGTCTCCTTTACACTGATAAGGTGGTATCAGACATACAGTCTCTAATAACAAATCCAAAATGTTTTCCATGTGAGTGTCCATGCTGCTAATGTTTATCCATTTAGCATGCATGGTTTTTTTTTGAATGTCATGCACATGCTCATTTTGTTTCTCTTTCATTTTAACAAAATAACAGAACAGGTGGTTCCGTCAACACCAAAGCAACCAGCAGATCACATGTTCACTACGCCTAAGTCTGGTAGAGCTTCCACAAATACCCCGAGGACAGGAAAAAGAAATGGAATTATGGACTTACATTCAGGAAATATTGTCATAGATGCCACTGGTGATCATCAGGCTCGTACAAAAGTTGGACAACCTGACAAGACGAGGGCAACAGTTGCTAGACAACGACGGCTACTTATGCCAAGAGAAAAAGGTCATAATCAGTCTTCTTCATATGACATACTAGATCAGATTGAGTGAATTTGACAGGAAACTTTATGTGGATCTGGTTGACTGCCACCATCTTCACTTGTGAGTAAAATATGTCTTAAAAAAGGGGTAAGGATAAAAAGCTGACTGCTGACCGCTGACTGCTGACCACCTGACCAGCTGACCACAAGGTATAAACTGCTGACCAATAATTTGCTGACCACTTATTTACCACTTATTCTAGCCCCTGAACACACCCTTTACTCTATGTAATTAGAACACCATTTACACTATTTATATTTATCATGACTTGGGAAGGTGATTAAACTTTACAATGCAATACATTCATATTAGAGAGATTAAAAATTTGATTTTTATATATTCTTTGTTTCTTTTAAGGTAAATAGAAAAATTAAATTTGTTTTTCTTTAATCTTAGTTTTGGTATCTTAATAACGTTAGAATGTAAAATAATGTGGTGGTATTCATTTCTTATTATTGATTGTCAGCTTTATTCTAATCTTTCACTCATATATTCACATTGTAGTCACCAGGTTTTCGGAGCCACCTACTTTCTATTATAATTAACCCATTAACAGACAACAAAATTTTAGATGGGTTAAAATTTGAAATATGTTTAAGACAAAATATTAAAATATTTTTATGCTTTTATTTATTTATTGATTTATTTTTTTTTTGGAGGGGGGGGGGGGCTTTTAGAAATCACCCTTATAAATTTGACATTGAAAAATACATAAATACATTTATCTTTTAACTAGTCAAACTCATACCTTTCCACTATATTTTAGGAAGCAACTTCCTCCAAATGCCGAATTAACCCTTGTCATTCTGAATCTGGAATATTCATGCTTTTGCAGGAGGTATCTTTAAACAAAGATAAGCCTGCACATGTGTGCAGTCTGATCTTAGCCTCTGCTACCTGTTTTACCTTTGAACAAGAAAATTTAAACAGTAATATTTTCAGGACCAAAACTTTCACTTCTTTGATTCTAATGTAATTTTGCTAAGGTTTTTAATCAGTATGACAACAGTTTAGTGGTAATTTGTTGATCACTAAATGGGTTTGGAATATCATTTTTTATTCTTTATTAGGCCTAAATGAAAATAACAATTTAGATATTAAGAAAGGCATAATGTTCATCAAGGTATATAAAACCATCAATCCTACAGTAAAAAGATGCATACATGAACATAAATAGGAATCTAGTTTCATACCTCAATGAAATTTAAATTTACTCTCTTCATTGATAATTTAATTAAGATTAATTAAAGTCTCAATTCATTTCTACATTGAAGCTTCTGACCAGCACAAATGAAATGGCAGACATCATTCTGCTGTCTGTTATTTAACAAATTATGACATTATTCTGCTGACAGATTTGAAAAAAAAAAAAAAAAAAAAAAAAAAAACATCAACAGGTAACTAAATACTGCTGATCAGTATAGTTTTTTCTGCTTATCACATTCTGCTGACCATAATTATACAGATATTGACAATATTCTGCTGACCAGAATGAGAAAACAGCTGACCGAATCTTGCTGACCAGTGTAGATGTAAATGTTGACCAGAGTCTGCTGACGATTTTTGAACAAATGAGAATATTCTGCTGACCAGTTTGATAACCTTACTAAATCTTGCTGTCAAGTATAGATTTAAACTGATGACCACATTTTGCTGACCATTATTATACAGATATAGACATTATTTCTGCAAACCAATAAAGGAAAAATAGCTGACCAAATCTTGCTGACCAGTTTAGATTTAAACTGCTGAACATATTCTGCTGACCATTCTTATACAAATATAGATAATATTCTGCTGACCATTAGAGAAAAATGGCTGACCAAATCTTGCTGACCTGTGTAGATTGAAAATGCTGACAACATTTTGCCAAACCATTATTATACTAATATAGACAATATTTCAGCTGATCAATATGATAAAGAGCAGACCAAATATTGCTGGCCAGTATAGATTTAAGCTGACCACATTCTACTGACCATTATTAAACAAATAAGTGGAATAGTGAGCTGACTTGCTTGAGAAAAATAGCTGACCAAATCTTGCTGACCAGTATTGATTAAAACTGCTGACCACATTCTGTTGAACGATATTATACAGATATAGAAATATTGTTTTGCCCGTATGAGAAAAAGCCAACCAAACCTCGCTGGCAATTATTATACAAATATAAATAGTATTCTGCTGACCATAAGAGGGAAAAAAAGCTGACAAAGTCTTGCCTACCAGTATAATTTTAAGCTGCTGACCACATTCTTACGACCATTATTGTACTTAAAATGAACATATTTAGTCAACTGGTTTTAGAAAAAAAAGCTGACCAAATCTTGCTGACCAGTGTAGATTTAAAATGCTGAGCACATTTTGCCCACCATAATTATACAAATATAGACAATATTTTAGCTGACAATTTGACAAAAAGCTGACCGAATTCTGCTGACCAGTAAAGATTAAAACTACTGACCACTTTCTACTGACCATTAGTCAACAAATGATGAGAATATAAAGGTGGCTTGTATGAGAAAAATATCATACAAATTTCCGGCAAATCTTGCTGACCAGTATAGATTTAAACAGCTGATCACATTCTTGCTGACCACATTCTGTTGAACATAAAATGGGAATATTAAGCTGACCAGTAAAGGAAAAATAGCTGACCAACTCTTGCTGACAAGTAGAGATTTAAACTGCTGACCACATTCTGCTGACCATTATCATACAAATATGAATAATATTCTGCTGACCATAAGAGAAAAAAAAGCTGACTAAGTCTTGCTGACCAGTATGATTTTAAACTGCTGACCACATTCTTATGACCATTATTGTACTTATAATGAGTATATTTAGTCAACTGGTTTTAAAAAAAAAAAGCTGACCAAATCTTGCTGACCATTGTAGATCTCAAATGCTGACCACATTTTTCCAACCATTATTATACAAATATAGACAATATTTTAGCTGACAATTTGACAAAAAGCTGACCGAATCCTGCTGACCAGTATAGATTAAAACTGCTGACCACTTTCTGCTGACAATCAGTCAACAAATGATGAGAATATAAAGCTGGCCAGTATGAGAAAAATATCACACAAATTTCCGTCAAATCTTACTTACCTGTAAAGATTTAAACTGCTGACCACATTTTGCTGACCATTATTGAACAAATTATGGGAATATAAAGTTGACCTGTAAAAGAGAAATAGCTGACCAAATCTTACTGACCAGTAAAGATTTAAACTGCTGACGACATTCTGCTGACCATTATTATACAAATATAAATTATATTCTGCTGACCATAAGAGAAAAGAAAAAGCTGACTAAGTCTTGCTGACCAGTATAATTTTAAACAGATGATGAGAATATAAAGCTGGCCACAATTAGAAAAATATCACACAACTTTCCGTCAAATCTTGCTGACCAGTAAAGATTTAAACTGCTGACCACATTCTGCTGACCATAATTATACAAATATAAATAATATTCTGCTGACCATCAGAGAAAAAAAGCTGACTAAGTCTTGATGACAAGTATAATTTTAAACAAATGATGAGAATATAAAGCTGGCCAGTATGAGAAAAATATCTCACAAATTTCCGTCAAATCTTGCTAACCAGTATAGATTTAAACTGCTGACCACATTCTGCTGACCATTATTGAACAAATAATGGGAATATAAATCTGACCGGTAAAGGAAAAATAGCTGACCAAATCTTGCTGACCAGTATAGATTTAAACTGCTGACCACTTTCTGCTGACCATTATTGAACTATGAACTGACTTGCTTGAAAGAAAAATCTGACCATTCTTGCTGACCAGTATAGATTAAAACTGCTGACCCTATTTTGTTGATCAATATCATACACATGAAGAAATATTCTGCTAACCAGTTTGAGAAAAATAGCTGACCAAATTTTGCTGACCAATAAAGATTTAAACTGCTGACCACATTTTGCTGACCATTATTACACAGATAAAGACAATATTCCTGCTGACAGATATGACAAAAAAAAGCTGACCAAAAAATGCTGACCAGTTAAGTTTTAAACTGCTGACCACCTTCTGCTGACCATTATTGAACAAATAAAGAGAATATTAAGCTGACCAATAAAGGAAAAATAGCTGACCAAATCTTGCTGACCAGTGTAGATTTAAACTGCTGGCCAAATTCTGCTGACCATTATTTAGCAAATAATGAGAATATTAAACTGACAGGTTTGAGAAAAAAAGCTGACCAAATCTTCCTGACGAATAGCAATTAAAATCATCAACCACATTTAGTTGAACCATATTATACAAATATAGAAATATTCTGCTGACCAGTATGAGAAAAAGCTGACCAAATTTTGCTGACCATTATACAGATGAAGACAAATTTCTGCTGACCTATATGAAAATTACAGCTTTACAAATCTTGCTGACCAGCAAAGATTTACACTGCTGAGCACATTCTGCTGACCATAATTGGACAATTAATTTGAATTCTCAGTTGACCGGTTTGAGAAAAATAGCTTTCCAAATCTTGCTGACCAGAATAGATTTAAACTGCTGACCACATTTTGCCATCAATATTGGACAATTACATGTAATTTGAATTTCTAGCTGACTGGTTTGAGAAAAATAGCTGACCAAATTTTGCTGACCAGTATAGATTTAAACTGCTGACCACTTTCTGCTGACCATAATTACACAGATGAAGACATTATATTCCTGCTGACCATTATATGACAAAAATAGCTGACTAAATCTTGCTGACCACTAAACATTTAAACTGCTGACCACATTCTGCTGACCATTATTGAACTATGAACTGACTTGCTTGAAAGAAAAAGCTGACCATTCTTGCTGACCAGTATAGATTAAAACTGCTGACCCTATTTTGTTGATCAATATCATACACATGAAGAAATATTCTGCTAACCAGTATGAGAAAGAAGCTGACCAAATCTTGCTGACTAGTATAGATTTAAACTCCTGACCACATTTTGCTGACCATTATTATAACTGCTGACCACATTCTGCAGTTAATTCTTGAGCAAATAAGAAGAATATTTAGCTGGTTTAGTCCCATTTGGTCTACTCCCATTTCGTCTACTGTATTTTTTTTGCAACCAGTCCCATTTCGTCTACTGCCCCAATTGGTCTACTGTCCCAATTCGTCTACTGCCCCAATTCATATTCACTTTTGTTAAGAATGATTACCAAAAATGTATTGTTTTTGATAATTCAAAGATAAACTATTCCTTAAAATGCCAAATTTAGTTCATTTGGTTATTTTTAAGAAATATATGACAAAACATAAAAAAATATTCAATGTGGCAGAAAAGAGATCAGAATTAAAAAATACTTTAATCTTTAAAAAGAAAATGTCTAAAAGTTCTTTTTAAAAGAAATATAGAGTTCACTAGTCTATGATTTTGTTGTCTGATAATATAATTTTAGCTTTATAAAATGAAAAGAAATTTACTGTATTGCCAAATTTCTTTACTTTTTCATAAAACTTTTCAGTTGCAGACATTTTCAAATACATTTAAAGCTCTGGGTTTGGTCTGGGGCCTTCCTTATATTGTAAAGCTGTTCCGTTTGCATTTTTTGTGCAATGCCCTAGTATTTGCACTTTTGGGCAAAGTATTTGCATGTGCACCTTTGTGCAAAGCCATAACATAAGCACTTTTGTGCATAGCTCTTGCGTTTGCTTTTTGTGCAAATAAACTTGTCTTCAGACAATTCAAGATTTTGTAAAAAGAAAAGAAATTTACAGTATTGTACGATTTCTTTACAGGCAAAAAGATGCTATTTAGTTAAATTTTAATCTAATTATAGAAAAACTGACACTGAACAATAAGATTTAAATCAAAAATGTAAAGGTGTGAAAAGGCAAATATACAGATGTCATACAGGTAACTAATCTTCTCAACACCTTACATTCTGTCTGCTATAGAATCTGTAAATGTGTGAAATATATCAGCAACAAATATCTTTTTTTATTTTAACAATAATGCCCAAAAAGTGTAGAGTTCACATTTTAGGCAAAAAAAGGCATACAGACTATTTAAAACCTTAAAAACCCCAAAGTATAAAAAGTAGACGAAATGGGACACTTGCGCAAAACAGGAGTAGACGAAATGGGACTAGTGCGCAAAATAGTAGACGAAATGGGAATAGACGAAATGGGAGTAGACCAAATGGGATGTTACCATTTAGCTGACTGGTTTGAAAAAAAAAATCTTACCAAATCATTGCTTATATTTTCTTACCTCAATTTGAATGTTTTAGTGTTAAATGATATGATCCCTTTATCCGAAAATCCATAAACATCCAAAATATGAACCAGAGAGTCTGAAAAAAAGCTTGAGTCTTAGTGACCAAGTCTTGCGGTGTAATAAAGAAAAAGTTCTCCATTAAAAATAAACATGATTTAGCACAGTCCTGAATATAATTTTAGCACAGTACTTAGAATGCCATGTTTTTTGTTGAAATGAAAGATGATTCATACTTTTTCAAATAAAAATGCCATGTTTTTGTTGAAATGAAAGATGATTCATAATTTTTCAAATAAACAAACTGACAAGTGTCATATAAATATACAATCCATAGTTGTTGACACCAAATAAACCTTGCAATGATTAAAATAGGTGTTACTCAGATTCAGTAATTCTCATGCTAGTTTTGAATGTAGTTTAGCTGCATGATGAATGAATACATGAAATTTTCTATTATAAGAACATGATACAGATTGGGGTATGGCCATAATCCCCCCCCCCTTATTATTATTATCCTTTAAACCAACTAGATGTATGTATGTATTATTGATTAGTCATATGAATAAATATTGTTATTGTGGACAATTTTTTTAGTCTTAAAATGGTGTCAGAATTACCTTCTCAACACCTCTGTTAAGAAATGGTCTGTGAAACTGTTAAATATGCCACATAAATTGAAACAATATGCCTACAGAAATACAACAAACAGAATGGGAATGTTCAAATGTGTTTTAATTCGACAATTATTCAAAAAATAGGAAGAAAAGGATAAATTAGAATGTTGGAAACAAAATCTTTTTCACAGAATTTTTCAATGATGTGATTTGGGGTTTATTCATTTATTTAAAACAAAAATAGTGATGCCAATTAAGTCAAAATTATAATTAGGATAAAATGCTGTTCTTTGAGGATTATTCAGCAAGGTAAAAATTGTATATTTATCTTTTTTATCTTGTCCTACGATGTTTAACATGCAAGACTGTCATTTTCTTAAGTTTACTTTAAAGAGGAGGGCTTTTGTTTGGGAGGGCTTTTATCTGGGAGGGCTTATGCTTGGGAATTACATCTGGGAGGGTTTTTGTTCTACACTCATACAGAATACATGTAATGCACGGTAAATGCAGAGAACAGACATTTCACCAAACAACACTCTGTTGAAAGATTTGTCTGATTAAAATTCTGTTCAATGTGACACCCCTTCTATTATAAACCTACTTTATCAATTTTCATGCAGAAATTCAGTCAAACACTAGCCCTGCCTTCAAAATGAAAAAAAAAAGCACTTAGTGCACGTGAAAATGAGGATTACATTGCAAAACTGCTAGCACCATTTTGTGACCCTGAACACAGGCTTCATCACCCCTTACACCCAACCCCTATTTGTATTTTTGGTCCTCCTGTACCCATATGTCCTGGATCTGCTGCTGATGCAGTATTAGATAGGGTTCACCCATATAAGTTTTACTCGAGAGATTCTTCCAGAATACATTATCTGTATCTCAAACATTATCTCACCCATTTTATCTGAATATATCGGGTTTTATTAGAATGTTTATGGTAATTATTGAAATCACAAGTTCATTTAAACATTATAGTGTCAGAAAAGGTATTTAATATTTACTGTTAACCCTAAACCAGCTGAATTTGATCTTTGTAAAAATTGCAAATAGTTTTCAAACATTTTTACCACAACCTAGCTAGCTAGCTGGCAGATGTTTTTTCTTCTCCAAAACTAGTAAGAAGAAAGGATCATACTGTAGGCTAGGATCAGACTGTATGTCTATACAAAAAGGAGGAATATAGTACAAACATTGTCAAAGAATTGCATTAAGAAGGATTCTGCCGTGATTTTCATGAGAAATATATGCTGCACTTTATAATCTATTTTATGATGAAATCCTGCAGCAAATACATTTTTATTGTTTGCTTTTGTTGAATTTAATAACAATGCTTTAAGGTTGTAAAAGGCTATTAAAAATTTGTTGTTTCAATAATCTATGCATGTATAAATTATTATCCTTTTTTTATCTTCACCAATTATTTATTATTGGTGCAAATGTATTGGATAATGTTGACCAATAATTAATTGCAACTTTACGGTATATCAAAAATTGTTTTCCCCTAGGGTATTAAAGACATAAACAATTAGCTTATCAGTTGAGGTCCAGAATATACAATATTCTTTATGATCTTTAAACGGTATATCCAATAAACAGTCATTAATTATATCTGGACCAATCAGATTACATGGCCCAATTTGCTATGTCTGAATGGTCAACATGGATGAAAATTGCACAACCAACTGTCAATCAAAATGGGTAAACCAATCAGGAGCCCTTGGATTATTTTAATTACAATATCCCCATCTGTAGCATTATAACTGCAAATCCCTTAGTTCCAAAATAAGCACCATTTAGCATTACACCCCAAAATTTAAATTGTTTGTTGAAATCTTGCACCAAATCATTTTCAAAAAATGTGATTGTTTATTGTTTTGTTTTTGTTTTCATCTTTATTTGCTGGAGGCTAAGAAAATATGTAGCAGGAGATTAGAAATGTTAGAAATACTAGGAGTTCCTTATTAAATGCCCCAAGCACTGAAATATGAATGATAAATGTTATCAGCATTCAAACCCCATTCTAACAGACTATCATTTATAGTCAAAATCTACAGTATAATCAAAGGGGTTGATAAGTTGTGATAATACGATAAGCTTTTTTAATTTTAATGAGCATATCAATAAGGTCAATCAACAAATTCAAAAAATTAAGATATAGAATTAAAAAAAACAACAAAAAAACAGCAGCTGGAGAAAGGGTTTTCCACAAACCAACCTCTCCATAGTCACCCACCTCATTGGTTGTTACCAGATGGACACATGGTCCCCCAATTAACACCCTTTTACTAAAATAAAAGGCCAATTAACAAAAATCAGTTATTAATTTATATCAATAAAAATACCCATAATTCAAATGTCTCAATTATTTTTTTGTAATCTTTTGTTTTTCCCTCAACATCTGAGGAAATTTGGATTTACAATATATATTTATTTGTTTTTAGTTACCGGTTTCATGAAATTTTTAGGCAATAAATAGAATATTCATGAGTCCCATTGTTCTGATAGCCATGCAGTAAAATAAGAATGAGATCAAGTAGGATTTTCATCTAATTAGCAGTGAATTACATTGCCTTAAGAAAGTGGAGCTGTAATGGTTATGAAGTGTGTCAGAAGTAATTAACAGTGTTTACCAAGGTACAAAATTACTAATGATTTTCATTAGGAAACCTCAGTGAAAATTTTGAAAGATCATGTGTTCTGAAATATTGCAAAACTATTAAGGGTCCACTACCTTTAATAAGGTTGACTTGTACAGACTGATGAGCTCAGCAGTTACACATTCAGCTGTCAATCCTAGGATCGCTAGTTTGAATCTGGGGTCTGCAATTAAGCTTTATGTGACATTTGACAAAAGCTAGTTAATTAATTTGTCTCTGTGACTAATGGGTGTATGATATGTAGTACGCCTAAGTGGGATGAGCAGTTGATGGCTCTGATAAAATGTATTGATCCAGTACTTATGTTTGAAACAATAAGAAACAATGGGTTTCAAAATGACTTTGAGACAGAGACCTTGACCCTGTCAAAGAAACTTTTACCAAGAAACTTCAACTCTGCTCATATTTTCTGAATAGTCAAGGTTAAGTTTTTTGGTTAAAGTTATTTTAAATCCATAAAAGGTCAAGGTCAAGGTCAAATGGCCAAGGCCTTCGTCCCTGCTGAAAGCATGTTACCTAGTGAGTGTGTATATGAAGGAATGATGTTCTCAGATGAAAGCATTCAGAAAATATAAGCACAGTGAAAGTTTTTGGGTTAAAATGTTTTTGGTTAAAGTTTTTTGGTTAGAGTTTTTCCATGAGTCCATGTAAGGTCAATGTCAAATTATGAAGGAGCTTGGTCTCTGGAGAGAGCCTATTACCTTGTAAGTGTGTGAATAAAGTAATGATGTCCCTCGGTAAAGGCATTCAGAAAATATAAGCAAGTTAATTTTTATACACCCGTCGAAGATGGGACGTATTATGGGATCACCCGTGGCATCCGGGGGCGTCAACTTCTTTGTCCGGAGCATAACTCTGTCACTTAAAGACCGATGAACTTCAAACTTGGCAATTGTATGCTTCTCATCATTACGGAGTGCAGTGCACAAGAACCATAACTCAACATGGCCTATTTTTTGAGTTAGTGCCCTTTGTTGTTTTTCATACTAGAATCTTGTCCAGAGTATATCTCTAAAAGTATAATAGCTAGGATCATGAAATTGCATGGGTGTATAGATCTCACCAAGGGGGAGTGCAGTGTACAAGAACCATAACTCTACCTGGCCTATTTTTTGAGTTATTGCCCTTTGTTGTTTTTCAGACTAGAATCTTGTCCGGAGTATATCTCTAAAAGTAAAATAGCTAGGATCATGAAACTGCATGGGTATATAGATCTCACCAAGGGGGAGTGCAGTGTACAAAAACCATAATTCTACCCGACCTATTTTTTGAGTTATTGCCCTTTGTTGTTTTTCAGACTTGAATCTTGTCCGGATTATATCTCTAAAAGTATAATAGCTGGGATCATGAAACTGCATGGGTGTATATATCTCAAGAAGGGGGAGTGCAGTGTACAATAACCATAATTCCACCTGACCTATTTTTTGAGTTATTGCCCTTTGTTGTTTTTCAGACTTGAACCTTGTCAAGTATATCTGTAAAAGTATAATAGCTAGGATCACAAACTTCATGGGTGTATAGATGTCATCAAGGGGGAGTGCAGTGTACAAGTACCATAGTTCTACCTGGCCTATTTTTTGAGTCATTGCCCATTTTTGTTTTTCATACTAGAATCTTGTCCGGAGTATACTTCTTACCTTTGTCCATCTGTCTCTCTACACAAAACATGACAAAAAAACTCATTCAAAATAACCTCAGTTCTATTCATGTCCCCAGTTAATACTAAGCAGTGTGACAGGCGTATCTTGTGACAATTTGGAACCTTGTTTTTTGTTGGGTCACTGTCTCAAGGTCATTTTCACATGGATGTTGGTCACAAATGAAAGCCTATACCCTAATGAGTGTTTGTATAAAATATGAAGCCTCTAGGATAAATATTGATAGAAATAAAAACTTCAACCTAATGCAGACACTGACATTGATGCAGACATCCCAGGGTATGACAATAGCTTTTCTGAGACTTTCGTCCAGGGGGAGCTAAAGATTTGTGGATAGCTTGACTATTATCAATTTTTCAAAAATCTCATGATCTCATGACTAAAATCATGTCTAATTGACATGAACAGTGTTTTCAAAATCATGCAAGTAATTCCATTTATTTATCCTTGCTACCGTAGCACAATGCCCCATATGAGTGACAACCCCAGAAGATGGTTAGTTGTTACAAGGGCTAGTGTGTGGATACATGACAAAACTATTGCTGAGATCTGCCATGGTTCATTAACATGGTTGGGTAAAGCACCGTCTCATGGGACCTGGGTTTATCATCTCATCCAAAAGTCAATTAGTTTATTTGAATGCCAGTCCAGGCATCGAACCCATTCAGTTGACCTTCAAAATTTGTTTGCCCCTGTATCGAAAAATTCGGGTATATTATTTTACTGTCGTCTGTCTGAAAAACTAAACAAAAAAAACTTAACATTGCCAATATCTTCAAGCCTATTCATGATACGTGGCTCATATCTGGCATGATGATAGATCTCAATGGTCTGCATCTGCTGATACCAAAGTCGAGGTCATGTGACAAGATCAAAGTCATCTATCATGGTCAAATAACTGAAAAACTTAACATTGCCCATAGCTTCAACCCTATTCAAGATATAAGCATTATATTTGGGATGATGATAGACCTCAATGGTATGCATCTAGTGGTACCAAAGTCAAGGTCATGTGACAAGGTCATCTGTCAAGGTAAAAAAGTTCAAATACATTGCCAATATCTTCAAGCCTTTTCAAGATACAAGGCCAATATTTGGCATTATGATAGATCTCAATAAATATGCATCTGCTGGTACCAAAGTCAAGGTCATGTGACAAGGTCAAGGTTATCTATCAAGGTTAAATTACCCAAAAACTTAACAAAAAAACTAAACTTTGCCAATATCTCAAGCCTATTCAAGATACAAGGCTCTTATTTGGCATGATGATAGATCTCAATGATACACATCTGCTGGTACCTATGTCATGTGATAATGTCAATGTCATCTGTCAATCTCAAGGTATTGAAAACATAACCAAAAAACTTTCTTTGTTCATTCTATTCAAGTATATCATAGATACCCTTTCTCATAATTGACATGATGAAATATCTTAGTGATGCACATCTGTAGGTATCAAGGTCAATGTCATGCTTTAAGGTCAAGGTCATCTGCCAAGGTCAACATTTTAAAAAATAATGCTGCTACAGGGGCATTTGTGTTTCACAAACTAATCTTGTTAGAAGTCTGGTGCTCTACTGACGGAGCTAATTCATTAGCATTGATTGATATAGTGTTTATATACACTATCTATTGTGATTAAGGCATGAGCGTTACACCTATAAACATTAAACATGGTAATTAAGATAAGGGCCATAAAACCATAAACCCCAATGTTGTATATTCTTGACCCCTAAATTGTTTATCTCTCTGAATCACCCTTAGGGTCAAGCACCCTTTATATTCTACTCATGACATTGACAATAATTGGTTTATCATTTATTGATATGAAAAGGGTTTAAAAAAGAATTTTTACATCTTATTTAAACAGTAAGTTTCCATTTTTTTAGCTCACCTGAGCACATGGTGCTCAAGGTGAGCTTTTGTGATCAAAGAATGTCTGTCGTGGGGTGTGCGTCATGCGTCGTCATCCGTCAACAATTTAATTGTTTACACTCTAGAGGCCACAAATATGATCTAATCTTCACGAAACTTGGTCAGAATGTTGGTCAGCTCACAAGGATGAACACTTAAATTGTTGATGCCGGACGACGAACGTCGCACGACAGACGACGGACATTCAATGATCACAAAAGCTCACCTTGAGCACGATGTGCTCAGGTGAGCTAAAAATCAATATATGCCTGACAGCCTCTGTATGTGTATCTCTACATAGAGTATACAAGGTGATTAAGTGATTAAGATAAGGACCATAAAACCATTAAGATAACAATGGGTGGTTAATTGCATATCTCGTCTTTGGGGGGGGGGGGGGGGGGTTTCAAATAAAAGGGCTTAAAAACCAGGTCTTTAAATCACATTAGATGGTTAATTGTATATCTCATCAGGGACTGTCAATATAGAGGAATATGCAACACGCTATCAAACAATGTATATTTAGGGTCTGTGATTTAAAACGATAGTGGTCAGCTAACT
This sequence comes from Fragum whitleyi, assembly GCA_948146395.1. NCBI lineage: Eukaryota > Metazoa > Mollusca > Bivalvia > Cardiida > Cardiidae > Fragum > Fragum whitleyi. The sequence goes on along the minus strand of OX411543.1, from coordinate 20,342,575 downwards.
AATCAGCAAAATTATAAATTCTTTGATTTATAACATCATTACAAAATTATATAAAAATAATATCAGTGAGGATATATTTTTGGTCATCCTAATCGTTTTTTAAAATGCCTCAGGGTAATGTATAAGTATAATAATGATTTTTTTTTCAATTATGAATAAGATATCTGAATCATACAGATAAATGTTTCATAATAAAGTTAGATATTGATAATAAAAATCTCATTATCTGATTTTTCCTTTTCTTCAAAACAGCATTTACAGTTATACAGTTATAATATAAAATAGTCAAAACTTGAAAAAAAAAAAAAAAAAAAAGAGAAAGCAGGAGTCACATTTTAAGCTCTTTATTATGTAAAGTTTTTAAACCTTATTTTTTAATTTTCCAAGTGCATTAACAATTTACTATAAAAACAAACAAACCGAAAAAAAAAACAAAAAAAAAAACAAAACATTAAAGCTTATACTTATTACATATTAAATCAAAGAAGAGTTTGTTCTATCTACATATATCAGATTTACTTAAAAAAACATCTTTGATAAAATGATCAATTATAAAATGATAGTAATGAACAACTTTAAATTACCAATAAAAGCAAAATTAGGGATTATCAAAATTACCTTTTATAAAAGGAAAAACATTTTCTGTATTTCTAGATGCATACTCAATTCATACATGTAGTTCCTTTTTTCATGTCATGAAAATCTCTTGAATGAATTTTGAACACAAAACTGTTGGTTTATAAGTAGAGTAAATGGTATGTTAAGGAGCTATAAATAAGTGGTGAAATAAGTGGTCAGCAATTTACTGGTCAGCTTTTTATACCCATTTGGTCAGCTGGTCAGTGGTCAGCAGTCAGCTGGTCAGCAGTCAGTTGGTCAGCTTTTTATCCTTACCCTTAAAAAAGTTCACTGTGGCTATTTATGTTTTATACTTACTACGCGACAAGATTCATTACTTTTTTCTCCGTGCTTTTCAAAGCTTAATACAGTTTAACAAGTGTCAGTAATTTTCAGAGCTCCTGTACGTGTGATAGTATGGAATAAATCATTATACGAGGGTTGTTAAAAAATTAACCGGATTTTGCCTCGCAAAATTTTATTTTTGAAGCAATCAAAATAAATTTGATATCATTCGCTGTCGGAATTCAATCTACATATGGTTATGTAAAATTGATATTGTTATCGAACATAGCGCGCATGCATCTGCCATATACAATATCATGGAAACGAGTACCCAGCGCAGCAGATGAAATACAGTGGTCTCGCGATAGCTCGAACACACACGGGACCGATCGATTTGCTCGAGTCATCGCATGATTCGAATTAATGCCAGTAAGAAAATTTGTATTCTATGAAGACTTCTTTTTAAACTACATTTGCATAGTTTGCCTTCAAAACATGCAGTACCTTTGTTAAAATGCTCCCCGTGGAATAGTTTTACGAAATATTTAACTCTGATTTGTTAAATCGGGCGATTTAATTTGATCAAATCGCAAGGGATGAAAAGAGAAAGATCCACAAAATTCCATGAAGGCGTCGGCGTCAAGTGGTGTCTGTTCTCAGTTCATAGGCCATTGAAATGACAAAAGGTTACATTTGTCAATTTTAATGAGAGGCAATTTGACAGGCATATCATTTGTTCCTTAAAATACTTTCATAGCTATCGTTCCTGATTGAAAAGAATTAGATTTTATGTCAGTCACAAGATAGGCGAGGTTGCAAGCAATTCTTTCTTTTCTCACAATGTTTTCTTTAGAGTTAAATTCCTCGGTACCTAAAATAATTAAATTGTAAGGGTGCTTCCTTAAATATGATCTATAAACAAAGAAAGAAGTTTACAAACTTTTTATGATTTTTTTCTGGAATGTTTCAAAAAGTTGGTTTTTTTCTAGCAGATAACAAAATTCAAGGTGAATCGGGATTCAAGACAATTTAAGATAGACTCATTTTACTTTAACCACGTTTTTATGCCTAACACTGTCGATTGGCGACCGAAACATTGAAACTACAGCTGAAAAAATGCTGTATTGATGTTTCGGTGGGCAATCGTCAATATATTTCGTTATAAAGATGAATTATTTACTGAATTACCCACGAGGATGATTTTCAAAAGACTTTTAAAAAAATGAGTATTAACTCGACAAAAATGCTCATTTGTTTTATGATTGTTCAAAAGTCTCTTAATCATTTTCTCATTATATTCCCGTCATTTACACCCTAAAATTGAATAAGTGTGACATACAAAGAGGTGTGAAAACTGTTGTCTGACTCGTCGAGACCCTGTGAAAAAAGCCTTAAGGTATAAAGCCTTAAGGTATTCTTTCGTATGGCCGAAATAACAAATGCGCACTGTAAGTTAATCTTGATGCAAAACAATAGACGTCAGAAAGGTGCGAACCCCTTTGCTCGAGGGAATGCAGTAAAATTTGACAACGGGACTGAGATTGCTGCTCGAGCGATCGAGCAATCGCGCGTTCGAGATAGTGCAGTAATAACCAACAAGAAAATAAAGAAAGACGTTTCGGGACCGGAAGGCCAGCTCGAGCTTTCGCATGAATTCGAGTTTTCGCCCTCTCGAGATAATGCGAGACCACTGTAATTCATATATTTAGTCCTCGTTTGTAAATATACTTTCTTTTTTTTAACTGTTGAAACATTTGAAAATTAATTGCGTTGCTGGAATAAGTATTACAACAGCCTTGTCCTGAAGCTGCTCTATCACAGATCGGGAAAATGTGCTTTTTGAAAATTTTTCTAAATTTAATCGGAATTAACGACCTCATCATGTTGAAGGCTTTAAAATAATAAGATTCAATCTGGTAATGCATGAAAAGAAGGACTGATCTTCTTGAATTTAGCGAAAATCATTCTGGAAAATAAAGCAACCCCTAACGCCATAAAAGATATTTTTCAATTTCGAGCAAACTATTTATGCATGGGAATTCCACATGTTTGTTTTACTCAATCAAAGATAAAGGTCAAAGTATTTGACAGCTTAAAGCTTCATATCATTGTAAGCAAAAATGAAAGATTATCAAGTAAAAGAACGAATTTAAATTTATTAACTGGAAATTTATATACTGGATTCCTTACTTTTCTTGCCGCTTCGAGGAAATAAGTAATAAAATTATTGAAACATGTTGGTTTTAGATCCAATGCCCTTGGACCTTTCTGAATCGTCTAAATATACACACATTTCCAAATCTAAGAACAAGTTTTGTATTTTTTCAATGAAAAACTGTGAAAGAGCAGCTTTAATTTGAAGTAATTTGACCGTAGAGTTTTTGGTAAGTGTTTCGGAATGTTTTAGACGTCAACTGAATGCTCAGAATTTTGATCGTTAATTATTCTATTCGTTATCCACCAAAATAATGAAAGATTTCAACCAAATACTTGTCACGCTGAAAGGGAATGGTTCATTCTTCCGAATACTTTATTTTCATCGGTGAAGACGTTTCCGTGCCCCGTGAGATAAGAAAAAGAACGGATAGAGAGAAACTTATCCAAGCAACTGTAGGGACGTCAATTGTCGAGTCTCTAGAAGATATATGCGATTTTCTAAGGGGTGCCTTTCTGAGAATTTTAATGGCGCACCATTCGATTTTACCTCGATACAAACCATAGAAGCACAGCTTAATTACAGGAACACTGAATTCACCCTTCTTCCATGAATAACGAGCAGTGACAAGCTAAATTACACAGTATCAAATGTCTCGATTCTCGACAACGTCACTAGTTTTATGTACTGTGCGTGCCACCTAATACCCATGTACTTTTGTTTGCGTGTGAAAAGAATATACATCGTTCAACTGCTTCAGGCTTTGGTAAGTTTGATCATATAAAATGTCCAATTGATATGAATATACTTTTTTTCACATAAGGATAATCAGTGATGATTAATTGACATAATCCGGATAAAAATTGAACATCCCTCGTATCCTAACAATTTGTCAACTAGTATTAGGTTAAAATTATAAAACACAAGAAACTTAGAATTATGAAAATGTCATATTGTTTCTGTATATCATTAATAGCAGTTTACAATATTACTTAAATAAAAGATATTTTCATCAATTAGTGTAATCTGTTTAAGTTTTATTCATTTCTCAATGCGGATTTTGTTCTTTCATTATTTTTTTTGTTTCAAACTACAATGAAATAAAACAAATTCTCTCTTCATTTCTTGTGTGAGAGTGGGTTAAATAAGTCTGAGCTATCCAATCCTTAGTAACACAAGCACTTAACATCCAAGGAGTCTCACAAGAGCAAGATGAAAACCCTCGTAAATGAGATTCTTCACACTTTATAATGAATGATTTTCATTAACTTAAGTGAAAATATTGACATCCTCAAGACTACTTGTTTAAGCCAATGCAAAACAAGCTTTGTTGCCTAATTTAATTCTTAAGATTCTTATTTAGCTGCTTAAAAATCTGGCCCTACAAAATGCTTTATCTTCAAAACCTCAATTAGAATCTTAAGAATATTGCTCTTATAAATGCACATCTGGTAACACTTAAATAAGAAGCAAGAAATCAAACTTGTCTTCTCTGATCTCAAAATACAAATGCACCTAAAGCTGGAAACGAATTTGGTTCAAACAAAAGTTAGGCTTATTCAACACCAACAAGATTTATTTCCAATCTAGAAACGGAAACTTTAAAAGTGACAACAATTCTATTTAATATTACCATAAAAACATCAATAAAATTTCACAACAATAAAACAAATATGAATAAATAGTTAAACACTTATATCACAAAGTATGACTGGAAGCTAAAATCATAATAAAATTCCTATAGTACCAAGACTAATAACACAGTATTAAAAAATACCATAATAATTATGTTTAACAAGATCATCTTCAAAAATGTAGGTCAGATTTCTTTTAAATGACTCTTTGCTTGACTCTTCCAACAATTTCACTGTGCATGAAGGAGAAGCATTTTTTCCTGCCTTGACAAAAACACAATAAAACAATCATGAGGGCAAAGATTGCAATAGATTACTCACCTAAATTCAAAATTGAGATACCAGTAAGACCATGAAATTAAATTTCAATTTTCACACTATGAGTATAAAAGCAAATGTAACTATTTTATGATGAGATACTTTCTACTAAAGTGCCTTCTTTCAAGCTGACTATAGTCTGTTTTATTATTCACAAAGATATAACTTTAAAGTTATCATATTGAAATTGTCATGAAGATTGGTCCCAAATTGTGGCCTCTAGGGTTATAACAAGGATTTGACAGGCCCCTTTCCATATGACATCTGACTGAACATTTCTATTTTCAAGACAGTTCTATTGTGCCTGTGTAATGGTCAGTTGCATTTTGGGTTGATATAAAGCTTCAGATTAGAATACAATCACTAATTTAATAACACATATAGAAAGCCAACATTTCAATAGGCAAAGTTATGATACACAAGTTAACCAAAATAGTGAAAAGTGAACTTAGTAAATTATGTCACAGGTTAGTCATGAACTGCCTTGTAAGTGTGTATTTCCGTTTATTTATCGTCGCTACCATAGCATATGCCCATATGAGCGACACCCCCAAGAAGACGGTTAATTATTATGGGGGATAGTGCAAGGATACATGATGAAACTACTGCTGAGATCCGCCATGGTTCTTTAACATGCTCAGTGTAAAGCATCGTCTCACGGGACCTCGGATTAGCAACTCATCCGGAAGACATTTGGTTTGTTAGTGTGCCTGCCTGGGAGTCAAACCCATGTGGGCAAACTTCAATGATTTTGTAGTCAGGTGCTCTACCAACTGAGCTAATCAAGCTGACATTGACTGGTAAAAAATGACAAAGAATTACACCTTAACCCTTGTCATGCTGAATAAATTTTGGCTAAAAATTTGCAGCAAAATCAAAGGGCAAAAAACACTGAAAGTTCCAACTGTAGGTCAATTTTTTGGGGTAAAAACTAAATCTATTGACAATTGCGGTTTGAATGTGAGAAACTGGTGGTGTAGACACACATCAGACTGCACATATGTGCAGGCTGATGTTTGTCTATAGCTCCTGCCAAAGCAGGAATATTCCGAGTTCAGCATGACAAGGGTTAAGTTGCCTAATTATTAACTTAGCGGGTCACTGGCCCTTGACCCTGCCCCCCCCCTCTCCCTCATATCCAATATTAAAATGCCATTTGAGCCAGTGTGTGACATTTCCATCAATTTCAAACATGTGCAAAGTAAAGACTCTGGCCAGCCTGTGCAGCTGCACAGTCTGTCCAGACTTTTTGCTATGCACTCTGTAGATAGATAAGGTTTTGATCCCTCTCGATAAGATCAATGAATATTCTTAATTTATAATATGACCTACATCGCCTGAGTGAAATAACCCCGTTGAATAGTTTTGATAATACACGGGTGTTATTACACTAGTGGAATAACTATGCAAATGAACTCAGAGCGAATAGCAACGCTATTTTGTAACCGCGAAAATGATGTTATAATCTATGTTTTGTTACATCATTTTTAGACGGCGGAATAAGTTTCGCAGAAAATTGAAATGTTGAATTTCAAGAATTTTGACGATTTTTGCAAAATTTCGGGTCATATTATAAATAGAATATAGAATGAGTGGTCATGGAAATACAAAATTTATTAAACTCGTCATCTAAAACAGATAAAAACTCGACGCAGCCTCGTTTTTATCTGTTTATAGATGACTTGTTTGATAAATTCATTTTCCATGACCACTCATTCAATATCCTCTATATATTGTATGGTTGTCTAGAATGCACAGTGTTTGTCCATCACAAAAACATGAATTGTTGAAAATGTCACACACAGACTCATTTGTCTATAAAATATATGGTTTAGGACATAAAACAAAAAGATCATTATAGGACAACCTAAATGTTATAACAACAGCTTATGACTTTCAAGAAGCCTATGATTGAAAAAGGTTGAAATTAAGTCGATTAAACACTATGTTTTGGGCACTCATTATCTAGACAATTCCAATGAGTACCAACAACATACTATTTATGCTATTTATATCATAAAAAAAGACTTTGATCCAAAAATCCAAACTACCTCCTAAACCTGTGACTCTGCAAACTAGAGGCGCTTGAGCGCCTGATTCGCTCCACAGGCCTGAATATCCTTATAATGACTATTAGAGGATGATAAAGCTGTTTGAATGAGAATAGAAGTGAATGAATGAACAAATGTTTATTTCAAGTAAATAAGGGTCATATGCTGAAATATTTTTTCATAGACTGATAAAGGATCACTAAAGAATCATTCTAGTAAAATATGGTTGAAATCCATTAATTAGATTCTGAGAAAATGATTTTCAAAGTTTACACAATATAACACATGGGGAAATGACCTCCGCCCTTAAAATATATATTTTTCATCCGATCACAATAATTTTTGCTAGACTGATAAAGGGTCACTCAAGTATCATTCATGTAAAATTTGGTTGATATCTATCAATTAGATTCTGAGAAAATGATTTTCAAAGTTTTCACTATATAACATATAGAGAAATGACCTCCGCCCATGAAATACACATTTTTCATCTGATCACAATATTCTTTTATAGACTTGTTGATGGTCACTCAAGAATCATTCCAGGGGAATTTGGTTGATATCCATTGGTTAGATTCTGAGAAAATAATTTTTTAAGTTTCACTATATAACATATAGAGAAATGACCTCCGCCCATAAAATACATATTTTTCATCAGAGAACAATGATTTTTTGTAGGCTGATAGAGGGCCACTCAAGGGTAATTCATGTGAAGTTTGGTTGATATCCATCAATTAGTTTCTGAGAAAAGCCACCTATTACCATATATGGAAATTAGCCACACCCACTACAGCCATGATTTTCAACCGATTAAAAATTTTTGAAGGAATCTGATAGAGGGTCACCCAAGGAACATTACTGTGAAATTTGATTGGAATCCATCCAGTACTTTATGCGGAGAAGATTTTTAAAGTAAAAGTTTACGGACGGACGGACGGACGCACGCACGCACGGACGACGGACAACTCGCCATGACAATAGCCCGCTGGCCTTTCGGCCAGTGGAGCTAAAAATGATGGGAATCAGCTGTGCAATCATGTCAAATGAATTAAAACTATTTGTTTCCATAAATTTTCCTGCCTTCTGATAGGTTAAAAAATGTTTTTATTCCTCAATGACAACAATTTTAGTAAACAGCTAATTTTTATGCTTAAACACACAGTATTTGTGTAAGATATAAGTTTTATTATAGAGAAATTCTTCCATTAAGATTCATGATATTTAATTTTAAGATTTGAAGTGAGTATATTTTCTAATTTCAAGGATTTATGAAACTAAAAACTTATCACACTCGTGTATGAAACCACTTTGCATATTCATACAGAGTGACGATGTTTCAAGTTTCATACCTCCATGAAATTAAAAAATACTCTTTTCATCTTTTTAATGAATGATTAGATTGGTCAATAGATTGCCAGCAGTGGTATATCAATTGAAACTGTCTTCAAATTGTGTAATCTGAATCTACTTCCTGTTATTCAAAAATATTTTATGTTGTTTGGTGAGGGGTTAATGTCATTTTTTAACAATTTTTCAATCACAAAGGCTGATGCACCTAACCCTTGACTCTAGGTATTTCTCTCAACAGCATTACCACGTGTATTGAGCCTACAGCTGCTCATCCCATATAGGTTTACCATTATCCACCCATAAGAGTGTACACATGTCATAAAGGATGTGTGCTACCAACAAAATTGAACACAAAACCTCATGATTGGTAGGCCAACACACTAAAATAGTGTGGAAGCCGACAGCCTTTTTCAGCTATAAAACCTCCTTTCAAGGGGTCAGCGCAAAACTATTGTAAGCCTATATATTCATAGGCACTTACGATAGTTTTATGCTGACCCCTTCATTTGTGACTATCAAGTTCCTTTCCATTCTCCCTTTCTCCTCAAAACTCTTTTATGCTTGAGAAGGAGCTTTCAATCCAATACAACTTTACCAAGGAAGATCTATTGGTCAGCGTAACACTATTGTAAGTGCCTATAGAATGATAAGCACTTACAATAGTATAGCACTGACCCCTCAAGATGTCAAACAGCATGATTACAATTTTAATTTCATATCTCCATGAATTCGTAAGTATTCTCTGAGTTTATTTTTGGGGAAGAGCCAGTCTAAAATCTTTATTTCTCAACAAAATGCTATGTTGTAAGCACTCATTTACATCGTCTCAACGGGAGGATTCTTACGAGTACCAACACCATAGAGTTTCTGAAATGATTATCAAAATCGATTTGATCTGAAATCCAAAAATACCCCCTCTATCTGCAGCTCTGTAAAACTGTTTTAAGATGATGCTTCATTCTCATCAGGCATTTTAAAATCTACATCAAACACAACAATTTGTCTTTCTACAACCATCCTTGGACCTTCTCTGTCAATAAGGAATCTCTGTCTATCTGAGTTCTGGACATGATGTAATGGTCTTTGTCCAAAGTGAGGTATAAAAGTTGGCCTTTCAATGGATAAAGCCTGCTGTAGAGCTCTTAATGTATCTTCAGCAGACTGAGAGGTAGGTAGCTTATCATCAGGATCATCTCCAAGTTCATTATCAACATCTGACTTTACCTTGTCAAGACTGTCTGTGCTTTTACTCTGCAATGTGGATTTGTTCTCTGATTTTACTCTTTTTGTAGAGGAACCAGCTACTAAAGTTGTCTCCCTTTGTTTTGTGTTCACTACACTAGGATTGTCACCCTTTGATAACTCTTCACTTCTCTTTGAATCCCCCGTTTCAGTTTTAGTTTTTCTTGTCTTCACTAAACTTTTACCTCTGTCAGTCCCATTTGAAGGATAAGTTGTATTAGCTTTTGTATTTGACTTATGGATTGTTTTATTTTTCCTGTCTTGTGTCACACATGATGGTGAAGGAGATTTACTTTTCTTGTCAGCCACTTTCAGTCCAAAGTGTTGGTCAAAATATTCTTTCAAAGTCATACCAGAATTACTGGAAACTTTCTGAAATACATTTGAAATGCCTGTACATGTATATTAAACATTTTCTAAGGAAATTGTTATCCACTGTAATTTTACCAAAACAATTACTTGTAATTTAGTAAGTATAAATAAATGATCTTGTCCTGACTATTTCCCCTTGTCAAGTTGAACACTGAACATTCTTTGATTGGCAGGAACTCAAGATAAATATCTGCTTGATTAAGGTAGTGGACCAGTAATACTTCAGCTAGGAACTTGTGAACTTTCACAATGTTGACCCAGGTTTCCTAATGAAAATCATTAGGAAACCTTGATCAAAATTGTTAAAGTTCATTACTTCCGAAAAGTTGCGGAACTATTACAGGTCCACTACCTTAAATATACAGTTTAATCATAATGTACAATTCTTGTGCATTCTATATAGCTAGAATTCTTAGTAACAAATGAAATATTACCCAAGTACTCCTACAAGACCATGAGTTCCTTCATACTCGTCATCAATAGAAAATAATCGTAAAAAGATAAATCTTATTTTGATTGAACAGCTCTTTACAGTATTTTGTCAGGAGTCACATAGTATTTCTGAAGTTGAATTTCAAAGATGTAAGTATATTTTCTTTGAAAAGCGAAAATTGCTGATGGTTCAATCTTTATCTTTATGTTAAACATGCATCAATCACAGACAGCATACTCCCCTTCCCCTGCCACAAGCATTCTAGAAGAAACTATTTGACAATAACCCGTAGACTTAATCTTGACTAGGGCCACAATATAATTCAACCCTTCAATGATTGATATAAAGCCATTTTGTTTGCTTATTTGATATGACAAGCATAATTCTTTACGGATTACGAGGGTAACTTGAACCAAAGATCATATCAGTGAAATTTGGTTTGAAATCAGATTGTGATCGAGGTATTGTCACCATTGTGCCGTTCGCATTGTTTTGGGCTTTGGCATGACAAGCATTAACCATAGACATGTTGTAATTGAAGTAATCCTCTTGAATCTTGGCATATGTTTTCGCGATCACAAGAGCTACCCACAATAACAAGAGGCATAACTTTAGTAACATTTTTATTAGAGTTATCCCCTTTTTCAACTTAGATTTTTTCATCATCTAGGATCACAGCTAAGCGCTGTGGCCCTCATGTGGTGCTCTTATTTAAATTGTAACCTGAGACAGACAGATGCCAGACATTGATAGAACACAATAGTTCACCTTCATGCCCAGGTCAGCTTACATACTGAAGCTCTTTTACCAGGGTATGAAATGTCCATGCCCTTTGTCCGACACAGGCTTTTCTACTTGCGGACAAGTACATTTATCTGGGTCACTTGTCCATGGACAAGATAATATCAGGGTAAAAAATGGAATGTTACTAACATGATTTGAGAGATGCATTATCATAATATTTATATTAAAGGGTAGAAAAAAAAATTAAAGAAGAAAATGCTGGGCCCCATTATTTATCTATTCAAATTCATTTTAATCCTAGGCCAGTGGAAAATCATCTTTTTCTTGTCGAAGGACAAGTGAAGAAATTTTTTATTTCTTCAACCCTGCTATTTCTAAAAATAAACTCATTTTCCCAACACCAAAACCACTATACCATACAGTTCTTGTATTTTCAGATGACATTAATTCATCAAATATAAATTTTATGGGAGTTTGGTAAATAAACATAAAAAAAATTACAAATAAAAGAGGTCATGAAAATCTAAAATATCTACTCTTATCACACTTTTACCATCAAACAAAAAATGTATAGCTACCCTTTTCTTGATTACTTTCTTCAGCTATAATTATGGCAACATCTATTATAGTAATGGTGCAGGACAAAATCAGGGGTGTTTAAATAGGAATTTTCTCTGCTTATCTATAGACATGTTAAAGTCGATTTCCTATTAGTCCAGAACAAAATTAACTTGTCCGCAAAAAATGGATTGATAAATATAGGAAAAGCACTGTTTAAATGAAAAAGAAATGCTGTAAGCCAGCATTTTCTTTATTAAAGACAATTTTTTCTAATCTTTGATACAAGTATAAGGATGACTTTTCTCCTAGATCTTTTAAGTACTGTTCCAAGATTTGCGCTGGTATTTAAATGTCCACAGACAAGTGGACTATGGACTACAAAAATGTACTTGCCCACAAGTGAAAAAGCCTGTGTGGGACAAGTCTGGCATGGGAATTCCACACCCCTGGACAAAAAAAGGTGTGATTGCCTATAAATATCTGGTAATTGGGAAACTTTGACCGTAATCAGCCTGCTTGATTGTATATGCAATCAAGGATACAAGTTTTTCACAAATCAAGAATGACAATTCAACTTTATTTATGTTTATTTTCTAAATCATTTGATTTGATCCTAGATCTTTCTAATACATTTATACAAGGAAATGAGTTCCCAGATGCACCTTTATCAGGTGACGATTCAAATATGCTTGATTTTAACATAATTTAAGACATGCCTTCAAATTCATATACTAACAGATATATAATTTTCAATTCAATCTTAATCATTTCAATATTGATTTTTCATTATTTGTTTATGCTTACATAAACATGCAAAAGTTATATATATATGTTTGACAAAATTGACTAAAGTTGTTTTATTTTCACATCAAAGTAATATTTTCAGTACTTCATGGTTTGTTTTAACAAGCACAATCCCACTTTTTGATGTCCCTGAAAAAAGGCTTCGGAAAGAATTATCGAAAATGAAGAAATTGCTCTTTCTATAGTATTTAACTATTGCAGGCGCACCTTACCATTGCCTCCTACCAACATTTACATAGGTTGACCCAAATTTTCAACTTGATCGATTGATGGATTGAATGGAATTTAATGCCGCTTTCAAACATTTTTTCAGTTAAATTGCTACAGCTGGAGCACCTAACAATAGATTCCTGGCATTTCTCTTACCAGTACAACCATCACATCCTTTCCTAGCCTCCAACTGCGCTCTCACATAGGTCTACAATTATCAACACATTGGTGAGAGACAAATCCTCCGAAAGAATGAGTGCCCCTGTTGGAGATCGAACCCGGGACCTCTAGATTGCCAGTTCGACGCGGCACCAACTGTGCTATGACAGAGGCTCTTTATACTTATCCCAAAGGCTGATCATCAAATTCAGCAGTTCTAATCATTTGCACTTAGGGAAGGAACAAAATATGTTGATTTTTTTCCATCAGATATTAGATTCACCCCTCTGTCTTGTTTAGATGAATTAACACTTTCCTTAAATGCTTTTTGGTGGATTATCGAGAAATGAAGGTAGATTGTCTTTTGATAAACTCACAGCCAAACCAATGAATTTATCAAAGAATTTTACCCTGCTTTCCTTTATTTCACCCAATCTGACATAATCTTAGCCAAGCCAAATAAGGGAAGTCATCATGAACATTGCATTGCAGCCACATGAAAATGATGCACTATAAGAAAATCTTACATTTTATCTCATTTTTGCAATTGAGAAATAGAATTATCATTTGTTTTTGGAGTAATATCAATTGATATTTTATTTCGAGAACAACAAAAGCTATATTTTCACTTGTGGTTTACTTGAATCTTGAATGAAATATAAGTCAATCTTAAACGGAAACGAACTTTTATCCTCTATATCACATTGAGTAATAATTACCTTGAGCATACTGGTCAACTGTGGACGAGCCATTCTACCTTTATTTGGACTGTCTATACACACATAGTTAGCCTCTATAAAAGTAAATATTTCATATACAGTAAAACTTGCATTAAGTGACCACTTAAGGGACCGACAAAGAGTGGTAGCTTATGAGAGTGGTTGCATATTACAATATTTCATAAAATATTAGACAAGTCATTTTGATAGCATAGATAGATTGTCTATTAATTCTTACAGAATCCTATGAGGTCCACATTAGAATCATCATATTGCGATGACTCTTATGGGTACCAACCACTTAATATTCAATAATAAACACTTTTTGAATTTAAGAGTGTCTATTTCTTCAGAGATTTTGCTTACGTTGAGGGTCTTTGAAAATGGTCACATAATAAAAGCGGTAGCCTCATAGATGTGGTTGCTTGAGCAATATCAACTGTACTTTAATAAATCTCTTTTTTTATTTGTACATCATACACTCTACCGAAGGAAGATTTGGGATCTCTTTATAAAATACAAACATTTTTTTTTAATGAAGAATGGATATTTAACACTGCAAAAATTGTAATACAATACAATTGCAGACATGGGCAATAGTGAATAATCCTTATTTTTCTGAATGATTTATGTTTTTATCAATCAGTTTTACCTATCATAATCAATAGGGATCATTTACACCTTCAGATTAATATCTGTTACAATTTTGAGTTTCACTAAAATCTGCACCATGGTTTAGACGGAGAAGGTTTATAAAGATTTAATAGTGAAAATAAGACCCCCCTGCCATGCTCATATTTGGGGTCAATCAATTTTAGGAGAGGGTCACCCATAGAATATTTCTACCAAGTTTCGTTAAATTCCATCTATTGGTTAAGGAGGAGATGTTTAAGCAAAAGTTTACGCTCACACAGACACATGGACAGACACACGATGGACACACCACCATAACTTTCATGTGGACAAAGTTTGTTTTACAGACCGACCTTCAAACAGACAAACATGAGCAAAGCCTTATGATCTAAAAGAAAACCTTTTACCTTCCATGATTTCTTTCTGTCTTTCCATTGACAAATATGTCCATTCTACAGTATGTGCTGCTTGGTGAATGTACAAACACAAATGTTCTTTACATTTCTTGAACAGGAACTGTACAAACTGGGTAAACTCCTGTAATCATCAGATCTCCATTGTCAATTAAATAAGATGATTTAGAAAATACTCAATACTCAGAGACAGCTTTCTTTAACATTTGACCTTCATAATAAACCTTGACCTTGGTGGATGACCTTCACTCGTGTGCTTTATTGAAAGTAGAACAGACAGAAAGACAGACAGACAGACATAGGTAAAACAATTTATCTTATAACTATACAAATATCCGTGTGATAACATCCCGTATGATATTTTTCATGATATCACATAGTTATTTTTAGAACAAATAAACAATGCGGTTATTTTTAGAAACTTGCATTTCTGTTTGAAACATCTAAAAAAACAAGGCAAATAGAGATTATAAGATAAATATAATACGTATTCAGTGTATTGTATGAAAAAAGATCTAACTCGGTTGTGGGAATTGATAATTGTCTAGGCAGAGCCTCGACAA
The DNA here is from genome assembly GCA_948146395.1 of Fragum whitleyi. NCBI lineage: Eukaryota > Metazoa > Mollusca > Bivalvia > Cardiida > Cardiidae > Fragum > Fragum whitleyi. Next base: position 20,327,311 of record OX411543.1, on the reverse strand, counting down.
TGATCAATTCTCCCAACCTCGTTAGATATTTTTTCTCATACAAAACACTCAATACGTATTATATATACGCCAACATATTGATGCAGGGGCATAAAAATCAAATATCAAATCATTTAGACAGGATTTTATTCTTGACCTCTGCCCTTTTTTCTATATGTTTTTCAAACATGTTTGTTTAATTTTTAAACATTGAGGAAAAAAAAGAAGGATAACATTGTAACTGATTTCTATTTTACACACAAATATGTATTTATTCACAATACAAGTATATAACAAGCTAGTTCAAGCATCAAGACTGAGGTCAAAGCTAAATAAAGCCGTCTGATTGGGTTTATATCATAACGGAGAAACAAAATATTAAACTGATCTAAATTCAGTGAAGTTGTAGAAAAGAAATCAAAGATGTTGCATAATTGCCATAACATGAGAAATGTGCCCCTCTAAGAGAAACAGAGAAATTGATGCCTGGAATAATTCTTGATTATAACTAGAAATGTGTCATAGACACAAATGGACCCGCAAATACTTAATTTTTACCTGTGGCCAATTTTGCCTTCAAAGAGACCTTGACATTGGGCATATCCAGACAAGCTCTTAGCGTGATATTACTATTTATCCAGGGGAACAAATGTGCCAAGTTATTTTAAAATCCAACTACCATATTTCTCTTAATAAATTATCTGGGGAGCTATACCTAACATTGCCTGGGAGCCTTTATTTAGTTTGCATTTTCTGATTTAAAAAAAATATCAAAATTTATTTCATATAGGCCCTTTTCCCTTTACTTTGAGGTAAATTTCCTTTAAACAATGATTGTTTAAAGGAAATTCATCTCAAATTAGAGAAGTAATCTCAAAATATTTCTAAAATTTAGGCATTTGATGGGGGAGGGGGCGCTATTATTAGAGGAAATACGGAATTAATGAATGTTGCTCTGTACAAGAATTGGACAAACACACAATTATCTACTCACATGGAAAGAGGTAAATCTAATTATGCCTGTAACCATTTCATTGTGGAGGCATAACAAAAGCACCGCCTACAGGTGCCTACGCTCGGCTGTAAGTGCTGGATGTTAAAAACTAGAAAGCCATGAATGGCTTGAGTCGCTCCACAGGCTTGAAATTCTTGTAAAGCAATAAAAGTTTTGACTAGATTTTTAGATATTTTGGATTCTACTGATGTTGAAATGATTTTCAAAGTTTCAACTAAATGACATATAGAGAAATGACCTCTGCCCATAAAAGACATATTTTTCATCCAATCACAATATTTTTTGGCTGCATGATAATGAGTCATCCAAAGGTCATACAAAAAAAGATTGATTGATATCCATCAGTTACATTCTGAGAAAATGATTTTCAAAGTTTCAACTATATAACAAATAGAGAAATGACCTCCGCCCATAAAATACATATTTTTCATCTGATCACAATAATTTTTGGTAGACTGATAAAGGGTCACTCAAGGATCATTCCAGTGAAATTTGGTTGATATCCATTGACTACATTCTGAGAAAATGATTTTCAAAGTTTCCACTATATAACATATAGAGAAATGACCACCGCCCATAAAATACATATTTTTCAACCAATCACAATAATTTTTTGTAGAATGAGAAAGGGTAACACAAGAATCATTCATGTGAAATTTCATTGGTATCCATCTATTAGAATCTGAGAAAACTCACTTTTTACCATATTTGGAAATTAGCCACGCCCATTAAATCCATGTTTTTCATTAGATCAAAATTTCTTGAACAACTTTGAAAGAGGGTCACCCAAGGATCATTCCTGTGAAGTTTGGTTGAAATTCATCCAGTAGTTTCTGAGGAGAAGATTTTTAAAGAAAAAATTTACGACCGGACGCACGGACGGACGGACGGACACAACGCCATGACAATAGCCCCAGTGGCTTTCAGCCAGTGGAGCAAAAAACTAATGGATGATGAAAAAACTAAGTAGCAAAAGGGGCATAATTTGCAGAAATGCTTCTTAAGTTATCCCCCTTTACATAAAAGGTTACTCTTTTGATGGTGAATATTTGTGCCAAGTTTCAAGTGAATGCCTTCAGTAGAACCAGAGATATCACAAAATGTCAAAGTTGTTGCAATTTTTTTCTAAAGTTTGACCTTGAAAAATGACTGTGACTTTGACTGATGACCTTGAACTTGGAATCAACAGAAAGTGCTTGTCCCAGGCAATCATCATGTGAAATATGAAGACCCTATGACTACCATTCAAAAGTTATCGCAATATGTCAAAGTTTTGCATTTTTTTCACAAGTTTGACCTTGAAAAATGACCTTGACCTTGACTGATGACCCTGAACTTGGTACCAACAGAAAGTGCTTGTCCAAGGCAATCATCATGTGAAATATGAAGGCCCTATCACTTACCATTCAAAAGTTATCACAAAATGTCAAAGTTTTCGCACGATGACGACAACAACGACGACACCAAGGCTATAGCAATACCTCGGGTTTTCTCAGAAACAAGCCGAGCTAAAATAGATACCTCAGAGTAAAGTGGGACTGTCTCCTCTTCCCTAGCCTTAAACATAGAGCACCATTTCTCTAGAGACAGATATGCCTGACAGGAGTTCTCAGGTGACAGAGCCATAATTACCATACCAAATATATCCTCTAGAGGCTGTTGATTGAAGGCTATTCCTTGCTGTAACACATGAAACAAGAGATTTCTTTAGAGTACCAAAATCTAACTATATATGTGACCCATCATGTGAAAAGGGACTGTCTGGGTAGCGCATAAAGTGTCAACCTAGTCAGACTGCGCCGTTTATGCAGACTGACTAGGGTCAAACTTTTCACAATGTGCTTATTTTCTGAATCTAGAATGCTCAATCTACCTTCCAGTGAAAGAATTTTTGAAATGTGACCTCTGGTTGAACAATGCTGGACCCATTCTCTTTTTCAAACCTGATGAAGAACATTATGTGCAACTTTCATGCAAAATATCTATGACTGCAGGTAGAGTTACATTTCAAAAAAATTTTACTCAAAGGCCCCTATTTGCATGACATAACATAATACACGTATTGCCAAATAGCAGCAATATCAGAATGATCTCATAATGAGCAAAATTATGTGAAAGTTTCATGCTTATCCATTAATGAAGGTTTTGTTATTGTTTGAATGGGATTTTACGCTGCTTTCAACAATCTTAGTTATATCTTTGTGGCTGGAGCACCTAACAATGCATCCCTGGTATTTCTCTCACCAGTACTACCATTACACCCTTTCCTAGCCTCCAGCTGCTATCTCTCATAGGTCTATGATTATCAAACCCATTGGTGAGAGACAAATAGTCGGAAAGGATTAGTGCTGCAATCAGGGATTAACCCTGGACCTCTAGATTGAATCTCCATTAATGTAGGAGAATGGACAGACAGAGATGATACCAATATACATCGTTCTTGGCAGCTTATAAAAAATACCCTCTCTATCTCTACAAACAATTGCTGCATTTTGAATTATACCAACCTTATCAATATTACGGAATGTCTTGCTTCCAACAATGTTTACAAATTTCTGACTTGCAAACTCAATGGCCCCGTCCATCAGCCTAGTGGTCATATCCAGTATACACTCAGACCATTTTAGTCGTGGAATCTTCTCATTTAGTTGGCGACATTCCACCATGATGTCAATTACGTTGTCCATCGCCTACCAAAACATGTTGACAAATTTATTTTTACCCTTATCTTTCTGAAGTTTAATTTTGTTTAAAACTATTTGTCAATTTTTGGGACAATACAGCTATCTTGGCTCCAGTTTTATCCATAATAATCAGTTATAGGAGAATGTTTATACCCCAGGTTTAGTTTTCAGGTCAAGTTTGTAGATTAAACTTTTGCAGACAGACAGTAGGACAGATAAATGGATTGACAGACAGATGCCAGTAAAACCATATGCCCTGATCTATTGATGCGGGGGCATAAAAAGTGAGGATAACAAGAATATATCCGTGTACCCCATAATGTTTTCCACCAAAAGGAAAGTCTTGAGATTTAAATAAAATACATGTAAATATGTATATTTTCTCCTACTTTTTTCCCTTTTTCTGCTCATCCAAAAAGTTGTTGTCTAGTAATGGGTAAAAGTATTTAGTCAAAAACCTCAAATGCCCAAAAATTTCTGACCTGTAAATATATATTAGACTAGGAGTTCTACTTTCTTAGTTTTCATTTTCTTATGAATTCAAAAAAGAATATTTATCTGAACCAGCCATTACCCACCAAATCTTTAATGGCTGAAGTTACACAGAAATCCAGGACTTCTTGAGGTAGTTGAGCAAATTGTTTGGTAGGCCATACTTTCCCGAAGTTCTTATTGATCCACTTGACACATTTTTCACGCATGGCCTCCATGTTGTAGATCATTGTCAATGTCAAAGCCTCTGGTACACCCACAATACAAGTTGAACATGGCTGAAGATAAATTATGTTCAACATTTAATTTATTGATATATATAATAAATCATGTTCAACATTTAATTTATTGATATATATAATACATACTAAGTGTTTTGCAAAGACAATTATCAATCCCACAACCAAGTTAGATATTTTTTCATACAATACACTAAGTTTGTATTATATTTATCTTATAACCCTATTTGCCTTGTTTTCGTAGATGTTTCTAACAGAAATGCAAGTTTCTAAACCCCATAATATCATTTTTCTAAAAATAACTATGTGATATCATATAGATATCATACCGGATTTCATAACACAGGTATTTCTAGTTATAAGATAATGGGGTTTATAAGGTCATTGTTGAAGTTATGTTGTGGCTGCTGGTTCACCTACCAAGTACAACCACAACATTTTTCTCCACTTAGGAATACTTCTTATCATTCACCTAATGGTCAGATTCTTCATTTGAATTTCTTTGTTTAAATGGGGTTTAACACCGCTTTTAACACTATTTCAGTCATATTGTGGCGGCTGGAGCACCTAACAATGAATTCCTGGTATTTCTCACACCAGTTCTACCACCACATCCTTTCCTAGCCTCCAGCTGCTATCCCACATAGGTCTATGATTATCAAACCCATAGGTGGTAGACTAATAGTTGGAAAGGATGAGTGCCACTGTCGGGATTGAACCCTGGACCTCTTGAATGACAGTCCAACACGCTACCAACTCACTATGACAGCGGCTTTAGATTCTCATAATTTATTTTGAAAAACATTTTAACAAAATACAGTTACAAATTTATCCTGTCACTAGCTATAAATATTGCCTGATAAAAGGGGGTATGATAAACTTGTTGATATCAGGTCACCTGATCACGTGACAGCTTTATCATGTCACTTGGTCACGTGGCCTGCCGGATCTTCTTTTTGCGGCTATAAGGCCTGAAAACAGTCCTCTCTAACATTTTTTTCTATTGAATTTGAGTGTCTATTTCTGATAAAAAAGATTTCACTCGATTCTCATATGTTTTTAAAATCAAGTCACGACCATATCCATGACGTAGTACATGACTGATGACGTAATCTATCAGATCGTGACGAAGATTATCTCGGTGTTTACATTTGACCTTGAAAATTGTCAAATTTGTTTTAAAACATTTATCTGAATGGATTCAACGCAGATTTATTCAACTGAGGAGGATCACGGAGATAGTAGCTTTGCATCTGATCGCAATCTATTTCATCCTCTGATTTAGAGCAAGGAAAGCATTGAATTGAGATTTGCTTTTAGCTGCATGACAACAAAACTTCGGAGAAAAAAGAACCTTTGAGATTGGGAAAATCACCCGATTAATATCTTCTTAATCATCAAGGTATGTACGTATTACTCAAGTTTTCTTTTGTTAGATATTTTCTTGCTACAGCATTAGAAATTCTTTTAATTGTTCAGTTCTTAAGCCGTAAGCGATCACCCCACCTCTTCCGACCATTCAGCCTAATGATGAGAACTCGCCGAGTATCAGAGTTGTAAATCGGGATGAGATAAAATTATAGTTATCAAATTACAAATAGACTTTGGAAAAAGATTGTAACAGGATAAATAGAATAGATGATAGGTGACTTGAGATGGAAAAGTTTATCGGGCTCGGCTGCGGAATATATCCGGTTCGCCTCCGGCTCACCAGATAAATTCCTACGCCTTGCCCGATAAACTTTTCCATATCAAGTCACCAACCATTTATTCTCTATATATCAAGCAACCTCTTTAGGGAACATCAGGGCCCTTTTTTCATGCTCAACTAAGAATTTTCTCTAATTAAGAATCTAAATAAATGTATGGATATAATAGATAATATTAATAAGTTGTTATTCATAACAACTTATCAATGTTATCATTTATGTTCATACATCTATATCAGTATTACAACAGATTTATGGCTTTAATCACTAGTTGAAATTTGAGAAAATTCTCAATTGAGAATGAGAAAAGTTTGACTATCTTGGGCTCAGAATGTAGTTACTTGTGCAAAAAGATCTATTTTAAAATACATATTTTTGCTGACAAATAAGAAACATTAAATTTGATATTGACAAAGATCTATTTTTAGAGAAATATAGACTTAATCATGTGTTTCTTTTTTCTGTTCATTAATAGTCACAATGTTTGGGTGAATGAGAACAACTTTCAGTTTTATGTTTGAGAAAATAATTAAACATACCCTATGAAAGAAGTGACAATAATCTTTGTTCAGATTAAAGGCCACCACATCTTTGAGTCCCTCCATCGTGTACATGTCTGACATCATAACCAATCCACCAAGAGAGCATGTTGGATCCACCTCCACCACCCCACCATATAGATACTGCAATGTCTGCTGCATTGTCCCCTTGTCAATTCTACAAGATACAAACACACTTTGAGGGGTAAGCTTAAATCTTATATCAGTGCCTATATCATTGCATTATCTTCTCCAAAAATGTTACTTACCAAATATCTTTGTATCATATTAGCAAGAAAATTTGAAGTTTGTTTTAAATTTTTATCTGCCCTGTATTCTTGGTGACCAAACGGTGCAAACTGTTTGCCAATTTTACCTCGCTTTGCATGCAAATGCATGTGTAAAGCTGGGTATAATTGGCAGTTAGCACTGTTTTGTCATCCTGAATGCAGGGATTGTTTCATGTTTGTGATGCGTCTGACAAGAGGCCAAAATTGGAATCCTGGTCTAGAGGTTGACACTGAGATTAAGGAGTCAACTGGACTCCTAACACTTGAAATCAAGGAGTTCAAGCTCAAAGTAAGGAGTCCAAATTTTCACAAAGGGAAAACATTTTGAAAAAGAAGAAATTGCTTGTTATCAGCAATTACTTCTTTTCCACAATGTTCTTCCAAAGAAGAATTTTTTCTCAAAACACTGTTTTCTTCAACAACTTTTGTGGTGAAAAGATCTGCAGTTTTGGCTAGAAAGGGCACTGCTTTGTGCATTTCTTTTTTAAAATATTCTCATATGACCCTTGGAGTCCATCGGTCTCCTTACTTGCAAATGGAAGGAGTCCAACTGGTAAACAAGGAGTCTCGGACCCCCAGACTTCCCTATCGAACCCTGTAGTCCTAATCAGCGTCCACAAATTGTACAGACTAACTATGGTGGACTATTTGAGCTTTCTGTATATTTCTGAATCTTGAATATGGCTTATGAGGGTTGTTAAATTCTTATTTGGATTAGGTTAATAAATCATTATTAATTTATCGATATGTGAAAAAGTTTACCATTATTAAAGGGACACTTTATATTCTCAAACTTGTCAAAACCTGAAGCAGTTAAACAAAGTATATTCATTTCATATGTAAACAAAAATACATGGGTATCAGGAGGCCACACACAGTTCATGGTGCTAGCGACGTTGTCAAAAATTGAAATATTTCATGTTGTGTAATTTAGCTTGTCACAGCTTGTTATTCTTGGAAGGAGGATGAATTCAGCTGTGCTTTTTACGGTTTGTATAAAAGTTGAATTGAATGGTAGAAAATCAAAGTTCTCAGAAAAGTACCATTTAGTAAATCGCCCATATCTTCTAGATACTTGGCATTGACATCCCTATAGTTGCTTTGATAAATGTCTTTCCGTCCATTCTTCCTCTAAGACCTCTTATCTCCCGAGACACCAAAGCTTTTACACCGATGAAAATAAAGTATTTGGGAGAATGAATCATTCCCTTTCAGCATGACAAGTGATTCTCTTTTTCAAATATTCATTAAACAGATGACTCTTTCTATAAGACATCTCACATATAAAGGTTTAACTATAATGGCAATTAACCATAGGTCATGGTTACCCACTAAAATCACATTACTAAAGTGACACCTGTACATTTTCAAATGGACATGTCTAAAATTGTTTTTATACAAGAAAGGATAAAACAACAACTTACCCTTCTAGTATAATTTGTTCTTGTTCACTTTCCCTCCATGACCCTCCCAACATAGCACTAAAGTACATAGAACGACAGGATAAAATACACCTGGAAAAGATAATCACTTATTCAACATGTTTTCAAATTTTTCACCAATTGCAAATATATATAGTTCATCAATATCAATTAACTTGCTTTCGAAAAAGTCAATGAAGGGTACATCACAATACAAGGGTAATTGTTCCATTTGTGCTTATAATTTTTAACTATTATCAGTACCTAAATAATCAAGGATGAAAGGGAACTCTTTATATTGCAATCCAAAGTTTTCATAACTGTGACCTGCCATGCCAAAAGGGACCATCTGGGCAGTGTGTAAAGAGTGGACCTAGTCATTTGAATTTTAAATTCCAATCAATTGGACTGAAGGTGATAGAGTTATACTCTAGAAAAAGAAGTGAATACTGCCCATCCGCACACTGGAAGTGGGATACCCTGACGCCAAGGAAGATCACATATCACTTCCTGTCTTGACCAGCATATCATAAGTCAATTTCACAAATAAGATACAATGAACTTACTTATGAACAGGGAAAACAACACTATTTATCAAAATTTGAGCATCACAGTCAGTCTCCATTAACCATAATCGTAACAAATCGTCGGTCAGTTGACCACTAGATGTCACTACTGTCTGTAAACGACACTTCACCTGCAACAACTTGTTTATCGAGTCACAACTTTCTTCACTAGTAGATTTAATTTTCCTACTCAAATTATCACAGATATTTTTACAACTGGATTGGGTTTCTTCATTAGTTTCACTTATAGCATCTGTTTCATTAAAATTGTTAGTATTTTTCACAGTATTTCTGATTTTATTTTTTTCCTCTTCTTTAAAATCATTTTCTCCATTGCACACAGTAGCTGTCTGTTCTCCATTCAAATGCTGTTCAGTACCACTAGAAACTTCTAAAGCATTTTTAACAGCATTGTTCACAATCTCTCCAGCCATTTCATAAAGTTGCTCATCACTAAATTGTTTCCTTAAATAACCTAGACCTTTGTTAACTACATTCTGTTCATGTGACTCATTAATACTGTTACTTTCTTCTTCTCTGCATATTCTATTGTAAATTTCACAATCATTAGAATCACTTAAATCTTGTTTATTTATATCACCATTACAGAGAGAATTGTTTTCATCAGTCAGTATATTGTCAAAGTCTTGCAAGCATTTTGTGATGTCATTTTCTGTATACAATATTCTGAAATGAAATACCAAACTTTCAGAGCATATCATCGTTGTCAAAATATTGTATCTAAACATTTGAGCCTATGCCTGACATTTCCAACAATTTCAGATTTGCACAAAGCAAAGCTTCTGGCCAGTCTGTGCATCCGCCCAGTCTGACCAGAGTCTTCACTATGTGCCCTGTAGATAGATATAGAGGATAATCGTTTGTTTCAGTGTAAGATGGATTTATATTTCATTGAGTGAACAACAAAAGCTATGTTTTCACGGGTGAAAATATAGCTTTTGTTGTTCACACAATGAAATATTTATCGATCTTACACGAAAACAAACGGTTATTCTATTTCTTTAATGCAAAAATGAGACAAAATGTGACATTTCTAGGACATATTTTCGTAAAGCGCATCATTTTGAGCGTGATTGCTATGCAAAGTTCCTTGTGACGTCACTTATTTCGCCCCTCATAGATGACGTCAGATAGGATGAAATGCACCAAAGCAGGATATAAGTTTTTGATAATTTCACTGCTTTTGCGGTGAGATTATTAAGTGATAATCTACCGTTATTTCTCGATAAACCACCGATAAGCATTAAATAAAAGGTCTTGTTCTCACTTTGGGCTGTCAGTAAAAAATTCTTCTTGCATGATGTGGTTGTCTAGACTGGTTGTTGTTCCACCTTGAGCACATGCGAAATTGTTGAAAATGACACACACATGCTCATTTATCAAAGCTATGGATATAACATTGTAGTTGCCCATCACCAATAAAACAAGTCATGAATCCAATATATGGAAATAACCTTGTTGAACTTGTCACTAAATGTGATTTATCCCTTGTCATGCTGAACCCGGAATATTCCTGCTTTGGCAGGAACTATAGACAAACATCAGCCTGCACATGTGTGCAGCCTGATGTTAGTCTACACCACCTGTTTCTCACTTTCAAACCAGAAGTGTCAATAGATTTAGTTTTTCAAATAAAAATTGACCTACAGTTGGTACTTTCAGTGCTTTTTGCCCTTTGATTTTGATGAAAATTTTTAGCCAAAATTTATTCGGCATGACAAGGGTTAATAGCCTTGGATTCTTTGTAAAAAATGCATTGCATGTTTTAAATGAACATTTCAAAATTGAAGGTTGAATAGGTCTTGAACCAGGGTGATTTCTCCCGTATGTTCATACATGTAGAAGTTTAACAAAAAGAGACCACCTTGGAAGTGCAAGCAATAAAAATCCTGCCCAGCGTTCGGGATGACAAAATAGTGCAAACTATTGCAAATTATACCCCACTTTGCATGCAAACGCACATGCACAGTGATATATAAATTTTGCAAACAGTTTGCACTGTTTTGTCATCTCGATCGCAGGGCTGGTGAGACTAGAATCAATGTTTTTCACTTTCTGCATCTAGAACAATTATTCTGCGGACCTATATTATGGTGTATGAAGGTAGTGGAACAGTAATAGTTTTGGAACGTCTCAGAAGTAATGAACTTTAACAGTCTTGACCAAGGTTTCCTAATGATTTTCATTAGGAAACCTCGGTTAACATTGTGAAAGAATGTTGCGGAACTGTTACAGGTCCACTACCTGAATTATGAAATACCAGGTTACTCTAACCTCTGTTTGAACCAATATCTTTTTCAAATATTTTTTCATGGAGCTCAAAGATAATCACTAACACATATTACCTTAAAAGTTTTTCAATTTTCTGACCACATGTTTTATCTTTCATGGAAACAGATTTATTTTCCATACAACTTCCAGGCAATGCAAATAATCTGTTGTACAACTCGTGGCTCCTGTGTAAAGAAAGATAAATGAATTGCCTAATATACAGTACTTGCAAATAGGCAGAAGCCATTAAGAGGCCTACAATGTCAGATCTAGGATTCAAATTGCTAGGGTGATTTTTTGCAACCAACTTGAAAAATTAATATATAATTAAACTTGTTTTAAGCAACCACTTAAGGAACCCCAAAAGGGGAATTTAAGAGAATGGTTGCTTAGTAAACATTTTGTGTACAATTGAGAAACATGATTTTCAAAGAATGTGTACATTTGTATATTTTTGCGAATTTCTCAATATGAGACAGTTCAATTTAGTTTGAACAACATAGGATTGCTAACACAAACATTTAGACAAAAAATATCTACTGTGAAAGATATTTTGGTTTAAGAAGATTTTGAAAATAGTCACATAATAAAATTAGTCGCTTGATAGACCTGGGCGCTCGAGCAGGATTGACTGTACATCAGATATTTTTGCATTCTGATTTTGTGAAATCCCCTCTTCAATATCACTTGTACATGATCAACTAGACTGTCACAAAGTGGACTCATAGCCCCCCCCCCCCCCCCATCTCTGCCTAATACTGATCACATCTGTAAAGTTTCAATGAAATCCAACCATTGGTTGCTGAGTAATTCAAGAAAAGCTACAGGTGGATGGACTGACCATCAAGCTGACTTTTATGTACCCCAAAAACATAGTTAAGGGGGTTGGTGGTATTATTATATTGTGATCATCTATGGTCAATATTATAGGGTTACTTCACGTTTTTCGGGCGTTAACATTTGCAGATACCAGAAAAATGGTTTAACACCTGAGTGCTTTGCACTCGGGCATTAAAGCATTTTGGAGGTCTGTGCAAATTGTTCTACTTTTACATAAAAAAAAATATGAGTCTATAAAACTCAAACAAAAAAATTGCAAAATTATTTCATAGAAATGATTTAAAACCAGTTATAAACCTACTTATATGCCTTCACGTATTCCACAGTTCATTTTGTTTATACCAACATTGCTTGGTAAATCTATGACGTCACACAATTCAACGCGGGATTTAGAGCAACGTCTTTAGGCATGCTCTATAATATTGTTGGACAAGGGAACTGAAAAAGTGTATAGGCCCAGACCGAGAATATTTAAATTAATAAGTTGGGCGTTAACAGCACATGAAATTACTGATTGATCCACGTTTTCTCTCGTTAACCACCCAGGTTTTGTCAGTTAACTTATGCCTTTAACTACCCCAAAACATACATTTTATGCAATAATGAAGATCAATATATTGTCAATAATATTAATCCTTGCAATGTCTGTTACGGTTGTATAATCTTAATGTGTCAAAGATTTTCAAAAACTTCTAGTTTCTATAATACTGATTGAAGCGTTTAAAGCTCCCTACCTTATGTATGACAAATATTCAATCATGCTCAACAGATAATAAACTAATTGAATTGTCACAAGTGTATTGTCAATAGCCTATTTAATTTTTCTACTCAGCTGTTTTTATATTACCTGGTAACATTAAATTAAGCTGGCCCCGATTCAACTCTGTTAGATTCCTTTTATTCACAATTTATAAAGAAATATTTCTTCTGTTTTCAACCCTTGTCATGCTGAATATTCTTGCATTGGCAAGACGGATAGACAAAGATCAGCTGCACATAAGTACAGTCTGATCTTAGTCTACACCACCTGATTTTCCTTTTTTGACCAAGATTTTAAGTTTTAAAATTCAATTTTCAAAATTATTACTGACTCACAATTCGGGCACTCAGTGATATCAGCACTTTGATTTTAATGCAATTTTTACCAAGATTCAGCACGACAAGGGTAGACTTCACACATTATATCCAGGGATCGACACAAACTCCTTTGAGTAAGGAGTCCATTGGACTCCCATTTTACGTAATCAAGGAGTCCAAAGTCAAACTAAGGTCTCTGACTCTGAAATGGGAGAACATTGTGGAAAAGAAGTAATTTTCTTTTTTCAAGCAATTTCTTCTTTTCAACAAAATTTTACCCCAAAATAATAATTTTCTTTAAAACTACTACAAGACACAAGCTAATGTTGTCTTTAACAACTTTTGAAGTGAACAATCTACAGTTTTGACAAGAGATGAAAGAAATCTGCTCTATGCATTTGTTTTTCAAAATATTCTTATATGGTACTGGGATCCATCACTTGCAAAATGAAGGAGTCACAACTGATAAACAAGGAGCCTTAGACTCCCGGACTTCCCTTGGTGCCGAACTACGATTAAAATGCAGATTTGCAAGAGACAATGTGCAAAATAGCAGCAGAATAATGCAGGTACATGTACTCATCAATTCCCCATCCTAGACTTCTATGACTCTAAGTTATCCCTTTTCAAATTATCTAAACAAGTCTGTTTTGTATGCCAAAAATTTCAACTGATCATCAACATTAAAATTATGACAAATGCAGCCACCTAAAGTGAATACAGTTTACTTAATAATCAGGAGCTATCTTGATGTTTTGCTGTAACAAATAATTATACATTAAGCAAACAACAAAACAAATGAAAAATTACACACCTTGCCTTGATAATACAGCTGTGAAGATTTAGAACTGTGTGTTGCAATTCGACAGTAATATCAGAATGTAAACCCTCATCAAAAAGTCTGTAACAATTAAAATCAAATATAAAAATAATGAAATTTAAATAAATTGAATTAATTAAGTTCTTTAACCAACAATATGCCAAATCTAGCACAAAGGGGAAAATATTGTTAGTAATAAAAAACAAGAGCCGTCAGAGACGGATTATGCTCCCCGAATAAGGCATTGTCACAAAAACAAGAGCCATGTTGGACATGGACATCCCCCGCCACAAAAGCTTGATAGTAAACTGAAGCCTAATAGATTAAAGATTCTTTTGTACTGTCAGAGATTTACCTCCTATTAAATCTAAGTATTAAAAATAACAAAGGGCAATAACTCCAAAATTATGCAAGCAAGAGTTAAAGTTCTTGTGTATTGCACTTCTCCTCCATGAGATCTATCCACCCATAAAGTTTCAAGTTGATAGCTATTATACTTTAGGAGATATGCTCCAGATATAATCTAAGTATCAAAAATAACAAAGGGCAATAACTCCAAAATTATGCAAGCAAGAGTTGTAGTCCTTGTGCATAGCACTTCTCCTCCATTAGATCTATCCAACCATAAAGTTTCAAGTTGATAGCTATTACACTTTAGGAGATATGCTCCAGACATAATCTAAGTATCAAAAATAACAAAGGGCAATAACTCCAAAATTATGCAAGCAAGAGTTGTAGTTCTTGTGCACTGCACTTCTCCTCCATAAGATCTATCCACCCATAAAGTTTCAAGTTGATAGCTATTATACTTTAGGAGATATGCTCTGTGGTCAGATTTCAAAGACTCAAAAGAGCTGTTATCTTATACAGCTAACATAAAGGTAACAAACATGAAACCCCCTTTTTGCATGACATATTTCTAGACACAAATTTCAAATAGTTTATGGTAAAGGGCATCTGATTTGCTACTCAAATTTGAAATTTCATCAAATTCTGAGCATAAGACTAGGAGAAATGAAAGAATAACTGTATTTTACGCGCTATCGTAAAGGTAACAAACATTAAGCCCCCTTTTTCCATGATATATATTATTTTACGTTAATTTCAAATTGTTTATAGTAAAGGGCATCTGATTTGCTACTCAAATATGAAATTTCACTAAATTCTGACTGTTAGACTAGGAGAAATTTGGGCAAAACTGTTTTTTTACCCTAAGTCCCCTTTTCCCGTGACGAGGCCTCAAAACAAAAAAACCGTCACAGATGCATCATCACTATATCATAGGGAGTTCACATGGTAAGTTTCATTCAATTTGGCCCAGGGGTTATGGAGAAATAGGTGGGGACGGACGGACGGACAACGCGCTATCGTAAAGGTAACAAACATTAAGCCCCCTTTTTCCATGATATATATTTTTTTACGTTAATTTCAAATTGTTTATAGTAAAGGGCATCTGATTTGCTACTCAAATATGAAATTTCACTAAATTCTGACTGTTAGACTAGGAGAAATTTGGGAAAAACTGTTTTTTACCCTAAGTCCCCTTTTCCCGTGACGAGGCCTCAAAACAAAAAAACGTCACAGATGCATCATCACTATATCATAGGGAGTTCACATGGTAAGTTTCATTCAATTTGGCCCAGGGGTTATGGAGAAATAGGTGGGGACGGACGGACGGATGGACGGACGGACGGACGGAATTACGGACGGACGGACAGACAAAGCGGCGGCTATATGCTCTCCCTTCGGGGAGCATAAAAAATCCAATCAAACAATAAAATTTTTCTTTTCTCCCCCCAAAAAACCTATTGTAGAGGATACATGTAATCTCAAAATTCAATTAATTAGAGACAAAGAAATTGAGGAAAAAAAATAAAATGCAAGGCAGGTTAGTAATATAGCTAAAAACCCACAATCCAAGTGAATTACATTGTACACTATGAGATTTAAGTTGTTTTAAAGAACACTCAAAAATTATGAATCAAAAAATGCCACTTTTGGACTTGGTTCTTTGCTAAGTTTTGATTTCTGTAACGTGCTTGATCAACTAAATTGAGACAATCTTGGGTGAAAATGTTTTTCACCAATTTACGGTCAGGAGCTGTGCATAACATGGTCAGGGAGCTTTAATTAAGTATGCATTCTCTGATTTAAAAAACTATTAAAATTGATGTCTTTAAGCTTTTAATTTTAGGTGAATTTCCTCTAAAAATGTTTAGATGAAATTCATCTCAAATTGAAGAAGAAGTCTCAAAGAGTTTCTTAAATCAAGGCATGTGGAGTGTGTTTTCTTAGTAAAAAATGCAGGGGTGCTACTATTAGGGAGGGTTGATTGATTGATTGAATTGAGTTTAGCACCACTTTCAAATTTTTTCCATTTATATCACAACGGCTGGAGCACCTAACAATGGATTCCTGGTATTACTCTCACCAGTACAACCATCACATCCTTTCCTAGCAATCAGCTGCTATCTTACATAGGTCTATGATTATCAGCCCATAAGAGGAAATACAGTATGCTAGTTTCTCGTCAAGTTAAATATTTTACAGATTTACCTATTCATATCCATGGCCAATTGTTGTGCTTGGAACCTTCGCAGTTTGTCTGCAGCAGCATCACTTTTTTGCAGAAAGGCCTGACTGATTGTCGGATCTTTTGGTCTTGCCATATTTGTCTGAAAAAAAAAATGTTTTTTTCGCTTATCGTGAGCTACTAAAGTAAACAATATTCTGTCATTGACAGCATATCAGAGAAAAACATGAAGCCAGTCCCACTCTAGAAACCTGAAACCTCTTCCTAACAGACCAAATAACTTACTGACTTAGCTACAAGGCCGCCTTCAATTATTCATACAATCTCTAAGAAAAGAGTAAAGGGTTCAAACTGGAACAATCACCCCTTTGTACAGGAAATTTGTCCCCAAATTCTAAACAAGAGGACCATTGGCCCTTCAAGCACTCACCTTATTTGTAAAGTTGACACAGGTGGCAAAGTCTTAACACTACTTGTTAGGAATTCATTACTGGGCCTGGCTTAACTAAACACTCAATGTCAATAAGAAGGACAAATGCAATTCAGCAACTATCAAAAAAACAACCACGTCATTTCAAGTGAAATAAACTTTTTTTAATAACTTTAATATGTAACACAACTGAAATAAACATCGGGGCCCTTTCGCCACTTCAAAAAAATGTTCAAAAGAGGGATTTAATACAGCAACTGTGTTCGTCATGTCAGGTACGTTTGATGTACTTAATGTCTGAATTAAACAAGACAGCATGCGAGTAATGATGTATTTACACCTTTCTATTTACTCCTGCACAATTCATTTAAAAGAAAAACAACCAAAAAAGAACCCTTTCTACCATAGTTAATATCAATCGAAGACAAATATATGTGACATGCTGGTTTTTTTCAGAAATCTTCAATATTGCTTTATTGTCAAATACTTTAATCATATTGTCATCAATTATATTATAAAATGAATACTGTAATATAACTACTAAATTATTGTTTATCCGGTGGAATTTGAATTACTTTGATATAGCAGATATGCTTTTTACTATTTCGTGTTTTAAAAAGAGCTGAAAAATCAACGTACCTGACAAAAAAAACGCTAAACTATAGAACATTACATATCATTGCTATTCTTAAAACAAAATTAAAGTTAATAATTATTCTCTTGATATATAATCCTTCTTAACCAATAAAAAATTGTTACTTCAGCTTTTAAAAAGCTGCAATTTCGACAATTTGGTCGCCCAATGATGATTCAAAAACACTGAGTTTCCTATGAGAAATCACTCATATGTAATGAAAAAAGTCCCGCCAATCAAGATTAGAGTTTTGATATAGCTATATACAAATCCGTTTCTTTAGAATTTCACGCTCAAAAGCCTTCCACATGAAAAGCCAAGCAAGTCTATTCACTCTCGAGAACAGAAAGCAAGGAATTCTATATAATCGTCCACATTGTAAATCACAAAATCAATAATTTTGTTTTTGATTCATACCTACATAAATAACGCCGTGTTGACTAAGGTCTGTGTGTGCCTAGAACAACCGACAATAAATTGCATCTCTCTTACTCTTTTATAGAAATTAAAGATAAAGGGTAATTTAATGTCCAAGTGTGCAAAGGTCGTTAGTACTTTTGAACTTAAAAGGCACTTAAATAGCCACATTTTACACCGAGATTTCAAATTGAGAGTTTGTCTTTTTTACTTAGTTGTCGCCAGATCGAGATTATTTGCTGATACTATTAACGCAATCGGCAATTAAAAATGTAATTGCAGTATTTTGTAAAACCTATTTCTATTTGAAGGTAGTAAAACCATATTTAGAATTCAATTCTCCTTGAAATCGGTACGACGTCGAGTATTTAATGGATTACTTCCTTACCATCAGAAAAACCAGTAGTTATTTCGTCATTATAATGTTCATTAATTTCGTCATTATACTGTTCATTAAAAGAGTATCAGAACCACGTAGTAGAATACCGACTTAAGCAATATGAATTTGAAGTCATAAGTGCTAAAACGTTCGCTGAAATCCAATCATAGCACCGTCTTCCGAAAAATCCAGACGGCAGATTTTGCTTTACTCAAACTTTCGATTGGTGCTTTGTACTTTCTTGTTCTCTCTCTTTCTCGTAGTAGAAAAAAAATTGTCCTTCAATATCTTCCGCTCTAGGTAAGCTTTCTTGTATTCGGGGTTAGTTTTACTCATGATTAAGGCCATGAAAAGATGTGTCAGGGACGTTAGATATTTTGTCAGGGACGTTTAACCAATTTTGAACGCAAATTCTCAGTTTCTTTCCTAATTAAATATGCCGTAAATATGTCTAACCTGTTCACAAAACATCTCTCATTTGATTTCAATCTTTAAATGTAATAAAAGGGTAAATACCTGTAAATCTCTTTCTTTTTTTTTGTCAACTCTATAAATCTGCTTAACTTTGCATTTTTACATGACACGATACTTCAAAATAAACGGATTTATTGATTTTATCAAATAACCATGCTTCGCATGTAATACATGATGTAACCTGCCTAAGTTATATGCGCTAACTACAACTAGGGAAAGGAAAGTTTGTTTCGGTTAATGTTACTGACATTTAACGTACAGGGAGTGATTATGTCAATAAATATTGTTTTTTCTTCTTTTTTTTGACTGTGAACTTTTTTCACAAAAAACAGTTAACGTACCTGACTGGTTTCATGCAACAACGATTTTCATGTAAAATTTCTTTCTTGCCTTAACGCAGTGAAACAAAATGTATTTAAAATACTATCACACGCCTGAAATACGGATAAATATTTGAATTCTTACTGCTAGCTTTGAAAATATGTGCATTAACAAATAGCAACCCTCTTTTGCGACAACCGTTTTTGGGGTAAATTCGGTCCATTCACTTAATTTATCTCTCGTTTGTGGATCTTTATGCGGCAAAAAGTATGTGTCCGAGGTATAGTAGATGCAGTAGGCTAAACATGCAGGATAATGGGGTCCAAATCCCAAATTCCGCTAAGATATACCCTTGCGACACTAAATTTTCGGTTTTGTCTTTCTTATTGACATTGAGTGTAAAGTCAGAGATATCAAGAAGGCAAACATAAAAGTCAAATATGTTGCCTCTAAAGTACTAATTTTTTTTTTAGATTTGAACTTGTCCTATTTTTTTACCCTCTTTGAAACTTGTATATGATTACCTGTGAATTTAAAATTGATTTATATTCAGCCAGGGGTTTTAGATGGCTTTAATCTTATCTATAACATATTTGAATTTTAGTGGGTGTTAAAGCTGCCTTAAATGTTGCACACATGTGTGCACAAATTGAATACAGCAGATACATGTGTAAGATTTTAACTTAAAAAGAATACCAGTGAAGATTTACAGTATGGCTTATTGACCAAATAGGAAATACAAAAGTGGAGTTCACTCAACCTGAGTGACAATACTCTAAAAAGAGGCTACATCTGAAATGAATAAAGAGTATATGTGGGAGTGAGTTTCCCATTAAATTCGAACAGCTTTATCACTCAATACGGCTAGCATAAAATTGATATGGTTACGAAGTGGTTACGAAGCAGCAGGGTACGAATATGCTGATATTCATTTAAATACTGCCCTTGGTCCTATCATATAACTAAGTATTACAGGAGTGGTTTTGGGTTATTGAATGGTTAAAAAAGTGACAACTTAAAGTTACAAAGCGTCTTTTCCATCCAAATAAGTAGATCTAAATTTACTCGCAGAGTTCTGTCACATTCGATAATTTGGCATTACCTCCCTTGGATCTTTAAATTCAAAGCACTGACGTTACTGATGTGTGATGGGTAACCTGATAGCCCGCTCTCTACGAGACACAACGGGTAGTCTATAAATTTTCTGTTAATCTGATTGGATGCTGAAATCCAGACCACCTTGGTGATTAAAGAGCAGACAACACCAATGCACTATATACCATTAGAATTTGACCTTGACCAAGAGCTTTGTCTAAGTTATCTCCTGAGATGTCACAAGTAATAATCATATGAAATATAAAGGTCATATCATTTTCATTGCAATACTATGGCAAATTTTAAAGTTTTTTATTTTCCAACTTTGACCTTGAGAAAAGATCTTGACCTTGACTGATGACCTTAATCTTCAGGTACCAACAAAAAGGGAGTATCACAAGCAATGTATGTGTTAGACTGGTCCCACTGGCAACTATCAAAAAAGAGTCAATGGCCAATTTAGAGTTTTTATGGTGGAATTTATTGACCTTGAAAATTTTACGTTGAATTTGACCAAATAGCTTGTCTTTATTATCTAAATTTATAAACTATACTGAAAGGTCTTGTCACAAGTAATGAACATAGTTAAATATAAAGGTTATATTACTTACCATTGCAAAATTATGGCCAAATTTTAAGTTTTAAACTTCAATTGTTTTACCTTGAGAAATGACCTTGACTTTGACAGGAGACCTTGAACTTTGTAGCATTAAAAATATCTTTTCTCAAACAAAAATTTGTGAAATCTCATTCCAATTAAAAGTTATGGCAAATTTAAAGTTTATATTATGAAAATTATTGACCATGACAATTTGACCTTGACCAAAAACCTTCTCTTAGATATCTATTGAAAGACCTTGACATTGACTGATCGGTGATGACCTTGAACTTGGTACCAACAGAAATGTCTTATCACAAGCAAAGCACATGTGACATATGAACCCCCTATCTCATTTTAATTAAAAGTTATGGCTAACTATGGTTTTTTATGATGGAAATTACTGACGTTGACAATTTGACCTTGATATAGGACAAGATCCTTGCCTTAGTTTTCTAGTAAAAGGTCTTGTCACAAGTAATATATGAAGGCTATATCACTTACCATTGCAAAATTATGGCCAATTTTAAAGTTTTAATTTTCTAAATTCTAACCTTGACATATGATCTTGACTGATGACCTTAAATTTAGTACCATCAAAAAGGGTTTGTCACAACCAATGCACATGTGAAATATGAAGACTATTATCTGTAGCCAATCAAAAGTTATAGTCAATATAAGTTTTTGTATGACAAAAAGAGAGCTTAAGGAAAGCTAATAACATTAAGGCCCCTTTTCTAAGACATATTTTTTAAACATTAAGTTTTGATAGTTTAAGGTCAAGAGGATCTGATTTGCTACTCAAACATGTAATTTCATAAAATTCTGACAATTAAACTACAAGAATTCAGCAAAAAACTAATTTTCACATTAAGGTGTCATGGAAAGCCCCATGTTCCATGACACAGCCTTGAATTGAGGAATTTCAAAACTAGCTTCTTGAAAATTTCGTTGGAAGATTGATTATATGAAATTTCATCCAATTAGGCCCAGCGGTTCCTGAGATATGACGTCGGACAGACATAAGGATGCGCATGGTATGACATTATTATCTCACTCTCTTTGCGGCTTGTTGAGTTCTTCTGTGAATTTTGCTGGAAAAGGTCCAACGCTTTTAGAGCACAGCACTTTCTGGTAACTGATTATAGTAGATTCTTCCAAAGCCTCTCGGGCCTTGTTTCTATTCTATTCCTCCTTTTCTGTTTGTTATGAACACTACTTGAACATGAGCCTTTGGGACTATCTTGTTAAAATAATTGGAAAAAAATCTTTCCTAATTGATTTGTAATGCAAATATGTATAATTGAAGTTATGACAAATAGCAATCTATTTCTTGAATACCGTCAAACTTACCATAAAAAAAGCCTGTGAATTATAATTAGATACTCCTTTTGTTTGGAAAACACGGTCAAAATTTACTAATTATTTTGTGTTCAGTCTTTTATCTTTGAAAATGAGGGATCTAAATAGTTTGGAATTAATATATCTCATCATCGTTTGTGTTTATTGAATTTCATTTTTCGAAAAATTCATACCAAACATTTTGACATATCAAAGTTTTATTCCATACACTTCAATATCCTTTCTTAATGAGCATTCAAAGCAATGAATTTCATTTTTTTTAATATTTTTTTTTATTTTAAGGTAAATAACAATTTACATCTATACCATACACCTATGTTCCCCATGGGACCCCTCTTAATCCCCTATAAGTGTGAAAATCGAATCAACATTCAGAGAACACACCTAATGCATATACACTGACTTGTCATACTAATGACAATAGTTGCACAAGTTTAAGTGTGTGATGAAAGGTCAATATTGCCTATACCATTAAAGACAAAGTTGACCTTTGATCATTCACTCTAACTTGTGTATCTATATATCTCACCTCACTGCATGCTGGCTTGACTAAAATAAGAGCTTATTCACAGCATAATGACAACTGGCACTGAACAATGAATAGAAATAAGTGTCATCCCTGTTGTTTCAAACCCTTTCAAAGGGTTAACACTAACTATGTAGAGTAAGGAGTCCATTGGCAACACATGTAATCAAGAAGTCTAAGCTCAAAGTCAGGAGTCTGAATTTTCATAATTGGGGAACATTGTGGGAAAAAAATTGTCTGTTACAAGCAATTTCTTCTTTTCCACAATTTTCTTCCAAAGAAGATTTTTTTCATTCAAAATACTATGGTATGGAAGCAAATCGAGGGTTCAGCACAAGACTGTACTTAGTGTATATACAGTATGTTTACACTTAGTACAGTCTTGCAATGAACCCTCGAAATATTTTGATGCCCCCGTATCGAGAGATCGGGGGCATATTGTTTTACTCATGTCCGTCTGTCTGTCTGTCTGTCCGTCTGTCCGAAAACTTAATCCGAAAACTTAACCTTGCCAATATCTTCAAGCCTATTCAAAATACAAAGCTGATATTTGGCATGATCATAGATCTCAATGATCCGCATCCGCTGGTACCAAAGTCAAGGTCATGTGACAAGGTGAAGGTCATCTGTCAAGGTCAAACTTTGAAAAAAAATGCCGTCACGGGGGCATTCATGTTTCACAAACACATCTTGTTTCTTCAACATTTTTTGCAGTGTTAAGATCTACAATTTCGGCAAGTGTTAGAGAGCAGACTGCTCTGTGCATTTGATTTTGAATATATCATCAAATGACCCTTCAAATCCATCAGACTCCTTACTTGCCAACAGAAGGAGTTCCAACTGATAAACAAGGAGTGTTGGACTCTACATGCAGTCTGATCTTAGTCTATACCAACTTTGATTACTTAGCAAGCCAGAGTATTTTAAAAAACATTCTTCCAAATGAATAACTGACTCACCTCTAGTATATCCAGTGCTTTCAACACTTTGATTTGAATGCAAATTTGCCATAGATTTTATGTAGCAGGATAAGGATTATTGCAATTTTATCAAGTTTGAAATATCAAGCATGACTAGGGTGAAGACAACAACACTTTGGAAAATTCAAATCGAAACAAGCATACTGAGAGTTTTGAATGGCAATGACAAGTCCCAAGTATCGACTATAAAATTCAAATTGTAACAAGTATTTTGAGAGTTTTGAACGGCAAAAACAAGTCCCCAGTATCGACTGAAAAAATTAAAATTGAAACAAGCATGTGAAGAGTTTTGAATGGCAATAACAAGTCCCTAGTATTGACCACAAAATAAAGAAGTGGTGCATCTGTGCAACTCACTGATGCAGACTCACAAACTAATTAAGGCTTTAAAAATAGAAGTCTAGAAATCTGAAATTTTCTAAGTCCAGCATCAATATTTTCCTAAAAAATCATTTGACCAGAACGAAACTTGAACTTCTTTGTCACTCATTGATCTGAACTTACAAATCAAAAATCAGCTCATCATCTCAACAGTTAAGAAAAAAAACCTTAACAACTGGACTGACAGACAGAGTGCAAACCAAAAGTTCCTTTTGGCTTGGCTAGTAGGGAACAAATAAGCAGTCAGATAAAATTGTTTAAACTTATAACTATTTTCCAAAAGATAATAGAAAACATTGTGCAGCAAGCAGAAATTGCTGAGCAAAATGATTCATAAACCAGGGAGAGTTGACAGTCAAATAGGAGCTGTCAGAGGACAGCTAAGCTCGACTATTCCTAGTGCTTGATAGTAACAGGAAATCAATATCGACATTGGAAAATTCAATTAAATGAAAGTCAAGAGAAAGAATCTTTGTCTAGAGGCTAATATTATGGTCACAGAAGCATATGCAAAGTTTCCAAGGAGTAACTTAAGTAGAAATAGATTTAAAAATGATAAACAATAGATGCAAGTAAAACCTTAATCAGGCTTTTCTAGGTTCAAAAAGGGTTAAAATTCCACTAATATTGAATATCAGAGTGTTGAATCTTTGTCTAGAGGTTGATATTATGGTCACAGAAGCATGTGCAAAGTTTCCAAGCAATTGCTTAAGAAGAAATAGAGATATAACTGATATACAAAATTTGAATGTGAAAACTTAACCAAGATATGTAAGTCCAAAAATGGTTAAAATTCCATTAAATTCAATATCAATGTATTGAATCTTTGTCTAGAGACTGATATCATGGTAACAGAAGCATGTGCAAATTTTCCAAGCAATAGCTTAGGTAGAAATAGACATATAACTGATAAACAACATTTGCACGCAAAAACTTAACCAGGCATTTCTAAGTCCGAAAAATGGTTAAAATTCCACTATATTCAATATCAGAGTAATGAATCTTTTTCTGTGGACTTATATTATGATCAAAGAAGCATGCGCAAAAGTTCCAAGCATAGTAGTCCATGAGCCAGAATGGGTTTTGTTTCCCCCCTAGGGTGAATTTTGTAGACCATATTTTTCTGAAAGTCCATGGTATGTAGAACATTTTGAGACATGTTGGCACTCTGGTGAGTGGGGCTTTTGTAAGATATGTTACTTTAAAGTAGCACACACCCCAAAATTTTGAAAATGAATTTTAAAAGAGTACCCAAAAAATTGAAGTCAAAATAACAAAAAGTTGACTTCTTATACATATATTTGTGTTGCTGATTAACTGTAGGGTCCATCTATGGAATTTTTCGAAAATCTGGTCATCTTAAGAGTCTTGATATTGCAGTAAAATACGTTACTCTTAAATTTCATAGAGAACTATGAATATAGAAATAAATTGTCTATCCCTACCTCACTGGGAATTTCGTTAACATTGCCTGTTTGATAGCCCATGGTATACAGAACATTTTGAGACTTGTTAGCACTCTGACAAGTGGGGCATTAGTGAGATGCGTTACCTAAAGTTAATTATCCATCAAATTTTCAAGACAAGATTTTAGGTTTGTACAGTGAAAAAATGAGTCAAAATGACCAAAAGTGATCTTTTAATATTTCAAAAATTTATGTTGCTGAATGTATGTAAAGCAAATTAATAGTAATACTTTGTAAATAACCCCCCCTTGAAGGCATGATGTGGAAGTAAAATACGTTACTTTTGAATTTCAAAGATAGGCACATAGATAGAAATGATTTTTCCATAGCTGCCCCATTAGGAAGATTGTTAATGCTTTTCTAAAAGCCTATGCAATATTGAACATTTTGAAACTTGTTAGCAGTCTGGCCACTGGGGCAAATGAGAGAATAGTTACTTTAAAGAAACCAACCCATAAAATTTTCAAATAACAATTTTAGTTGTATGTCTTGTTATAGAAATTACCTGTAATTTAGTAACAAATTAAATGATATTGTGTTTTGTTAATGATATTTGTGATTCTGAAGGTATTTGAAGCCCATTTACATTATGACTTGAAAAATATAGCCCTTACAAGCAATGCATGGGTGTAAAATATGTTACATTTAAATTTCAATTTAATGTATTCAAAAGAAATCTTAATTTCATCAATGCTCTACTGAATGTTTTGTATTCTGCGATTTTCTATAAGCTTCTGTTCTTTGGGAGATTTTAATTTTTTTTAATGTATCTGACCATCAAGCTATTTGCAATATACGTTACTCTAAAGTAACCAATTTACCCATAAATTACCATAGGCTTTTTCATATCTCATCTGATTGCAATTATTGTAAAACCCCTCATTGTCTAAATCAACTATAAACCATAACTGTTTAAAGTATTTTTAAAGTATCAATATAAATTTTAATCATTTCAAGACTCATTGTGGTTTTAAAAGCAAGCACTTATTTATAGGTATAATTATTATTGAGTCACTATCATAGTTTAAGGAAATGCACCAAACACAATGTTGAGGCAGCTTCCAAACACAAGCCTATGGTTTCTTCTATGTTTGAAACTTTTTTCCCACATTTTTAGAATAAAACACAAGTTATATATGTTACTTCTGATGATAAGAGACAGTTTTCATTGTGAAAAATGATGACCAAATAGATGAAAAAAGCTGTTTCTACAATATTTTTAAGCAGTATTTCCATCCATTTAGTACAGAAAAGTTAAAATTATTTCTTAGAGTTGATCATGATCATAGCCCAGTTGGTAGCATATTGGATTTGGTAGCGCATTTGACTCCATATCATAGGTACAAGGTCTCATCAGCCAGTACAAACAAGTTGATTATCATTCATCTTCGTTGTATAAGCAGCTAGAGGCTTTAAAAGGCTGATGTGAAGAATGGAATGATGTGTACGATAAATACAAGGAATTCATGCTTAGGTGGATAAGCCACCTCAATAAGAGTGTTATACTGTTAAAATTGCCTGAGAATTCCTTGAAGTATTTTAGCTCTCTATTGTTTCCAATTGAATGCAAAGTACATTGCATACAATCTTAGTTTTGCCAAGAAACTGCGCAATTCAGTTCAATACTTAAAATTTACATGAGTATGATCATATTAAGTTCAAATGAATAGAACATTGCCATACACATTTTGATTTAGCTATCAAAGAGAGTAATATATGTTACATTTAAAAGACCTTTTTTAAGAAAATCAAACATAATCGCTGCTTCCAAAGGACAATTAGATGCACACCAATTGTAATTCTCTTGAACATGATTAGTTCTTACAAAAGTAAAGATTTTAGTAAAACAAAGATGCTTAAAAAATGCTTTAACTTTGAACTAGAAACAAACTACATGTACTTATTATTATGCAGAAAGAAACATATGTTAGATAGAATTAGCGCTTCTTTTATATCTTACATTCTGAAACAATAAAAGAATTATGATAAATTGCTTAAGCAATAGGATTTCATCAATATCAAGCCCTCATTCAAATACAACCCAAGACTTTATTCATAACAAGAGGGCCTTTGGCCTTGGTCCGCTCACCTGAGTCAAAGCACCTAAGGGTAACTTGCATTACTTTGTATTCAGATGATAAAGTTATTGAACTGTAACAAATTTATGCGTAAAGGAAAATAATCTTATGGTCAGACCAGTAAGATTCCACAGTCTCAGTTTTACTATTTCTGTTTGAAAATACAAGATCCAAAATGGAATTGTTATCAGTCGTTGGTTTTTGCATGATCATTTTACAAGAGAATATCTGGGATAACTTTAGTACAACATTTTTATGCTTATCTTTGATATCAAGATTGAAATCTCCCATGATGAATAAAGGTTTTGTTATGTCTACATGAGAAACAAGTTCTTCTTTTAACACTTCTAAAAACTTGAAGAAGGCATATTTGGTGCTTTATACAGAACAACAAGCTGTATTTGGTTGGAAGTAAAATCCAGGCATAATATTGTAAACTCCAGTTGCTTAGAGGTGAAAGACAAATGTGTTTTGATAAGAATATTTTCCTTTACATACATTATAAGCCAAACCATGTGGAGGTCTTGCCCCAATATATCCTGTTTTTTGGTCAT
This sequence comes from Fragum whitleyi, assembly GCA_948146395.1. NCBI lineage: Eukaryota > Metazoa > Mollusca > Bivalvia > Cardiida > Cardiidae > Fragum > Fragum whitleyi. The sequence goes on along the minus strand of OX411543.1, from coordinate 20,299,120 downwards.
TTAGAATAAGAGTGAACCATTCTAAAGCATAGTCAACATCATTGTCAGAATCAAGTAATCTGGTTTCAGCAAGTGCAATTACATGTGCAGTATTCAGACTTATTATTGAAAGTGATTTTTAATGGTGATCACAGTACCTCACATGAGCACTTTGTGCTCAGGTGAGCTTAGAAAAAAGTTCAAATGTTAAAATTGACCTGAAGTACTACCCTCTCCCCCTGTTGCTCTGCACCTGGTGGCCCAGCAGTCATAATAGCTGTTTAAATTAAGTTCTATGAGCTGATTAATCTATATCAAATGAAAAAGCTGTAGGAATTCTGGTTTAGTAGAATTTTTAACAATTGTTATATTTTCCACAAAGCACTACCCCTCCCCTTGGGTCTCTGCCCCTGGTCACAAAACAATCATGACTTTATCTTTTTTGATAAACGTATATGAGCTGATGACTTATACCAAATTTAGAGCCTGTAAGGTTCCTACTTCATCATCAGAAGAAGGTTTAAAATTTCAAAATTGACCCGAAATACTACCCTCTCCCCCAGTGCTCTTCAGTAGTAGCCCAGTCTATAAGCTTAAGAAGAAATAGAGATAAAACTGATATACAACATTTACACTTTAAAACTTAACCAGGAATTTCTAAAGCCGAAAAGGGTTAAAATTCCACTAAATTCAATATCAAAGAGATGACTCTTTGTCTAGAGGGTAATATTATGGTCAAAGAAGCAAGTGCAAAGTTTCTAAGCAATAGCTTAAGTAGAAATAGACAAATTACAGATATACATCAGTTGCAATGCATTTAGTAGAGACAGAGATTTTAAACACTTGCTTGTAAAAACTTAACCAAAGCATTACGCCGATGCCGACACTGACGCTGACAACAATGCCCCGGTAACCTGAACAGCCCCCTATTCTTAGAATAGTGGAGCTAAGAATGTGTCTTGCAAATTTCATCATGTTATCAATGATTGTATGAAGTTTCACTAATATTGAATGAGGAATGAGTTTGCAGCACAATGTTACATGTATAGATGTTCAAACGGGAAAATAATGTCCGAGTTCAAGGGGAGATCATTATTGAAAACAGGGGTGTTGAGAGTTGAAAATTGTGTCTTTCAAAACTTCAACATGTCTTTAATTGTCCTATAAAGTTTGTTGAAATCTACTCAGAGCTTTCTGAGTAGAAGATATTATTGAACAATTGTCTACATCCAACACACAACAGACAGGTGAGGTAAAAACGTCAAAAATCAACAAACTAGATGTAACATTCATTTATCTTTTATTAAATGAACCTCATTTATCTATGATTGAACAAGAATAGTAATTTCTTAATGTAAAGTGAAATAAAATAATGAAAATGATAATTAGCTCTTAAACTGTACATAGGAAAAAATATACAATTTTTACAATTAAAAATGCATCTAAAACTTCTTTAATTTACCCATAAATCTAAGGTGCATTTCTTAGATTTTACCATTATCCTACTAAAATTCAAATTGCAAGGCACAAATCTTCTCTCAAAGATTTAGTAAAAGACAGGCACAATGTAGGCTAAGATCAGGCTACACATGTCTGTGCAGGCTGATCTTAGTCTAACCTGGCTGCCAAGGCTTTGTGTACATCAGGAATAAGAATTGAGCTTCATTAGAAGGGTTAGGGTTTCTTTTAGGAATCAAATATTTTCTAATCAAAATACCCCACACAATTCATATTCTTATTATTCAATTTGATATTGAAATCATTTCACATGCTCCTGCAAACTTCAAGAGAAATTTTGCATAAGCAAGCTTGAGTGATGTATCATGGAGACAATCATTCTGACCAATTTTCAAGTTGATTGAGCTAAAAATATGGATTTTAGAGTGTCTACAAGATTTGTCCAATATTTGACCCCTTGACCTCATTTTTGACCCCAATTGACTTAATTTCGAAACTCATCCGAGATTTCATCAAGACAATCATTCTGACCAATTACCAAGTTGTTTGAGCTAAAAATATGGATTTTAGAGTGTCTACAAGATTTGTCCAATATTTGACCCTGTGACCTCATTTTTGACCCCAATTGACCCAATTTCCAATTCATCCAAGATTCCATCAAGACAATCATTCTGACCAATTTTCATGATGATTGAGCAAAAATATGGCTTGTAGAGTGTCTACAAGTTTTTCCAATATTGACCCTGTGACCTCATTTTTGACCCCACTTGACCCAATTTCATACTCATCCGAGAATTTATCAAGACAATCATTCAGACTAAATATCATGTTGATCTGGCAAAAATTATGGCTTCTAGAGTGTCTACAAGGTAAATGTTGACAATGGATGACGGACGACACACAACGGACATCATGCCACCGCAAAAGCTCACCTTAAGCTCAGGTGAGCTAAAAATGGTTGCTTTATACAAGCTTTGTTTACAAATAAGAAACCCATTTTTTTATTGAAATGCATATTATTGCGACATTTTAAAAAAATCCTATGTTGTTATAACTCAATAGAATCTGCTCATAGAGATGATTCTGGTGAGTTTTAACAATATAGTATTCATTTTTAATAATTTAGAGACCATCAATACCTACTTTTAAAGGTTGCTTAATAGACATGATCGTTTGAGCAAGATTGACTGTACTAAGAGTTGAGAAAAAAGATGATTTTTGCTGAGAACTATCATCAGGTAAAATAATACAATCATGTTATGCTGTCTGCTGCTTATTCCTTTTTTAATTTGAATTTCATTGTAAACAAATTGTCAATTTTTGGGCCATTTAACCATTCCGGTTCTTTTTTACCCAATAATGAAGTAGAAAGCAGGCAAGAAAAGGCCAAGATCAGACTGCATGTCTGGGTAGACTGATATTAATCTACACGTAAAAGGGGGTATCAAAAAGTTCTGAGACAATTACAACATCTCTTTTATCATTCATCAGATTTTGATGAAACTGCCAGTACATCTAATTATTTGGATGAATGTGTGTGCTTATTATACAAACATGCAACCAATTATGACCGCACTTCTGTGAAGGTACCGTTGCTATTAAAAATGAATGTTGCGTTTTTAGGGCACATTAAGTTGAGAAAGAAATTCCTACAAAACTTGCAATACACAAGCTATTTAAAAAAATCAAATTGTGTTGAAATAAATATTGAGCAAGTGTTACTAGCAACCATGAGATTAAAGTAAAAAGGCTTGACACTGAAAGAGGTCTGATTAACCAAGCCAACTTTTTTTCAGAAAGAACGAAATGTCTGAGCACTATAAATGGTAATTACAACTAATATGGGTTATTATTTTAATAGAACACTGTTTATTGCAGTCGCATTGCATCTGAAATTGAACAATAAAGATCAGAATTAAATATGGGCTAGTTTTATTTAAATATCAAATTTTGATATTTGTGTTTTCTACAGTTTGAAATATTTAATATATAAGAGAGGACATCCACTTGTCTGTTATAAAAATTATCACAAAACTCAAACATCTGTCTTTTAACAAATATTACTTGAAATAGCTGCATGTGTTTATGAAGATGTGCACTGACTTTTTGGGAAGATGTAATTAGTAGGGCTTGACATGGAATTAAGCGTTTCATGCTATTCTACTGAAACTTGGTCAATTTGTAGTCAGAAGGCATACAATCAATTCATGCAATTTGCTAAGTTGTCTGATATCTATGATAGAAAATATCATTAAAGTCTCAAAACTTTTTGATAGCCCCGCATATACTGCCAAAGTCTGCCAAAGCATAAATATGTCATGAACAGCAAGTAAGAGGTTTTGTTTGACATAAAAAGTTAATTTTAAAAGCTTTATTTGTTATCTACATCGCTGAGTAAAAATCAGATTACTTTTCTTTAGGAAAGAGTATGAGGTCAGGGCTCATGTTTGACTCCTAATAAAACCAGGATTTTGACACTACCATACAACCCATTCCATTTTAACCACCAAAAATTTCCTGCAGTTGGTCATTTTGACCCACTGAATTTCCAATAGAACAACCTATACAATATAAAAGATAAAATCCAATCTTTTTCCTCAAACTTCCTAAAGGGATCTACAGTCCGACCGACCAACATTGCAAGTGACGTCATGATTTGTTTATCATTTTATTGCTATGTGAAATAGATAAAGTTTTATAAATAGTAAAAACACTAGATTGTGAAAAGTGGGAAAATAGCTCAGGTAGTTAGTGTGTTTGGACAAACGTCTCCGGCCCCTCGTCAGTAAAGTAATATCCAATTTTGAGGTTCGAAACTCTCTCAGATTAGATATTTTTAGCAATATTATGAACTTTTTTAGTGTATTTACAATATAGAAAATAATGAATTCCATCATTTTAATCTATTTGTTACATGTATAAGAAAACTTTTCATTTTATTTTTTTTTTCTTTTGTCTACTGATGTGTCAGTATTTCCATATTTTTCTATTTTCAACACATACAAATAGTATTCATAAATAAATATTCATAAATATCACAAAAAATAAAAGGAAAAAGAGTTTGTTTTTTTTCAGAATCGTTTCGTGTAAAATTGATAATGCTAATACAACGCATCAAGTTTTGAATCTTGAATTTATGAAAAAGAAAAAAAAATTCTTTAGCGCCGATGCGAACACACGAAGCACGTTACTTAGACAAGGGTGCGTTACCGACTGCGCTAATTACGACAGTTGTTTTGAATTGGGTTGAATAACAATTTATTTTCAACCTTGCCTTTGAAAAGTAAACAAAAAGTGACGTCACTTGCAATGCAGGGTGGTTGATTTGTACATAAATAATCACCATAAACAATAAAGTGTCAAAAGACATTTTATTCTTTAAGTTGATGCATTTATAGAAATTGTTCTCTCAATTTTTCCCCTTCAAAACCAGTTTTGACCCCCTGAATTTTATAGAAAAGGGGTCAATAAATCCTGAATTTGAAAAGCTAGTACAAGCTCTATGAGGGAACAATCACATCGACTATATTATAACCAATTAATCATATTGACAGACTTCATTTTACATTGAGTGTGGAGTTTACTCAGGGCTCGTGTTTGACCCCTAAACAAGGGGTTTGACTCCGAAAAATCCAATTTTGACCCTCAAAAGTTTCCAGTGGTGCAACCTATGTGATATAAAAAATTATTTGGATCAATTGTTTTCTTCATACTATTACAAAAGATCTATATAGATAAAACAACATAAACAATAAAGTCTGTCTATACTTTATTGTTTATTAGTTTCAGTAATATAGATTACTTTAAAGACTTTTTGTTCCCTACAAAACCTGTTTTGACCCCCAGAATTTTATGGTCAAGGGGTCAATGACTGCCAAATTTATATAGCTAGCACAAGCCTTGTTTACTGTTAATGGCATTGCTTTATCATAAGACATGCATGAATTCATATTTTCTGTCAGAGTTCATCCGAAATTGAATTTTTTTTGCAGCATTCTTCAGTGTGCAAGTCAAATATTTAAACAGCACCTTTAACAAATATGTAGTTACAATAGCCAATAAGGTCAATAGCCCCTGTCCCCACCCTTGGATTGGCAGGTTGATTGAATGGGGTTTACACCACTTTCAACATTATTTCAGTTATATCGCGGCGGCTGGAGCACTTAACAATGGATTCCTGGTATTTCTCACACCAGTACTACCATTACATCCTTTCCTAGCCTACAGCTGCTATCTCACATAGGTCTACTATTATCGACCGATTGGTGAGAGACAAATAGTCGGAAAGAATGAGTGCCGCCGTTGGGGATCGAACCCGTGACCTCTAGTTTGACAGTCCGACGCGCTCCTTGGATTGGAGTATGTTTAACATACAAATAAGTAATCATATCACACCACATTGATAGATTTATAATACCCGTGGTCAGACAGGCAAACAGAAGCAAACAATAGAAAGACAGATCCTTTGGGTCAATAAAATCATTTCAACTGCTAGGAGCCACTTTCACTTTCTGTTTCACTAGTTGTTGTTGTTTCTGTTCTTTTTCCTGATTTAATTGGTGGATTAAGTCTGAATACTTTGTAGATTTCGTCCTTTAATACTTCTGTAATGTCAAGTCTCTCTATTTTGTTTGAAGGCACAAATCTTTTTATTGCACGTAAACAGCAGTCTTGGAGGCTGTACACTGAAAAGGTGGAGAGAATACACAAACATGAAATATGGAATGTGAAATTGGAATGTTAATCTTACTAGAGATGTCTTTCATTATTTATGATAGATTATTGATGTTTCTTGTTGGACTATCAATTGATAATTTTACTAATTGAAGAGTGATATTATCAAACTGAAATTCACTCTCATTAACAAGGTTTGACACTTACAACTTTTTGCCACCAGCCTGAAGGACCTGTTAGTCCTAAATATTGTAGGTCCTCCCCAATAACAATAGGTCCTGCATGAAAACTATGTCTGATTTTTAACAATTCAAGGGATAAAACTGCAAGGAAAACATAGTTGGAAAAGAAGAAATTGCTTTTGACAAGCAATTTCTTCTTTTTCTACAAAGCTTTCCACTTAGTTATGCAAAATTTAGTATTGGGAAGTCAATTACTCTTCCAAAATGGACAGATTTGAAAAACTAAGCACTGCCATTAACTACGGGCCTAAAGGACCTGCAGCATAGTAACATCTAGAATCCACAGGTCTGGGCCCAAGGACTGGTGTTAGTGTTCACCCCTGAATAATTGTCTAGGCAATACCAATGATGTCATTATGATTCCATGTCATACATATGCAAAATGCCTGTTTGCAGTCTCTGCTTTGCCTGTAAAGAATTTGCCCCCTCAACTCAGCCAATTTACACTGCCTTTCATGAGCTCATGAAGCGTATTTTTCTGTTTTTCAATAATTTTCAGCATGTGATATTCTTAGTATTTATATGTACACTGACTATATTGTGTTGAATTTTCTTCCAGAGTGAGATGTAGCAATATTGATGATATCCTGCATTCATTTCAATACATACATACACAGTAATTATAAAGAATTTCAGGTAAAATCTGAGGATGAATTGAAGCTAGTATAATATACAAATAATTCAGTATGAACACCTTGATTGACTTTGAAATATGTGTGTATATACTATATAACCTATAAGCCATCTGAATTGACAGGACAAGTTATTCAAGGGCCTAATTTTATGACAGGTTACCAAAATGATGCATTTCTTCATAGATTTTTTATCTTAAGAATTCAACATTAGTCATATTTTTGTTAAATAGAGAATAATTATATATTTTCATGTATGATCAACTATTGTTAATAATATGGTGACCCAAAGCTTTTTTTTCCATTAAAGATAGATTGACCTTGTACTTGTAGCCAAACTAAACGTGGTGACTACCTTGGTGGCCTATATTGGTATAGGGGCTTGACTTGTCACATGTGGGATTTTGGTTTGAAACTTTAGCCCAACTGTCGCTGGGGTGTGATTATGGGCAAAACACTTGACAGCCAACCCCAATTCACCCAGCTGTAGAATCGGGTTTGAACCACCACCTCTCTTTCAGTGTCATGAAAACACCAGGATTGAGTTTTCAAGAGCAATTCTTTAAACTAGCTAAGTGTCTGTCACAATCAAACTAAAAGAATTAAAAATGTTACTGTACTAAACTTGTTCTCAGAGTCTCCCCCTACATTTTTTTTTAACAAACTTTACCTTCTTTAAATACATGTAAATTGAAATTACCTAAACTGTAAGAATTTGTGAGCCTTTTTCTTTAATGAGATTAATTTCTTCAAAACAATCTTTTTTTTTTCTTAATATTTGTCTCATTTTTGCTGTAAAAAAGAGAATATTTTTTTTTATTTTTCATGTATGATCAGGCATCTTTAATTTTGTGAATGACCAAAGCTGTCACAACGGACCTACAGGAGACCAGACAAACACCTGTACCACTAGGCCACCAAGGTAGTGGCAGTGTTTGTTTTTTAACACTTTCCTGTTTTACAAAATTTTGGACCTGTCCAAATTCAAAGGTTTTGCAGACGAAAAATTAAAGTGGATTTAATTTGAAAAATAACCATTCAGTAGGGTAGAAAATAGTGTGGAAAAAGAAGAAATTGCTTGTCAGAAGCAATTTCTTCTTTTTTCACAATGTTTTCTCAATCATAAAATCACAGTCATGTAAAAAGCAGGGATTAAACAGCAAAGGGTTAAGGAAATTAATCTCAAATAAGAAGAAACAAGATGTGTTTGTGAAACACGAATGCCCCTGTAACAGCGATCTCTCAATAAGGCAAAGGTTAAGTTTGGTTAAGTTTTCGGACAGACGGACGGACAGACAGACAGACAGACAGACGGACATGAGTAAAACAATATGCCCCCGATCTCTCGATAAGGGGGCATAAAAAGCTAAAACTTATCACTTTGATATTTTCTTTCAGAAAATGGGTAATTAGTGCATGTATAGGGCAGGTTTCCCATATTTGTTTTGTTATAGCTCCCATAGTCAAGAGCATTTATTAGGACATACACAATTGCATATGGATACCTGGAATTGTAATGTTGATGACTTTTCTTTTAGGAGGCCATTTTCTCGATTCACTATTCCAGGCAGTTGGTTGAAAGACATCTTTTAATTGTGCTACCATTCGTTCACCTGTTTCTGAATCACAGAATATCCATGGGTGACCAACAAATGTATTCACGTCCATGAATTCACCAGATTTCATAGATTTGTATTTAACTCGCCGTCCTTCATAGTTTAGCCAAATAATATCCACATCACGATTTGTAACATTGTAAAACCGTACAAAGGAGTAGTAAATTGACTTTTGTGATTTTAAAGCTGGTCCCTCCCCTTCCTCGCCTCTCCCTCCAGCAGCCATTTTTCTTATTTCTGTAATGATAAAAAAATATCTCTACATTAAATCCAAGATTATTGCCCATGCAGGGCGGAGCCTAAGTATCGGTTAATTGTATCAAAGGTTAAGGTATATCAACTTTAATCTCTAACTAGAACTGTCGCAAAGAAGACTGATATCCCCACCGGGGCTTTGTCCTACCAGGGCTATTTCCCATTATAAGTGCTTTCAGTACATGACCTTTTTGCAACAATGATAACAAAAATTGGGTAAAATTTCGAAAGTTCAAGGGAGATAATTTGGCAACTACTATGTGCATTATTGTAGGTAAAATACTCAAGATGATAAAAAAAAATAAACACATTGACACATTCAAGGGGAAAAATATAAGCAGCTTATATAAGTAGGGTCATACAAAATACCCTAACACTAGTTTACACTGAAATTTATCTTGTCTTTAAATATCAAAGTATTTGCAGCAATAATGTAGATAATGCTACAGGTAATACAACATATCCAAATTTTAAAAGTTCAAGGGAAATAATTCATCAAATCCTAGAATGGACTTCAAGATTGCAGGTGCACGCTTTCAAATGCAGGTACACATTATGTATCAATTTCAATTTAATACATGCACTAGTGTAGCAGAAATGCTCCAGACAACAAAACATTAGTGAAATTTGCAAGTTCAAGGGGAGATTATTCAAATATTATTGAGGGTAAAGCTCCAAAATTGCAGATGCACAACTTCTTAAGCAGATACACATTACCTATAAATTTAAATTTAATTCATGCAATAGTGTAGGAGAAATGCTCCGGACAACAATAATGTAGTGAAAATTACATGTTCAAGGTGAGATAATTCAGACATTGACCTTGACTGATGACCTTGAAGTTGGTACCAATAGAAAGTTCTTATCACAAGCAAGACATACATGAAGTATATAGTATCACTTGCCAATCAAAATTTTCAGCCAATTTAAAAGTTTTTTTGGGGACAAACAGACAATTCACCCCCTTAACCAGTGATGAGGGGCATAACAAGGACTGTGATACAATATAAACATATTAGTTCAAATGACCCCCCTTCTGTAACCTAATTATATCATTTCCATATTTTCATTTCATCCATGCAGAAATTCAATCAAAACTGTGTTTTGATAGAGAAATCAACCCATTTTATGCATGTTTGAACCCCATACACTAAAATTCTGGATCAACTACAGCATTAAGGCATTAAAGATGCATGATTTAGTTAATTTTCATATGAAATTTTATTCTAAAATTAGCATTTTTATGATATACCAACTTTTTAGTTTGTTAACAATTCAAAAGCTCTGAAATTCCGCCATACCAAATCAAATCAATATAAACACTCCTTCTTTGTCAACACAGTGATTCACGGTAACCAGTTGAGTGAAGACACAATCTGTGCATAGACCGTCAAGGCCTTCAAGACTGCCATTGACAAGACCTTTCACCTTTCACTAGACAGCCCCAACCAACCGTGAACATTACATAATAACCAGAAATTGGGAACTGCAACATACTACGACAGATACAGTGGGAAATGGGTATAGCTGTAGGGGTCTGTACGGATAGTCTCACAGGCTAGCTGTACGGACCCTTGCAGATAGCCTGTCCTCACTCAACCCAAAAGGTCATTTTGTTCTTGGCCATATCAAACTGTGTTTTTTTCTGACACTTGATCTGATCTGCAATAATTGATCTCCACATGACCTCACAGAAATTTGATGCAAAAATCGAACAGATATCTAAACATAAATAATTGATATGAAATACTGATATGACGTTTCAAATTGCATGTGGTAATTTTGTTGGATTCAAAATTAAATTTTAACACCTTTCTTACAAGTCAATTTGTCTTGCAGTCATATTGACTATTCTATATCTGGGTATCTTTCATGATGTTGGATAAAAGACCTAGATAGAGCAAAACCACTGTTTCACTGTTTCTCATCAATTTGTGCCTTCTCATTGGATTTGTGCATGTCAAATCTCTAATATTATGAAGTTATTGGTAAATCCTGACTGTGCAAAATTTTACTTAAAAAATTAAGAAAAAACTAAGAATTATGTTTTCTTTTCGAGTATAAGCAGCTAATTAATGAATCTTAAAAAAATAAAGACTTTCCAAAAATGGCCAACTAAGTTATTCATACCATCTTTGAAAATAATGTCTGTGTCTGCAACTTGTGCAAATCTTAGTGTTGAAAATTATCATGTAGACTAACTTTGCGTTAAAGATAGCAAAGAGAAAAAAGAAAGGGATAAATTCTCAATGAGATGCACAAATCCAATGAGAAACTCTAGTCAGAATTAGACTGGCCACCTCAGTGCACTTTAGAGTAAAATTTTGAAATAAATTTGTCGACTATGATTATTTTCTATCTGTATCTGAATGTGTATGTTGTAGAATCCTTAAAAGGCTTTTATACAATGGAAATTTTTTGTTTATTTTTTGTTTAATTTAAAATAGATAACATAATTCTGCAGTAGCAAATCAAGAAAATATTTTGATGTTCACTTTTTATAAAGGTACACACAGGTGTAATCATTAAGATGCACAAATCTAGGAGAAAAGGGGATATACTTGATTCTCATTTTATCGCGGATACCATTTTATCGCGGATTTCACATTTTGCATCACATCCGTCATGCTGCGCCACCTAGGTTTTGTTTACGCTTGAAAATTTTCAAGGCAAACTTCAACGCTTAATCTCACTGAAAAAAAGCCGAAATGTCTAGAATACTGATGAGTAAAATTGTAATTTTGAGAGCAATATAAATAAATATCACTCCCAATTCAATCCACTTACCAATGTGCATTTCCGGGCCCTTAAACCTATTCAAAAATTTATTATTTACATTCCGAAGGGACCATAGTTTGTCGTCTGTTTTCCAAGGACAAGGGAAACAAGTTTCAAGCACACCAGCATGTCACATGGGGTAAATTCAAATGGCAGTCCGGGAGTCGCGTGAAATAATGTAATAATCTAAAATTGACTGTAATATGCATGCGCAGGAAGGACATTCATGTGAACGGAGTAACCCACTGGAGGTAGTGAACTAACTTCACATTTACCGCTACAATAATTCATTAACCATGAAATATCGTTATTCCATTAAGAAATACGTGCAAAATACTATATAAAACAAGAAAAAAGTATTTGTCGTTTAAAGTAAAAGAGAACATTTGTTTTATGTAATCGAATTGTTAAGCACTATTTTCGACGCCATTTTGGAACCCAAGTAACACCGGCCTGACCCAGGATCAGAAGCGTCGAGGTTGAAAGGTTAAAATGACATCACTAGTGTCGAAACCGAGGTCGTTCTGATGGAAACCCGGTTAACTCGGGTCGAAACCGAGTCCGATATGAACTTACCCATGATTACCAAATATGTAAGTTGATATCACGGGTTCAGAAAGAGTCAATCTGATTGGACCAAAAAAGTGGTGCAGTCATGGTTGAGTTCGATGGGCTTTAGCCCAAAGAAATAAAGCAATGCCAATCAGTTGTATTTGTCAAGTGGGCAAAATGCAACTTCTGTAGTCATTTGACACACCTACAGTTCTTCAAAGATGTTAGGGTGATTAGAAGGGGCAATGAATTCAGGTGCCCTCATTGCCCCTCCCATTATTCATAAAAAATAGTTTTTACAATCATTACTGAAAATATGTTAACTGTTGTATTTTTTGAAATTCTAAATTGGCAAAAAGATTTTAAGCTTTCTTTTTGGTGGAAAAAAATCAAGTTGAAAAAAATTCTGTTCTATTCTGTTACTACCCAGCTTTTGAGGTGACTACTATGGTTTCAATCGAACTCCGCGGTGATATGGGAACTTCCAAGAACTGACCTACTTTTGATATGGATATGAAAAAACTGTCGATGTGGATTTAAGAAAGCAGTGTAAGAAGCATTTTATAGAGTATTTTAATATTAAAGTGGTTGGTTTAACTGGTAGAAATGTTAGATCAATGGTAATCTCCTCCGATTGTTCGCAACTGTACGATGATACGCTAGGTCTGCGATAAAGGGGGCAACCAGTATAAAGATAAAAAGTGAGATCTGCTGTAAAGTGGTATCCGGGAAGAGTATACAGAATGGCACCAGTCCTTAAAACTGAAAATTCATAAACTATCCAATTCCAGGAAAGTTTCATAATTTCAAAAGCAATCCTTTGTATCAAGATTGAACATGAAATACAGTAACATTGGCTCAATATGGCATTTTACATAGGCCTAAGGCCATGGCTATCTTTTTTCCCCTTTTCTTTTTAGGTCCTATTCTGTTGAAAGTTTTTTTTATAGACATCGTATTCACATTCTTTTTTTGAATTTGGATTCCAATCAAAACTTCATTTTTACCAAACCAAGCCGATGAAAGACAAGATTCGACAAGAAAGGCTGCAGACTTTTATTTATTTTGACAGTTTGTCGTTGTTGTTGTTCCAGCGTTGCTTATTTCGATCTTTCTGTTACGGTGACTATAGATAGTCATTTGCCCATATTTAAAAATATTCTCCTAAGATTTAATAAATTTCAGAATTTTATTTGAAGATTTAGAATCAATCCACGAAACCCATTTCTTACGAAATTAAAATGTCTGGCAAAAAAAAAAAAAAAAAAAAAAAAAATCCTGTCAAATTCACACTCGAGCTCAGATCGAAAAAGGGTTGATATCGCACCAAAAATGTTTCGCTACTTCCGGTTTTGGTTGTGCTCTGTAGTTAGTTTGTAGGAAATGACAGTTTTGCTTAATGTTATGATAATTTATCTTGTTTACTTCAACGTTTTCATAATTTTATTGGTCAAAGGTACAGAAAATCAAAATAGATTAGCTTTTAGTAGTCTCGAATCAAGCCACTCTAATTCACGAGTGATTAACTGTGGCAAAGAGGAGTGTGGTTGTGATCTAAAAATGGACAGTATACATTCACATCAGATTGACACGGTACATTACATTCCTTTGGATATTTTGATTAGACCAATTCCTCCAGTTTTAAACGAAGAGAAAGTGATCTCACTTGTGGATACCATTCAAGTAAGATGGTTAACTGGTTAAAGCTTGTAAAAATTTTGGGAGGTGAAATCCCTGGAAATATTTTATAATTTGGAATCAGTAAGAATACTTAAAATACATAAATATGAAAAAAAAAATCAGAAACAGACAAAATTTGTCAAAATTATTGTCTTCATGGACAATTTTTAAGTCTAGATTGATTAATTAATTTTTTCTACCTGTTATTATAACTGTCTTTGTTATGAATAAAATCTAAGTTTTGTTTAATTTAACTTGTGTTACAAAGTTGAAAGAGACAGACTGTAACGGATAGAGGGGTAATTAATTGGGGGTTTGAATTCAAATTTATTAACAACTCTTAATCATCCATTATGTGCTCCCCGGAATTGCCTGATTGACATAATTCCAATAAGTACTCACAAAAAAGGGTTTTGTTGTTCAAAATTTATTTTAGATTGGCATTAGTTGTTTCTCACCCAACATGCACTTATGCAGAAATAAGTTGGTGATATTGTCATTACAGGATGAAGAAAAGAAAGGGACAGTTCCTCCGATTGATGTATTGTGGGTAACAGGCAGGCAAGGAGGAGACTATTATTATTCTTTTGGAGGTTGTCATCGTTATGAAGCTTACAAACGCTTGAAAAGACAGACAATTCCATGTAAACTTATAAAATCAACTGTTCATGATTTACGGACATATCTTGGAGCATCAACACCAGACTTATTGTGATTTTTATGTGATTATATAGAGCATAATTGTTTGTTTCAGTGTTAGATCGCTTTATATTTCATTGAGTGAACAACAAAAGCTATATTTTCACAAGAGTGAAAATATAGCTTATTTAGTTCACAAAATGAAATATTAATCGATCTTACTCAAAAAATCCCCAATTATTCTCTATAATCATCGTTGCATAGCAATCACGTGCAAAATGATGCACTTTACGAAAATATGTCCTAGAAATTTCATATTTTGTCTCATTTTGCAATAAAGCAATGGAATAATCATTTGTTTTTCAAGTAAGTTCGATTAATATTTCATTTCGTGAACAACAAAAGCTATATTTTTATCTGAAAAATAGCTTTTGTTGATCACTCAATGAATATAAATCGATCTTACATTGAAACAAACGATTATCCTCTGTATCTTACTCATTGTAAGAAGTCAAAACAATAACAAACATTGTATGATTTTTTGTCTTTAATAGTTATTTCAAAACAATTTTGATATCACAACTGAAATAAGTTGATATGTATACCTTATATATCACATAATTAATGTTAAGGTGTAGTTATTATAGGATACAGTAAAACTTGTGCAAAGCGACCAATAAGGGGACTACCAAAAAGCAGTTGCTAATAGGAATGGTCCCTTAATATATTTTTTCTATGATTACTAAGACAGGTCATTTTGATAGCATAAAATTGCCACAAGTCATAATTCTTACTGAATCCTATGATGATCAAACCTTATAAACTTGTCTCAACAAGAAGATTCTAATGGGTTCCAACAACAAAAGAATCAACAAGAGATGTTTGTAAAACATTTATCCCCCCCCCCATATAAGCAGGTCAATGACTTATTCTTTGTCATTCAACAAAGGAAAATAACTCAAAAAATATGATGAGTAGAGTTATGGATCTTATGCACTGCACTTTTCCTCAATGAGATTTATACACCTGTGAAGTTTCATTATTCTAGATTGCATACATTTGAGATATGCTCTGTACAAAAAATAGTCTACAGACAAACCAACAACAAACCAACCAAACGACAAGTTCAAAGCAATATACCCCCTTTTCTTTGAAGAGAGGCATAATAACAAACAGTTATTCATTTAAGAATTTCCACTTTTTTAATTTTTATCTTACGGTGAAAGATCTTATTATAATGGTCGCTTAATAGAAGGTTTGCTTAATAGGAGTGGTCGCTTGAAAGAAGTGGTTGCTTAATAGAAGTTGTGTATCAATCAAACATCATTGGCAGAAATTGTCATAAGCAACAGATTTAACGACACAGTGGCACACTGCAAGGGTGTAACTACCATTATTCATATTATGCAATTGCGTAATAGAAATAAATCCTCTTTCAAAAATGTCTTTGAGAAATGAACATAACATCGAAACTACAACTTTTCAAGCTGTAGTTATGATGTCTTGATTATTCACCAATGCCCAAATCATAGTAATAGGGAGCTGACGGATGACATTAATCTTTTGTCACAGTCAAGTTATAATGCCTTTTACCTATATATTCTATGTTATTTGCCTTCTGAATGTGTATAAATTTCAAAATCCTAGTTAAGCCTTTGCCTTTGAATACATCCTACAGTTGAAGATTATTATAAACAAAGGAACAAAATCTGAAATCCTACACCAAACAATTGATCTAGAACTTGTTCTTTTTAAGCTATCATCTATCCCACATTCAGGATGAAAAAATGATGCAAACTATTTGCAAATTAGGCCTTTTTTGTGTGTGCAAAGCAGGATATAATTTGCACACAGTTTGAACCATTTTGTCAACCTGAGTTAAACTTAAAAGTTTGGTTTATAGTCTGTTTCTATACCAGGTGCAGGGTTGGTGTTCTATAAACACATCTTTCAAATCTGATGGGTGAAAGTTTTTAATTTTAGACTGGTATACCTCGATTTATTTGACTCGAACTCGACCTCTATGAAAACTCGCTTGATTATCCATTAATTGACATATTTTGTCAATTTTCAAAATACCTTTTACCTTCAACACCGTTTGTTATTTTATCATACGAGAGCATGCGCAATGCGGAATATAAATTACCAGGTTTTTATAAATCTAAAGAACGGGGTTCAAGTTCATGTCAATAAAATCGCAGTATGTTAATTATAGCAGATGGCAGAGAACTTTGAGACCATATCACAAACATTTTACCACTTGTTCCTGTAATCATCATTATGATCGTTGAGTTAACAATAAATAAACAAGGTGTTAAATTGTCACAAGATGGATGTCCAAGTATGAACAACAACAAAGGGAAATAACTCAAAAAATTAAACTTGGTGGAGTAATGATTCTTGTGCACTGCATTCTGTAATCATGAGATAACCAAAATGCCAAGTTTTTGGTCAATCGAACATAAGATGAAATAGTTCAGCTAAAGACAAAAAAGTGGATGCTGTTCACCTGCCAGACTCTGGTAATGGGACCCCAAAGGTGATCACACAATGCGTCCCATTTTATCGACGGGTGTCTAAGACAGATTTTACATATGAGACTCTATTAAATGCAATAACAAACATGATAGAAACAGGCAAAAAACATCACAAAGCAATAGTAATGAATTCAAATCCCTAAACAATTAGTAACAAGGTAAATATGAGCAAAGTAAAAACAATTTTAGAAAACTCTAGATATTAGCAAGAGACCTTAATCCTCCCTAAAATCATAACAAGACTTTATTTATATCCCTCAGTTTCTTTCGAACCAGATTTTGTGCTAACTTTTTAAGATTACCAACCTGTAAGGAGCTCCCACATTTACACAAGCAAACATGTGATTGATGAGTTCCTGGAAGGGGCATAATTCATTCAGAAATACATTCAGACTTCTCCTCCCTATGATAGTACAGAATAATATCCTGACATTGCACATATATGCCAAGTTTCAAGAATTATCTTCATAATAACAAAGCTATGACAAATGTTTTTCCCTTCAGAAATTTTGGAATGGTCGAAATAAAAAGTTGCAGAAGACAGTGAAAGTTATTTCAATTTGAACAGAAACAATCATATATCATTAAAAATATTGTGGGAATAGGAACAAGAGGCCCAAGAGGGCCTGTATCGCTCCACTGGCTTAAAATCTCAAGATTTGAAAGAGAGATATTGAAAATAGAAGGTAATGAAAGTGAACAGCATTCAGAAGGAATTCCGACTATTTCTAAGTTGAAACTGACTTATGAAGGAATGAACTTATTTAACTAATATGTAAAATTACTAAGAAGAAAACTATTTAGATATCATTCTGAAACAAGAGGACCAGAATGAAAATTCTGGTCAAGTTTAATTGAAATCAGCCCAATGGTTCAGGAGGAGATTAGGTTCAAATATTTTGAAGTCAAAATAAGCCCCGTCCTGCCACGCCCATATTTGGGGGTCAATCCAAATTTCTTGAACAACTTTAGAAGAGGGTCACCCAAGGAACATTCTGGTAAAGTTTCATAGAAATTGACCCAATGGTTCAGGAGGAGATGTCGTTCAAATATTTTAGGGTCAAAATAAGCCCTGTCCTGCCATGCCTACATTTGGGGGTCAATCCAAAGGACAAGATTCACGAACATTAGAAATTGGCCCTGTAAATTAGCATTTTTCAAAGTTCTAATGTACACAATCAAACCTACCATTTTCTATTAACCTATACACAGTCTCACAAAATGTGTATAAATTATTTTAAAAAAAAAACACATATTTTCCTTTAAATAAGCTGATAAATTAGCCAAAATAGGCAAAAATGCATATTTTTACCAAAAATAGTTGTTTAAAGTTGTAAAAAAATATGAAGCCCCTCTTGCCACACCTCCATATTCAGGGCCTTCTCTGGACTGAAATTTCTTTTCGCCAACAATTTCGCCAAATAAAAACTAGAAAGCCATGAATGGCTTGAGTCGCTCCATAGGCTTGAATTTCTTGTAAAGCAATTGAAGTTTTGACTAGATTTTTAGATATTTTGGATTCTACTGATGTTGAAATAATTTTCAAAGTTTCAACTATATGACATATAGAGAAATGACCTCTGCCCATAAAAGACATATTTTTCATCCAATCACAATAATTTTTGGCTGCATGATACTGAGTCATCCAAAGGTCATACAAAAAAAAGATTGATTGATATCCATCAGTCACATTCTGAGAAAATGATTTTCAAAGTTTCCACTATATAACATATACAGAAATTACCTCCGCCCATAAAATACATATTTTTCATCTGATCACTATGATTTTTGGTAGACTGATAAAGGGTTGCTCAAGGATCATTCCAGTGAAATTTGGTTGATATCCATTGACTACAATCTGAGAAAATGATTTTCAAAGTTTCCACTATATAACATATACGAAAATTACCTCCGCCCATAAAATACATATTTTTCATCTGATCACTATGATTTTTGGTAGACTGATAAAGGGCTGCTCAAGGATCATTCCAGTGAAATTTGGTTGATATCCATTGACTACAATCTGAGAAAATGATTTTCAAAGTTTCCACTATATAACATATAGAGAAATGACCTCCGCCCATAAAATACATATTTTTCATCTGATCACAATAATTTTTTGTAGAATGAGAAAGGGTCACACAAGAATCATTCATGTGAAATTTCATTGGTATCCATCAATTAGAATCTGAGAAAACTCAGTTTTTACCATATTTGGATATTAGCCACGCCCATTAAATCCATGTTTTTCATTGGATCAAAATTTCTTGAACAACTTTGAAAGAGGGTCACCCAAGGATCATTCCTGTGAAGTTTGGTTGAAATTCATCCAGAAGTTTCTGAGGAGAAGATTTTTAAAGAAAAAGTTTACGACCGGACGCACGGACGCACTGACGCACAGACGGACGCACGACGGACACAACGCCATGACAATAGCCCCAGTGGCTTTCAGCCAGTGGAGCTAAAAATTGGAGCCAAATTTGGATTTGGGGAGCCAAATTTGGAGTCATTTTTCTTTTTAAAATCTGTGCTTGATAGAATCTTATGTTCCTTTTATATAGCTCATCGTCCAGGGGGATCGTATTTAAATGTTATTTAACATATAATTGGCTGTTAATTTTTGTATACAATCACAGAAGTGTTATGTGTAGCCAAGAGGTTACTAGTTGACACACATGCCTTTATCCTCAATTAATTGTCAGTCACTTGTGACACGATATCCTCTGAGCCATTGTCAAAATAAATAATCGGTGATGGCTCAAAATTCAGATTTTTTTGTCGCCAGTCATTTCGCCAATTTCATTTTTTTATCGCCAAATTCATTTTATTTTCGCATTTGGCGACAATGGCGACCCCCAGAGAAGGCCCAGCATATTTTAACCAAGCAATAGTTATGACTTCTAGAAGGCTTTGGTGAAATATTGTGGTGTCGCAATTTGGGCTTCACATATTTTTAGCTGAATGAATTCTGAATTTTATTGAAAAATAGGCAATTTTACAGTTTTTGGGCTACTTTGAAGGCATTTTTCAAGAAATGGCGTAGTAATAGAAAATATTCTATGTACAATTTTAAAGAAGGGGATAAGGGCAACAATGAAAACTTGGTTTCATTGAGATCATTAACTAGAGGCGCTTGAGCGCCTGATTCGCTCCACAGGCCTGAATACCCTGATAATGATTATTAGAGGATGATAAGGCTGTTAAAAAAAGGATCATTCCAGTGAAATTTGTTTGAAATCCAAAAATGAAAATTTCAATACTTACAGAATGTTACTGCATAATATACTGGTATTTTGTCCAAAAAATTTTGATTGTAGATCTTTCAGCTTTTCATTAAACACCAATATAAGGGTGTTACTTCACAATAATTGTTTGTCACCAAAACAAAATTCTATCTAATGATAATAAGAAGTAAAATATTAAATCCAATATTTTTATTCATCCCAATGCCTTAGAGTGCAGTCAACTGAGATTTTTCTTCCCCACTCTGACCTCTTTGTGCTGAGTCACCCTTCATTCAATTAAACTGACCAATTCTTAGGGGGGGTATATCAGGCTCCCTATTTCACCTAATGTTTCTACACATTTGGATTCTAACAAAGCTTATGTTCCATCTAACCTACAATCTTTACACCCATTAAATTTAACGAGTCCAAAAAAAATCATCATTTAGGTGATACCAAAAGGGTGGTCAAATATTCTCTTTATATGTTGAAATGTCCTCTGCCAATATAGAGCATGCTGTTCATCTAATCAAATATTTTTGCAGCCTGATACAACTTCACAGAAATAAAATTCCTATGATATTTGGTTGAAATCCATCTGTTTGAACTTTGAAAAAAATTTGTTTTACCCAATTTTGGGTATTCGTTAGACCATACAACATATCAAAAGTAATGACCTCTGACATTAAAACACATATTTTGCATCTGATCACAATAATTTTTTGCAGACTGATAAAGTATCACTAAAGAATCATTCCAGTGAAATTCGGTAGATATCCATAAGTTAGATTCTGAGAAAATGATTTTCAAAGTTTTCACTATGTAACATATAGAGAAATGACCTCCGCCCATAAAACACTTATTTTTCATCTGATAACAATATAGATTTACAGACTTGTAAAGGATCATTAAAGAAACATTCAAATAAATTTTGGTTGTTATCCATTGATTAGGTTCTGAGAAAATGATTTTAAAAGTTTCCACTATATAACATATAGAGAAATGACCTCCGCCCATAAAATACACATTTTTCATCTGATCACAATAATTTTTGGTAGACTGATAAAGGGTCACTCAAGGAACATTCAAGTGAAATTTTGTTGATATCCATCTATTACATTCTGAGAAATTAATTTTCAAAGTTTCCACTATATAACATATAGAGAAATGACCTCCGCCCATAAAATACATATTTTCCATCCGATCACAAAAATTTTTGGTAGACTGATAAAGGGTCACTCAAGGATCATTCATGTAAAATTTAATTGGTATCCATCAATTAGAATCTGAGAAAACTGACATATTACCATATGGTTAGCCACGCCCACTACAGCCATGATTTTCAACCGACTAGAATTCTTTGAAGGAATCTGATAAAGGGTCACCCAAGGAACATTCCTGTGAAATTTGATTGAAATCCATCCAGTAGTTTCTGAGGAGAAGATTTTTAAAGTAAAAGTTTACGGACGGACGGACTGACGCACGGACGCACGCACGGACGACGGACACCACGCCATGACAATAGCCCGCTGGCCTTTCGGCCAGTGGAGCTAAAAACACCAATCCATTCTTCAGGAAAATCTGCCAAAATGACATTGTGTTTAAATTTCAGTTGTCTAACCAAGATACATTTTTGTACTACAAAACAAACAGCTTAAGACTAATCCAATTTCAAAGAATTAGCAGACGACAGTTCAGTGTTTGAAAATGGACTGCAAAATACTGAAGAAAACATTGTGAGAAAGAGAGCAATTATTTGAATCAAGCAATTTCTACTTTTCTCTAAATGTTTCCCACTTAATTGATTTCAGTTTTTTAATGGTTCAGTAAGTGGGAAAATGGTTACATAAAAAGGTATTTATGATCTGATTCTTTTGGAAATAACATAATTTTTCCTTCTTTTATGAATAATTAAATTTGCATAATAAAAGAATTGCAATTTAAGTCATTTGTCAATGGTATTGTCATTTAGACATGTTTTCCTGTAGAATGGATCAAAGTGTTCCTACAGAAATCAAGTTAACCACTCACAGTACAAACCTCACAGCACAATTTTATACAAACACCTGATAGAGTTCCATCAGCACAATATATCTCCCAAAAATCATTTTGAACTATCTAACAATCTACTTCGGAGAAGATTCCTTTATATTTCACCATTTCAGGCCCCTTTTTGTGACTTGACGGCCCATAGCACCTAGTTATTTTACCAATTTGAAATTTTATCAATTAAAGATATTGAAATACATAATTTGAGTAATGCCTCCCATAGTTAGTCTATATATATGAATAAATATGTAGGTTTTTTTTATATAGACCTGTATGCTATATGCACATTACTAATTGTTTAATTAGAATATATTGATAAAATTTCAAGTTCCTGTGATGTTACCGATCAAAATTAAAAGAAGGTCCAAAGTATAGTTTCTTTGAGGTTTCCTAAATTCTAACCAGTAGTTACAGGGAAGACGATTCTTTAAAAACATTTAACTACATGGGGCCATTTTTAAGTGACTCAACAGCCCTTAGCACCCATGTTATATGTTGATAGAAATATATTAATATTTGGGGCACAACTTCAAGAAAGAATCGAAGACTGTTTAAGGCAGTCCTCAATTCTTTTCTGAAATTGAGACCCAGAGAGACTATGCGACTCATATCACATAGTTTTGAGGGTCCTGGTTACTTATTTTTGGATCTCAGATGCACAAAACCTGCGTCCCTTAAAACCCTGGTACCTTCTTTGAGAGTCCATGTTTATGTTGCTCTTTTGATTGATTAATTGAATGGAGTTTAACGCCGCTTTCAACATTATTTCAGTTATATCACGGTGGCTGGAACACCTAACAATGGTTTCCTGGTATTTCTCTAACCAGTACAACCACAACATCCTTTCCTAGCCTCCAGCTGCTATCTCACATAGGTCTACGATTATCAACCCATTGATGAGAGACAATTAGTCAGAAAGAATGAGAGCCGCCGTCGGGGATCGAACCAGGGACCTGTTGCTCTTTTGAACACATTATACAAGTTTCAAGTGAATACTTTGTGTGGGGTCTATAATTATTTAACCATAGATTTGTTCATCTAAATAATTTAGAAAATAAGTCAGAGTGACAGTGTTCTGCTTCATGGATTTAACTAAAGTCATTTCTGGTAGTTCAATCAAATAATATTAATACAACCAGGGGTGTGGAAATATGACTTTTCTCCACTTGTCCATGGACAAATAAAAGTCGATTTTCTATTTGTCAAGGATTAAAATGAACTTGCCCACAACAATTGAATTTATTAATATTGAAAAAACATTGCTTTGAATGAAGAAAATGCTGTAACCCAGCATTTTCTTCATTAAAGACAATGTTTTCTCCCCTTCGATACAAGCAATTGGATGACTTTTCTCCGAGGTCTTTTTAGATCTGTTAAAAGATTTGCTCTGTTATTTACTTGTCCATGGACAAGTGGCCTAGAAAAATGTAATTGCCTGCAAGTGGAAAAGCCTGTGTCTGACAAGTTGGGCACAGGATTTCCACACCCCTGATACAACATTCACAATGGGTTTAATTTTTTAGAAATACAAGACAAGGATGCCAAATATTCAGAAATGGTGATGAAGTACCTCAGTAGAAAATATTGTAAGACAAGGATAAATCACTTATTACATGCAATTTCCCCTTTTCCAACAGATTTCAATATTATCATTATATTTTTTGAAAATTAAAACAAGAGACAATGCAAATAATACAATTAAACCTGAAGGCCTCTTTTACTTTGTATGAATCATATCCAAGAAATTCCAAATTAAATAATAAATATTGAACTAAAAACAAAGATGTTAACATCAGCTTAACAACCGGGACCTATCTAAATATCCATTTAATTTGTTAGAGTCTTTATGATTTTGTTGATTGATATCGTTGAAACCTGATTGACCATCAGTAGACACCCCATGAACTACCACCTCTGACATGTGATTGTGCGATTCTTTTCTGTCTTCTTCTATTTCTACAGCTTTCTTCAACTCCATGCGTGCTTTTCTCACAACAAAAAATGTGAGGGCAATGCCTAGGATTATCTGTAAATAGAAAATAATTTTACTAGATATATAGAGGATATTGACCGAGTGGTCATTGAATAGCCAAATTATTAAATGAGTTATCTATAAACAGATAAAAATAAGGCTGTGCCGAGTTTTTATCTGTTTAAGATGACGAGTTTAATAAATTTGGTATTTATGAGCACAAAATAATGTTATATTCAATTTATAATATGACCTGAATTTTTGTGATAAAACAAAAAATTTCCAGATATTTAGCAATTTGAGTTATTCCATGAAACATATTTATAATGCCATTTGCAAAATGACTTCATCAAATGCACTATATGACTGCATTTAATTTTTATAACAAACAAGAGGCCCAAGAGGGCCTGTATCGCTCCACTGGCTTATAATCTCAAGATTTGAAAGAGAGATATTGCAAATAGAAGGTAATGAAAGTGAACAACATTCAGAAGGAATTCAGACTTTTTCTAGGTTGAAACTGACTTATG
Source organism: Fragum whitleyi (assembly GCA_948146395.1). Classification (NCBI taxonomy): domain Eukaryota; kingdom Metazoa; phylum Mollusca; class Bivalvia; order Cardiida; family Cardiidae; genus Fragum; species Fragum whitleyi. The sequence goes on along the minus strand of OX411543.1, from coordinate 20,274,303 downwards.
AAGGAATGAACTTAATTAACTTATATGTAAAATTACAAGAAAGAAAACTATTTAGATGTAGATTGAAACCAGAGGACCAGAATGGCCCTAAACCGCTCACCTGAATTTTATTGATCAAGTGGATCTCATCCAATTCAAATTTCTTGAACATCTTTAGATGAGGGTCACCAAAGGAACATTCTGGTAAAGTTTCATTAAAATTGGCCTAATGGTTCAGGAGGAGAAGTCATTCAAAAATTTCGGGGTCAAAATAAGCCCCGCCATGCCACATCTATGTTTGGGGGTCAATCCAAATTTCTTGAACAACTTTAGATAAGGGTCACCAAAGGAACATCCTAATAAAGTTTCATTGAAATTTGCCCAATGGTTTAGGAGGAGATGAGGTTCAAAGATTTCAGGGTCAAAATAAGCCCCGCCCTACCACGCCCATATTTGGGGGTCAATCCAAATTTCTTGAACAACTTTAGAAGAGGGTCAACCAAGGAACATTCTGGTAAAGTTTCATTGAAAATGGCCAAAAGGTTTGGGAGGAGATGGCGTTCAAAGATTTCGGGGTCAAAATAAGCCCTGCCCTGCCACGCCCATATTTGGGGGTAAATCCAAATTTCTTGAACAACTTTAGAAGAGGGTCACCCAAGGAACATTCTTGTGAAGTTTCATTGAAATAGGCCCAATGGTTTGGGAGGAGATGTCGTTCAAAGATTTCGGGGTCAAAATAAGCCCCGCCCTGCCACGCCCATATTTGGGGGTCAATCCAAATTTCTTGAACAACTTTAGAAGAGGGTCACCCAAGGAACATTCTGGTAAAGTTTCATTGAAATTGGCCCAATGGTTTGGGAGGAGATGTCGTTCAAAGATTTCGGGGTCAAAATAAGCCCCGCCCTGCCACGCCCATATTTGGGGGTCAATCCAAATTTCTTGAACAACTTTAGAAGAGGGTCAACCAAGGAACATTCTGGTAAAGTTTCATTGAAATTGGCCCAATGGTTTGGGAGGAGATGTCGTTCAAAGATTTCGGGGTCAAAATAAGCCCCGCCCTGCCACGCCCATATTTGGGGGTCAATCCAAATTTTTTGAACAACTTTAAAAGAGGGTCACCCAAGGAACATTCTGGCCAAGTTTTGTCAAAATCCACCCATTGGTTTAGGAGGAGAAGATGTTTAAAGAAAAGTTTACGCACGCACGCACGCACGGACGCACGACGGACACCTTGCCATGACAATAGCTCGCTGGCCTTCGGCCAGTGGAGCTAAAAATTAGAAAAAGTCGATTTTACAGGGCCAAAATGTACTGTTTGTGAACCATGTCCTTTCTTGAACAACTTTGGAAGAGGGTCATCCAAGGAACATTGCAGTAAAGTTTAATTAAAATTGCCCTCATAGTCTAGGAGGAGATGTTGTTCAAAGATTTCGGGGTCAAAATAAGCCCCGCCCTGCCACTCTCATATTTGGGGGTCAATCCAAATTTCTTGAACAACTTTAGAAGAGGGTCACCCAAGGAACATTCTGGTAAAGTTTCTTTGAAATCGGCCCAATGGTTCAGGAGGAGATGTCGTTCAAAGATTTCGGGGTCAAAATAAGCCACGCCCATATTTGGGGGTCAATCCAAATTTCTTGAACAACTTTAAAAGTGGGTCACCCAAGGAACATTCTGGCCAAGTTTCGTCAAAATCCACTCATTGGTTTAGGAGGAGAAGATGTTCAAAGAAAAGTTTACGCACACACGCACGGATGGACGCATGACGGACACCTCGCCATGACAATAGCTCACTGGCCTTCGGCCAGTGGAGCTAAAAATTGCTTGTCCCAAGCAATTTTTCATATTTCAACAATGAGTTTTCAGGTATAAAATTACAGAAATGAGATTCAGGTACACCAAAGGAAAGGGTAAAGTTTGTGACCGCAACACCAGTTACACAAAGGAGATGACCACATCTCAATTTTGTGTACCAAAGCATCAAAGCTAGAATTATAGCAAACAGCTTTAGCACTATGATTAGATTTCCACACAATACAAGGCAAGCCTTTTTTCATTAAAATCTAGATTTCTGTCGCAGAGTTCTGTTTGTTATAGAAAGACTGAGTTCATGTATTCCTTCATTGAAGCTGGATACACATATCCTGAAAGAGAAGAAAAATAAGATCCTGAGTATTAGTCTGACACCAACAAAACAGGGTCAAAAGGACTCAATTATTTGGATCTTGGGGGTCCTTACTTAAATTTTTTGAGTCCCATTTTTTTGGTATAGACTATTTCTTTTAGGCAATAATCTTGTATTTTGTACATTTAGAAGTACATGTATTCCCTGGTGAAAGGTAAAGAAATTAATAGAAGTATTTTGATATCTGGAACTCAACTTCTGGAATGAATTGAAGACTGTTTAAAACAGTCTTCAATTCTTTCCTGAAGTTGATCCTCAGAGAGTCTATGGTTTTGAGGTTCCTGGCTACTTATTTGTGTATCGGATGCGCAAAACCGGGTGGGTATAAAACGCAGACAATATAGAATATATAGTAACGCATACAATATAGAATAAAGAGGGATTGCAGACAGGGGTATAAAACGCAGACAACATAGGTAAAGAGGCAGTATGCTGTTACGCAGACGATATAAAACAAAGAGCTCAGATTACCAAGCCTTTTTTAAACACTTTATATTTTATTCGGTTGTTTTTTTTTTTATTTTAAAAGCTTATTTATCTTTATGAGAATTACAAATTTGGCTTCACTTTAAGAACTGGTAAGTTCAAAATTATCTTTTACGTTATAACTGAGAATAATTTGGTTATAAAAAATGCCTATATTCATTATCAATTTGATTAAACAATATTATTATTTAGTTGTGTATTCATTTTAAAAGCTTATCTTACTCAGAATCGCGATTTTTCAGATATTATAGGTTTTAAACAAGAGGACCATGATGGTCCTATATCGCTCAACTGGGTATCTTTGTCTAAATTAACTAGTATCAAATTTTCCAGCAGAATTCGTAATTGTACTTTTAAGACTTTTGGTCTCTATAGAGTGTAACGAGAAAATTATCATGAAAGCTCCTTTTCCCATGATATGACACAGATCCTTCCCAATTTCAAAGGATTCATCCTTGTGACTTGATAAACATTCAGACCAAATTTCATGAAGATTGGGCCATATTTGTGGCCTCTTGAGCTTAAACAAGAAAATTGTCATTAAGGCCCCTTTTCCTGTGATATGATATGGATCCTTCCCATTTTCTATAGGGTTCATTCTTGTGACCTGACGATCATTCTGACCAAGTTTCATGATGATTGGGCCATATTTGTGGCATCGAGAGCATAAACAAGAAAATTGTCATTAAGGCCCCTTTTTCCGTGATATGATACGAAGCCTTCCAATTTTTAATAGGGTTTATCCTTGTGACCTGACGGTTATTGTGACCAAGTTTCATGATGATTGGTTGATATTTGTGGCCTCTAGAGCATAAACAAGAAAATTGTCATTAAGGCCCCCTTTCCCGTGATATGACACAGATCCTTTCCATTTTCAATAGGATTTATCCTCGTGACCTGACGGTTATTGTGACCAAGTTTCATGATGATTGGTTGATATTTGTGGCCTCTAGAGTGTAAACGCTTAAATTGTTGACGCCTGACGACGGACGACAGACGACGCCAGACACACGACTGACGACGGACATTCAATGATCACAAAAGCTCACCTTGAGCACGATGTGCTCAGGTGAGCTAAAAATCAACTTAAACGTTATAACCACGGACCGAGTCCCTGTTATAACTGAGAACGCTATGGTTATAAAATAATATTAGTATTTTTCACGATCTCACGTAATTATTATTTGATGAATAGAAGTTTTGATTTTTTTATACAATGAAGATTTGAAATAGGGTCAGTGAACGTTTCTGAAAAGATATTCAAAAACAAAAAGATGAATAACGAAGAAAAATCTACTTCACCTGATAATACTCTAATATTATTATGTTTTCAATATATACATTTTGTTAGTAAATTTTCAGTGAATTTATAGGTGTAGAGGCTTGAGGTTTGTGTTCACATATAAGCCTACAATCACTTTTCTCAAACAAACGATATTTCTGCATAAAAATAGCATCTCTGGAAAAATAGCTATAACAAGGTCCATATGTTTATTTAGGCCCTGTGCATGTTAATGAATTAATAGTCAAAAGCGGATCAGCGGCAATCTGCCGCTTGCCAATCAATTCAATCGAATCCATTTAGTCTGGTCCGGTGAATCTTCTTGCGACCATGGAAATCAAAATATCGCAACTGCAGATGCAATCATGTTATTTTGGTCTGAGTGTCACCTATCCTATTTTAGGTATGTCACTTTGATGCACCTGGGGAATTTTTCACGGTTAATCTACAACGTTAGAAATATTTTGCTATATTGAGCCTTAGTGTCATTTTACGCTCTGCTGAAAAATAGAAATAGAATACATTGAGATAAAAGGAGAATTTGCTTGATGAAAGCAATTTCCCCTTTTCTCAGGCGCATATTTCTATTTCTGTTTAGTTCTGGTATTGTCTTAGACATGCTAGGATCTGAAACTTGCTAATCATTGATCGCCCAAGTTAAATGCTACTGCCAATTAGCAAGGTAATCTAGTTAGGTGACAGAACGTAATATACATCGATGCTGTAAGGTATTAACCACGCTTCTTTAATTACGATAATCTGTTAGACACGTGTCCAGTTGGTCATTTACCATATATATCGGTAATAATCCCAAAACGCTTTTAGATGATAGCTTCCGAATACACTGTAGCGACATAGAAATTTGACAATAAACGGAGTGGCTTCAATTTCCATAGATCAACAAGTTTCAGTAAGTGATCAACTGAGTTGATAAACTTGACTTTTGATCACTTTCTTAAATTTAACCGTCTCTGAATCAACATTCGACTGTAATAGAAAATAAAGAGTAAAACATGATCTTAGCCTAAACACTTTGATTCCTAGCCGATGTAAAATAAAATCGAATTAAACAGATTTACAAATTTTCATATATATTTGATAACCGTACATTTCAAGTTATAGTTACGAGCTTTTAGAATAACACCGACGATGAATATAAATTTTAAAACATGATAGCATTATTCATGTGCATACAAACGATCTCTACATTTATTAATTCATGTGAAAAATTTGGTAACAAAATGTCAACAGTTTAAAAATCATAAAAATCATAATAACATTTGAGTATTATCTTGGAGTAAATCATTATTGGTAGGCCGTATGAATGCGTTTTGAATATGACCATGGGGGATTAGGGATACATTATTATAAAACCTGTCCAATGTTTTTATTCAAAACATAGAAAACCGTATAATGCAGCCCGGATCAAACAACAGTTTTTTAAAAACTGTTTTGTAATGAAAATTATAGAGCAATAAAATCAGGGTTTTTGGTTATGAACTTGATTTTACAAATATTGCACATTTCATAAAAATGACTGATCACTCAGACATGTTTGACCTAGTTTTTACTCTATTTCCCCTTGTTTTCTGCATTTTTTTTTACATCAAAGTGATTCTCACAGGAGATACATCTATGGTTACACTCCTGTCTGTTTTGGTCTTGTTAAACATATAGTAAAACTGGCATTTTTGCGGTTAAAAAAACCCACAATACTTCATTGTGCACAATTACACTCAAAATCCTTTTGGTACAAAAGTGTGTGATGACTTATATCAAAGCTCTGGTCTAGAGAATAAATGTTTCTACCTTAATTAATCTAATCCTGTGTGTGATATGTAGCAGTTGTCTGGCACTAAGCATAACATAATTTCAAGCCAGTAACTGTTATTCAAGCATTAAAACAATGCGACAAAGGGAGAATATCACTTTTTCTAACCAAACTATATTAGGACAACCGAAGTAGGTCCTTTTACTTCAAATAGGTGCAGTCTTAGTACTAGTTTGAATGACAGCTATTGAATGATAACTTGAATCTTTTGCCTCGTGTTCTGATTTAAGAATTGTTTATGCTATTATTTTGAGTCTGTATTTTCTTTCTTTATGCTCATTTCTTCGGATAACTCCGCATACATCAGCATGAAGGTTGAGTGAATATATTATTCTAACAAGAGCACCGCCTATGGGTGCAACCCTTGGCTGTGCTTGGCAGCAGGTGCTGGATAATACAAAAAGCTGAGTGACAAGAGGGGCTCATACAAAAACCCTTTTTCAGAGTTGTCCCCCTTGATTGTCTGGATAGCTCTTGAGATAGTGAACATACATGCTAAATTTTATGAAGATATCTTCAATAACAACAGGTCAACAACAACAATGCCAACGCCGCTAAAATGATCTCCATACCTCAAGTTTTCTTAGAAAACAGACAAGCTAAAAAAGGCAATCACTTTACCATCATTTGTAATTCATTGTGCCTATGTTGAAATAAAGTACTCCTTAGTGTATTTAAGCCGGGTGTGCATGCTAAAGTAGGGCCATTATTGTTGTTAAAATCTTTAAAATCTAGATAGGTATTGTTTGCAAAAAAAAAATTTATAAGAAAAATACATTATTCATTGATGCTAACCAAATAATTTGCGGCCTACTTTGATGCATGGCATCAAAATTTTGTCTTGTTTTGTTTCTATTACTTATTCAGACATGCTCACTAGCCCTATTTCAAATTGCATTTCATATAATCGTCCATTGGTTTAAGAAAAAAAAAAAAAAAAAGAAAACTAAAATAAAGAACTTTAATTTTCATCCATTAAATGATTAGTTAAATTGATAAAGAATACAGGCATTTTTTTATAACCAAAGCATTCTCAGTTATGATGCAAAAGTTAATTTTGAACTTACTATTTCTTTAAGCGAAGCAAAAATCGTAATTCTCGTCTAGATAAACAAAAAAAAAAAAAAACAGAATAAAATATAAACTGTTGGAAAAAAAGGCTTGGAAATTAAAGCTCTTTGTTTTATATTGTCTGCATAACAGCATACTGCCTCTTTACCTATATTGTCTGCGTTTTATACCCCTGTCTGCAATCCCTCTTTATTCTATATTGTATGCGTTACTATATAATCTATATTGTCTGCGTTTTATACCCACCCCGCAAAACCTGCTTCCCTTAAAATCCTGAAGATCTATTTGTAAAACATCAATGCCCTCACTATTGCCATTTTTCAGAAACAAAATTTCAAAACAGTTCCATAATCTACAAGAGAATTCAATTTGGTAATAAACAGCACAAATTTGATGTCAGGTGTAATTTTCCAGATATTTGACCCTGAAAAAATGACGTTGACTGACAACCTTGAAATTGGAACAAAAGAAAGCTCTTGCCACTAGCAATACACATGTGAAATATTAAGGCTCTATCACTAACTAATCAATTTAAGTCCATATGTTAAACTGTTAGGGTATAAACAGACAAACACACAGGGATTAAATAATATGCCGCCATTCTATGGATCGGGTGCCCTAAAAACTGATACTGTAAAAGTAATTTGGGTGTAGGTTTCATTTTGGCTTTATTGGCGGTCAAGCTAAGATACACAAAACCAATATTTGTCATAATTCAATGAAAAATTCCTTACCTGTAAGGGAAATGTAATCTTGTGCTATGTTCATTTTAGTCATTATTAAGTTAATATCAAAGATATGCAGACCATACTTATTCGAATTGGAATCGTTAAAGGGCTGACAATGTTTACATTCGTAAATGTAAAATAAAAACCAACCTCCAAGATTCTCGATTCAGGTTGGTTGATATAATGTAAATAAAATCAAAGAGAAAATGTGTGAACAATAATTTCACAAATAATTACTCTTATGAAAGGTTTGAAAACTAAAATTGTTTAGTTTGTAGAAAACTGACACTACTCTAGGAAATTGCCTGTCTTATACTTTTGTCGTTTTGATCGATAATAGATGAAAAATTGATAAGGCATTTTTTTTTTTGGCAGTACAAGTAAGATGTGCTAAAATAAATAACTCCAATAAATCAAAACTGAAAAACTGCCAAATGTGGACACCACTTATATAAAGTTGTTTACAGTATTACTACACCAGTTACTGGGCTTGTGACATGCCTTTTAATCTTTATCATGCTGAATTAGAATTTTGATTCAAACAAAATGCCAATTTCTTCGGCATTTCATCCAATTCTGCTCCAGTTAACCAACAAAAGATAGAAAGAATGCAGGCCATGTAGCAGGCTGATCACGGTCTATATTGTCCGCCAAAGCTTTATGTATGGCAGTAATACGACGGAAACAACGGGAAAAGGGCAACTGTGAATATTTGTGAAAGGGGTATGAAATAGATAGAGAATATTGAATGAGTGGTCATGGAATACCGAATTTATTAAAAGAGTCAACTATAAACAGATAAAAATGAGGCTGTGCCGAGTTTTTATCCGTTTTAGATGACGAGTTTAATAAATTATGTATTTTATGATCTCTGATCTGATGTCATTTTCTCAGTATGGCCTTTTGTTTTGTATAAAGCTATATCAAGTAGATGTTCTATTGCCTAAGTTATAGAATGTTTTCTTGTCAACCGATAATATGTTATTTAACATAAAGATTATGGGAAAACTATGCTAAGCATCTTTTTTTACAAAGATGTCTATATGGAAAACAGATCTGGTAATTTACTTACGTAGAATCTTCATAGGCTATAAGTGATGTGAGAGGGCCAGAACAGCTAATGGCACACATAGCTAGGGTTTCTGAAATAATGACACAATCAATCTTTGTGTAAATTGTATGATCTTTCAGGCACAAACTATAACAATAGCATGACATGAACAAGATGTGTTTGTGAAACACGAATGCCCCCGTAACAGCTTTTTTTTTCAAAGTTTGACCTTGACAGATAACCTTGACCTTGTCACATGACCTTGACTTTGGTACCAGCGGATGCGGATCATTGAGATCTATTATCATGCCAAATATTAGCTTTGTATCTTGAATAGGCTGATGACCTTGACCTTGTCACATGACCTTGACTTTGGTATCAGCGGATGCGGATCATTGAGATCTATTATCATGCCAAATATTAGCTTTGTATCTTGAATAGGCTTGAAGATATTGGCAAGGTTAAGTTTTTTCAAAGTTTGACCTTGACAGATGACCTTGACCTTGTCACATGACCTTGACTTTGGTACCAGCGGATGCGGATCATTGAGATCAATCATCATGCCAAATATTAGCTTTGTATCTTGAATAGGCTTGAAGATATTGGCAAGGTTAAGTTTAGGGTTAAGTTTTTTCAAAGTTTGACCTTGACATATGACCTTGACCTTGTCACATGACCTTGACTTTGGTACCAGCAGATGGGGATCATTGAGATCTATCATCATGCCAAATATTAGCTTTGTATCTTGAATAGGCTTGAAGATATTGGCAAGGTTAAGTTTTCGGACAGACGGACGGACAGACGGACCCAAATATTAGCTTTGTATCTTGAATAGGCTTGAAGATATTGGCAAGGTAAAGTTGTCGGACAGACGGACGGACAGACAGACCCAAATATTAGCTTTGTATCTTGAATAGGCTTGAAGATATTGGCAAGGTTAAGTTTTCGGACAGACGGACGGACAGACAGACGGACATGAGTAAAACAATATGCCCCCGATCTCTCGATACAGGGGCATAAAAATACACTTTTAAATTTACGGAAAAAGGTAATAAACTATTTTTATGGTCTTTTGTCTGGCAGTAAAATAGTACAGTGATGATGATCCACTGGAAAGCATTGAAGAATAAGAGCAAGGCCCACAGGTACCAACGCTCGGCTGAAGGTGCTGGATAGTGCAAAAATTTTAAGTTGAACAAGATGTGTTTGTGAAACGCTAATGCCCCGGAACAGCATTTTTTTAAAAGTTTGACCTTGACAGATGACCTTGACCTTGTCACATGACCTTGACCTTGTCGCATGACCTTGACTTTGGTGTACAGCTTTGTATGTCAAATACTTTTGGAGAAAAGGCAAAGGTTAAGTTTTCGGGTTAAGTTTTCGGACAGACAGACGGGCGGACAGACAGACGGACGGACATGAGTAAAAAAATATGCCCCGATCTCTCAATAAGAGGGCATAAAAAGGGGCATGATTATTACGAGAATGCTTTCAGTTATCTCCCTTGATAGTCTGGATAGCTCATGTAATTTTGAACATACATGCCAAGTTTAATGAAGACATCTTGAATAACAACAGAAATATGACCAAGGTTAAAGTTTGTCACAACAACAACACTAACACCAACCAAGCCAAGGTGATAACAACACCTTAACTTTTGGGTTTCATCATTTTATAACTTTTCTAAACTGTGACTTTAAGGAGTTGTAGACCAGGGGCCTGTTTTACTAAATAGCTTAATATCTTTTTTTGCATAAGTCAATAATTAAAGTTGCTTCAAAGATAAAACTAAATATGAAATTCTGCAATGCATCATCTCATTGGAATTGTCTTCAAAAGACAATTCCAATGAGATATTGCAAGGCAGAAACAATGAATGAAAATACCAGGTATGATTTGTGACTTTGACTTACAATTAATTTTTTTGTAACAAGCTTAGTAAAATGGTCCTTGGGCATTTGTTCTTCGAACGATTACTAGTTTAGGTCTCTCCTTTTTTGGGCTGTGTTATTATAAGTTTATAACAATGAAGTACCTTTGGTATTCTGGTCCCACACTCTAACAGTACTATCCCTGGATGATGTGGCTATCAACTGGTGATCATTGTGTGGCAAGAATATACATGACTCGACGGCCTCTGTGTGACCCTTATACTCTTGTATTATACTCAAAGATCGTAAATCCCATAACTGAAATAACGTTAAGGCCTGTGATTGTCAAATTTTTATTGTATTTAGGTTGTGAACCCCTTTCTAGTTCTGCAACATTTCGGAACATATGGTCTTCAACAATGTTAACCAAGGTTTCCTAATGAAAATCATTAGGAAAATTTGGTTAACACTATTACAGTGGTTACTTCTGAAATATTGTGGAACTATTACAGGTCCACTACCTTAAAATAAGAGTTTACCCAAAATAACTTTGTAAGAAATTACAATATACATGTATATTTAAGTACATAAATGTACTTAAAATAATATTTTGCTGAACCCTTGAACTGTGTATTTGTTGTAATAAGTACCAAGTTGATAATGCTATCTTTCACTATCACACTCTCTCCGTACATGAAGTTATATGATGTTAAATTCAATTATCATTTGACAGAATTCACTTAATGGCTGGTTGGTTAATGAAGCCTGTTTCAGATTTTACAAGTTAATAATTTGATGTCATGTACATTGACGATTGTTTGTTTCAATGCAAGATTGATATTCCATGATTTTATTGACATGAACCTGACCCCTGTTCTTTAGATTAACAAGAGCACCGCCTATGGGTGCCTACCCTCCACTGTTACTTGCTGGATGGTGAAAAATCCATGTCCAAAAAGAGGCATTATTTGAAAAAAACACTTCTAGAGACCACTTTTTAGTTCACCTGAGCACAAAGTGCTCAAGGTGAGCTATTGTGATCACTCACCGTCCATCCATCGTCCGTCCGTCTGTCCGTCTGTAAAGAATTTCTTTAAACATCTTCTTCTCCTAAACCCCTAAGCCAATCAAGCTGAAACTTGGCAGGGATGTTCCTTGGGTGAAGTTCTTCAAAAGTTGTTAAAAGAATATAATTCTATAAGTAACTCTGGTTGCCATGGCAACAGAAAAGCTGAAAATCGCGAAAATCTAAGAAAAAAATCTTCTCCTCCTGAATCACTGGGCCAATTAAGCTGAAACTTGGCAGAGATGTTCCTTGGGTGAAGCTCTTCAAAAGTTGTTAAAAGAATTTAATTTCATCAAAAACTCTGGTTTCCATGGTAACGTAAAGGTTGAAAAATGACCGAAAAATGGCCGAAAAATCTTAGAAAAAAATCTTCTCCTCCTAAACCACAAGGCCAATCAAGCTGAAACTTGACAGAGATGTTTCTTCTGTAAAGCTCTTCAAAAGTTGTTAATAGAATTCAATTTCATCAAAAACTGGTTTCCATGGTAACGGAAAGGTTGAATAATGGCTGTAAATGGCTGAAAATCTTAGAAAAAATTCTTCTCCTCCTAAACCACTAGGCCAATCAAGCTGAAACTTGGCAGGGATTTTTCTTCTGTGAAGTTGTTCAATAGTTGTTGAAAAAATTTAATTTCATCAAAAACTCTGGTTTGCATGGTAACAGAAAGGCTGAAAAATGGACGAAAATTGCTGAAAATCTTAGAAAAACTTCTTCTTGTCCTAAACCACTGGGCTAATTAAGCTGAAACATGGTAGGGATGTTCTTTGGGTGAAGCTCTACCAAAATTGTAAAAATAATTTTATTCAATCAAAAGAGCTACATGGTATTGGAAATGTCAAAATATTGCCAAAAATATCAAAGAAAGTTAATCTTCGCCTTAACTATTTGGCATATCTTAAACATGGCAGGGATATTCTTAAGGTTTAGGTCTACTAAACTTGAATTCAATTACATCAATAACTTTGTTTGCAATTAAAAAAACAAACAAATTGCAGTAGAAGGAAATTAAAGTCTGTTCCTTTTAAATCCACCCTAAATGTACATCAGACAAATTCTGGTATTTATAACTTTGTTGACAAGTTATGAGTTGACTTACTCAGAAGAGCGATTTAGGACCATCATGGTCCTCTTGTCATCAGTTAGTGTCTGTACCAGTCAAAAGTTAAAGCAAATTATGAAGTTTTTATATTATAAATGAGTGACTTTCACCAAATGTCCTTGACCTTGACTGATGACCTTGACATTGTTATGCATGTGGCCATCTTGTCAAAAGCAATGCACATGTGAAATTTCAAGACTCTATGACTTAACCTTCCAAAGTTATGGCTAATTATTAGTTTTAACTACAACAAGAGCACCACCTACGGGTGCCAACACTCAGCTGTTGAGTGCTGGATGGTTGGAAAAAATCTAAGTCAAAAAAGGGGCATAATTTGTTCAAAATGCATCTAGAGTTATCCCCCTTGATAGCATAGGTTGCTCTTTTGGTGGTGAAAATGTATCCAAGTTTCAAGTAAATGCTTACAGTAGAACCAGAGATATCACAAAATGTCAAAGTTTTTGCACGACGACGACTACAAAGACAACACAAAGGCTATAGCAATACCTCGAGTTTTCTCCAAAAACAGCCGAGCTAAAAATTCGACCTTAAAAGATGACCTTGACCTTGACTGATGACCTTGAACTTGGTACCAATAGAAAGGCCTTGTCTCAGATAATCATCATGTGAAACATGAAAGCCCTATCACTTACCATTCAAAAGTTATGGCCAATGTTAAAATTTCACTAATTTGACCTTGAAAAATCTCGGGTTTTTTCCGAAAACAGTTGAGCCAATAAAAAACCTGTTAATTTAAATCTGACTATGCATGTGCGTTCATATGATAAAATTACTAATGGTGTTGTATGTAAGACATATTTTGAAAATTGACAAAATATGTCAGTAAATTGATATTTAAGTGAGTTTTCTTTGAGGTCAAATTAACCAGGGATTATATATCCTTTATTTGTTGAACAACAAAAGCTTTACATGTGAAACAATATAGCTTTTCTTGTTCTGGAAATGAAAGGTTTATTGATCATAAAAGAAAAGCAAATTACAATTGTAATTAATCAATATGAATTTAAGAGAAAAGGATTATTATTTAGATTAATTCTGTCAAATGGCATCATTTTGCAGTTGAATGACTGTCAAAGTTATGTAGGCATACATATAATGGGTGCCACTTTGATAAAACCAAACAGGATGAAATGAATGAAAGAGAGAGGCTCAGCTTATTGGTAACTTCACTGGTTTGGCAGTGAAATAATCAAGTGAAAATCTATTGTAAATCTTCGATGATATACCAGAAACCATTAAAAACGTTATGATAATGGGCGATAACAGTTTACCTTTGCTTCACAACCATTTCCTTCGAAACAATTACTACATGTGAGACAGTAATTTCCACCAATACTTTCATCTCAACACATCTGAATATACTGCTTTAACATAGTGGACCCGTAATAGTTTTGCAACGTCTCAGAAGTAATGAACTTTATCAGTGTTAACCGAGGTTTCCTAATGATTTTAATTAGGAAACATCGGTTAACATTGTGAAAGAATATGTAGTCCGAAATGTTGCAGAACTATTACCATATCACTATCTTTAGGGGGAAATAAAAAGATGATTATCTACTGTTATTTTTTGATGATTTACCAGAAACAATTAAAGAAATGATGATAAATTGGTATTAATATCTTACCGTTGCCTCACATCCATTTCCTCCAAACCCGTTACTACATGTGAGACAGTAATTTCCGTCGGGACTAACATCACAACACATCTGAATATATTGTTTACGGGGAAAATTGTGTGATATGGCCATTGTTCTGGTGTCAAATAATCTGAAAATATGGGAATACATCTAGAAATTTGACATTATTCACACAAGTGAAAACAGGGGTAGAAAAATAAATCTGACCCACTAAGCAAAAAAGACTATTTGGCAACGCTAATTATATATTAAAATCAAAGCACTGAAAGTACTGATGGTGAACGAACCTGGAGGCATTCTAGAATTATAAATTGAATTCAATTAGAAAAGAGAAACTATGAATGTAAAAATAATTAAAAAAAAAGGGGGGAGGAATTGTCTTTACAAAATTTCCGTTATTCGGAAATTTCAATGCAAATTCAACGAAAGGGAAAGATGGGGAAAATTCTGTTAGAAAAATATTTGTTAGAATATGAGTTGTTACTCTGTGAAAATTACTTTTACACACTTGAAATAGGTACATTTATTAATTAAACATAAATGGAGAGAACGATTTAATCCTACCTAAAACTGTCTTCAACCTATATCCAATGGTGTTCGTTTTTACAAAAGTAATTGTTATCATGTTTAAGCTTATTTCAAGTAAATTTGTTGTATTTGTTTTAACTTTTTTTTTTATCTATCTTTGTTTCTTCTCAGAGGATGAAAAGGTCTTTGAGTACCAACCAAAGAAACACCTATGATTATCAGTCAGTCCTGAACTGTACTCATTGTTTAAAATTATGATTTGTTAACTTATTAATAGTATTTTGAACCATAACCTGAGAGATTCATTTTGATCATATCTGAAGCCAAAACCACTTCCGTGGTTGACACTTATGTCCTTATTCAATTTTATAACGCTGCAGGATGAGAAATATTTAGGTATAGGTTAAAGTGTGTATTTCCGTTTATTTATCGTCTCTACCGTAGCATATGCCCATATGAGCGACGCCCCCAGAAGACGGTTAGATGTTACGGGGGATAGTGCAAGGATACATGACGAATCTACTGCTGAGATCCGCCATGGTTCATTAACGTGCTCGGTGTAAAGCACCGTCTCACGGGGCCTCGGTTTAACGTCTCATCCGAAAGACAAGTAGTTTTTGTTAGTGTACCAGCCCGGGAACCGAACCCACGCGGTCGAACTTCAATGGTTTTGAAGTCCGGTGCTCTACCAACTGAGCTAATCGTGCTGGTCGTATAGGTTAAGTGTGTGTTTGTAGGATTTAGGTCCCTCCGTGCTCTAGGCATATATGGTAAGGACCATGAGAGAGAAAGAAGCGGATTCGAGGAGACCCGGGTTCATACGCCCCTAGCTCTTCTACGAAAAGACCGCCTTGGTTCTTTATTGTGCCCAGTGTAAAGCACTGATACTCGCGAAGCTACCTCTGGGTTTCTTACCAGTTCACTTCTAGTTTAAAATTCCTGCCTGGGTTGGGATTCGAGTATAGGTTAAAGGAGGTTTAGTGCCTTATTAGTATAATTCATAGATAATTTCTGTTTAAGGTTTAGAAATTAAAGTACAACTTTTTATATTAAATAATTGCTTCATAGTAAATTGCATACTTACAGTCTTTATAAATATTATTTTTGTAACGTAATTTCCACGTCAAAAGCGAATAAGAATCTTATTTAAGAAGTTTATTTTTTTAAAGGGAGGTAATAATTGCATGAACAAATAGTTTAAGTATAATACCCTGTTTTTTTCCTCCCGACTTTCCTCCCAATAAGAATTGTGAATCCTTACAAGTGTCGGTTTATTTTTTGCACGAGAACCTGTTGTTTACATTCAAGAGTTTGGATGCTTGTAAAATCACTCACTATAGATATCTTATTACAGTATTGCGGCTAATATTAGACTTTTCTTCTCGGAGCTAGTTTTTTCTTAAACTGTAGTTAACCAATTCTAAACGTATTTTGGAAAGGATGGAATAAGTTTTTATTCATCGATTAAAATTTTTATGATTTCTGTAAAAAAACGCAATGCCTTTTCCGAATAATCTAACAACTAAACCCGCCTGTCGAATTGTAAACAAGTGCATGACGGATCTGGTCCCCCCTTGACCACGGCAATATATACTCGTCAATTGGAGTGGTATCTAGGGTTGAATATTTAGCTATCATTTATTTAATTTTCAAATAGAATTTTGAATTGATATGGTTTTACAGATTGAAATGAAACACGAATGCCCCCGGAACAGCATTTTTTTATAGTTTGACCTTGACAGATGACATTGACCTTGTCACATGACCTTGACCTTGTCACATGACCTTGACTTTGGTGTACAGCTTTGTATGTCAAATACTTTTGGAGAAAAGGCAAAGGTTAAGTTTTCGGGTTAAGTTTTCGGGTTAAGTTTTCGGACAGACGGACGGACGGACAGACAGACGGACGGACAGACGGATAGACAGACAGACGGACATGAGTAAAACAATATTCCCCCGATCTCTCGATACGGGGGGCATAAAAATGCAAAGTAGAATGGCCCCAATGAAATATCTCCCGTGCCTGTCGCATTTGGTATTTGGCAATATTCGCTTCTGAGATAGACGAATACGAAACGTTTTCGCTGGGAATAAGCCCTACTTCAGCCAACGCAATTTTACAGAAAAATCTTAATAGCGACGTTCACCCCTATTCAAATAAAAGATACAAGAAAGGTTGTACATGTAAAACACATGTCGAATCATTCTTAAAACCCGTCTCGAGACTAACTGTCGCTAGTTGAAAAGTTATGTAAAACCGCGTTCTAATGACACAAGGTGTCTTGATGTGTCATTCCTCTCAACTCGGCCGTATCCTGTAACCTACATTTAACTCGGAGCCGTCGGAGATCGCCCGAGTATTGCCGAATGTAAGTTCAAGAGGACACGACCTAGATAAACACGTATTTCCGGCTAATTACTACAAGTTGCACCAGCGAAGGCTTGGGTCAAAAACATAGTATCTGTCTCTACGGTGTTAAGACACAAACTTTGTTTTTGTTTTAAACTCTCGACAAGCTTACGCCGATCAAAAATTCCCTTGATAAACATTGCAAGATCATATTTTGTTTTTCAAGGCTAATTTTCATTATCTTCACTTGATAAAGAAAACTAGAAACACGCCATTAAAGAAATAAACAAGAGGCCCAAGAGGGCCTGTATCGCTCCACTGGCTTTAAAATCTTTAGACTTTCAGTAAATAAAGCTTACTTTAAATGAATACATTAACACTCCAAAATCTCCTAGGACCTATTTAGTAATGATTAAATGGTTCTGGTCTATATTGCACCAAAATACTCAATCACAATGAACCTGCAACCCTTGACCAATCTTATTAAAACATAAGGTTCAGAAGATGTCATTCAAAGATTTCGGGCTCAAAATAGGCCCCACCTGACATGCCCATATTTATGGACCAATCAAAATTTCTTGAACAATTTAAGTAAATAGTCACCCAAGAAACATTCTGGTAAAGTTTCATTGAAATTGGCTGAGTGGTTCCGGAGGAGATATCGTTCAAGGATTTTTGCCTCAATATAAGCCCCACCCTGCCACGCCCAAATCTATAGGCCTATCAAAATTTAGCAAATATTTTTTGTAAAGAGACACTCAAGGAACATTCTGGAAAAGTTTCATTGAAATCAGCGAAGTGGTTCAGAAGAAAATGTCATTTGAAAATTTCGGGCTCAAAATAGGCCCCGCCCTGCCACGCCCCTATTTTTAGACCAATCAAATTTTCTTGAACAATTTAAGTAAAGGGTCACCCAAGGAACATTCTGTTAAAGTTTCATTGAAATTGGCCCAGTGGTTCAGGAGGAGATGTTGTTCAAAGATTTCGGGCTCAAAATAGCCCCGCCCTGCCATGCCCATATTTATGGGCCAATCAAAATTTCTTGAACAATTTAAGTAAAGGGTCACCCAAAGAACATTCTGTTAAAGTTTCATTGAAATCGGCCCAGTTGTTTAGGAGGAGATGTCATTCAAAGATTTCGGGCTCAAAATAAGCCCCGCCCTGCCACGCCCATTTTTATGGACCAATCAAAATTTCTTGAACAATTTAAGTAAAGGGTCACCCAAGAAACATTCTATTAAAGTTTCATTGAAATCGGCCCAGTGGTTCAGGAGGAGATGTCATTCAAAGATTTTGGGCTCAAAATAAGCCCCGCCCTGCCACGCCCATATTCGGGGGTCAATCAAAATTTCTTGAACAATTTAGGTAAAGGATCACCCAAGGAACATCCATGCCAAGTTTCATTGAAATTGGCCAAATGGTTTGGGAGGAGAAGATTTTTAAAGATTTCAAAGTGAAAAAATGCCACGCCCTGCCACGCCCATATTTGGGGGTCAATCAAAATTTCTTTAACAATTTTGGAAGAGGGTCACCCAAGGAACATTTCTACCAAGTTTCATCAAAATCTGCCCATTGGTTTGGGAGGAGAAGATGTTTAAAGAAAAAGTTTACGCACGCACGGACGCACGCACGGACGGACGGACGGACGGACGCACGCACGACGGACACACCGCCATGACAATAGCTCGCTGGCCTTCGGCCAGTGGAGCTAAAAAGTGATTTTGCGGAGAAAAATGTTGAAAGATACTAAATTGAATTTTAAGAGGCGCTACTTTATTTCAAATGTATTAACATCCAACAGGATTTTCCTGACATGGTATATAACACTGGTGAACGACGTTCGTTCACCAATGATATGGTCATTGTATGTTGAATATTCTTAAAAATTTGGCAATTTTAAGGGGTTTTGCTATGTTTTGCAAACCTTAGATCTTGTTAATATGACCTAGACCTTATCACATAACCTTCACTTTGGTATCAGATGATGTGTACTATTTGGATCTTTCATCATGCCAAAGATGAGTATTGAATCTTGAATGGTATTGAAGTAATTGGCAATGTTTATCTTTTTGGTAAAGTTTTGCAGATGTTTGAAATTTGTATTTGATCATGAACTTATTACGTGACCTTTACCTTGGAATCAGGATATGTGTATCATTATGATCAATCATCATCCCTTATAGGAAAGTTCTAAATTCTATCTTAAAGAGGCTTAATGTTTCAAAGTATATGAAATATGAGAGCAATATTGAGTAGAAAATGTTGTTAATTTTTTTGTTTTAAATATTTTTCCTATATTGTAGTAAAAGCATCAGTCTGAGTAATTATTTAAGTATTTGAATGGTTGAAGCCCTCTATGTTATCAACACACTGCTGATCTTTCAATTCCTAAAATTCTAAAGGTAGCAGACCCATAATTGTTCTGCAACATTTGGCAACAAATGATCCTTCACAGTATTAACCTATGTTTCCTAATGAAATAATTGGGAAACCTCTTTTGACACTGCTGAAGTTCATGACTTTCAAAATGTTGAAACCTCGGTTAACGTTGTGAAAATTCATGACTTCCTAAACCTTAAATATTTTTTTAAAAAAATTGAGTATAAGAAGTTGATTAGTACCTGACTTCTTTATCCTCCCCTGTTTGTACTAGAAGATGTGAGTCAGCTACAAATTTAACATCAGTTACCTGTTCAAACAAATTATTACAAGAACTAATTGGATAGTACTGGCAGCACTTTATGTATATCTTCCTGATTAACCATAAAAAATAATTGTTTGCATACAAAGGAGGAACTTGCAGGAAAATCTCAATCTGACTAAAAAAACAAACGATTATTCTTTTTAGTGCAAAAATGAGGCAAATTTTAGTACAAATTTTTTAAATTGTGTCCTTTCGCATGTGATCTCTCAATGAGGAAAATACTTGTACTAAATGAGCCTGTGTATGACAATTTCAACAATTTCAAATGTTTGCAAAACAAAGATTCTGGCCAGGCTGTGTAGCTGCACAGTCTGACCAGAATCTTCACAATACACTATATAGATAGATAACAGATAAGCTCTAAATCCCTCTTCTGCAGTCAGCATATATTGGTATTGCATTAAATTGTTGTCAACGCTGCCCAACCTTTATACCTTGCACCGGTATGAAATTGTTGGAAATGGACCTCCAACATTATGTCAAGATCTTGAGATCATTTTTGCGTAAGGAAAAAGCATATTGCATTGCAAACAAAGTTACAAAATTACATTCCCTCTTTTAAGTCTAAGATAAACACTAGGATATCTCCTTTGATCAAAGTTAAATTCTCCTTTAATTACTTTTTCTTCAAGAAAAGTATGGAAAGATTCAGAACAACTTGATAGGGCCAGGATGTGTTTTGAGAACTTCATGGAAGAGGTTAATAAGTATTGCATCATTCAATTTTATCGGAAGGACATTTTTTGTTTGAATGGGTTTTTACCCTGCTTTCTACCATCTTTCTGTAATATAGCTGTGGCTGGAACATCTAACAATGGATTCCTAGTATTTCTCACAAACATCAAAACATTTAAGAAGCATTTTTGTCTTACTGATGACTTACCACATATTAAGGACAAAATTCACGTATCCCCAATCTATTAATACCTATATAAAGTGGTTGTTGTATTTGTTACTGTTTTGAAAGTCATCAGTAAGACACAAAAAAGTCTTAAATGTTTTGATGAAAGTGGCCCCAGGATCAAACTGGGACATTTTGATTGACAGTCTGATGCGCCACCAAATCCCAGGACTTTTGTAGCACCTTTTTAAATCTTACCAGATTTCTAGAAGTTCTGTTTTCTCTAAGGCAAGCACCAGTTTCAACATCCCACAATTTTAGAGTATTATCTCTAGACCCACTACATAACCAGGAATTATCTACAATGCAAAATAAGATATTTATGCCCATGCTAACTGATCTTGACATTAGAAGATAAAATTAACTTGCACAGTAAGATTTGTTTGTTTGTTTGTTTGTTTGCGCATTTTAGCACATACTTTTGTCCTCCTATTTTTGAAAATGACATGATTTTTTACAAAGAGAAAGAGCAAAAATTTCTATCTTATAAAGAGCTATCTTTTTTCGAATGTTAGCGATTTCAACAAAATTCCCCCCTACTTTTTTAGTCCTGGAATAGACACTGCTTGCACAAATCCTATATTGTAGGTTGTTAGAATTGTCTTATTGAGACTTCTCAAATGTTTACCCATATTATAGGGTTATAATGAGAAATAATTTCAACAAAGATTCTAGACTAGAAATACCCCCTCTTATCTATGCTAAGGGAAAAAATGTTCTCCTACTTGATGTGCTTACCTTTATTTACATGTATGGCAGAAACAACTAATTCATGACCATTAAATTCTCTAACAGCGTGTGAATTTCCTCGATGCCAGAGTTTGACGGATTTGTCTCGAGAAGCACTAAATATACCGCGACAGTAACTCCCATAACACACCTGAAATAATCACAGATTCTAACTCTTCATTATGCCGACTTCAAATTCTGTCTCAAACAAATTGCCATTTTTTGGAATATTTGTGACCGGTTACAGTATAAGGGATCATCTGGGAAGGTAAAGATACATAAAAAACAGATTGGTCAGGGAAAAAGACTAACAATTATAACTGAGGGGCCCAGACTTCAAAAAATCAATATCTAACATGACAGGTATAGGCATTTCCCAAAAAATTCTAGGGGCCCAGCCAAAAATCTAGGGACCATTGGCGACTGGGCCCCTGCTAGCCTTTTTCCCTGTTGGTTCTAGAACAGGCCAACCAGAAGTCACAGGTCAAAAATTCTTTCACAGGAAGGTAAATTGATTATTCTAGATTCTAGTGTGTACAGTTTCAACCATAGTCATGGTTCCAGCTTTCATACTTTTTGAGTTTAGCTACAGAAAAAAAAGAGAACAGACAGACCCACCCCAGACCCTCAAATGTAAAGCAAAATACTGTTATCCTCTCTCTTCTTTCACTCTGAGGAGGCATAACTATGATGGTCAATTATAAATGAATGAACTAAACTTTTTGACTTAATAAACCCAAATGTAATGAACCATGTGCATAAACAGACTATTTCCTTTTAACCCTTTGCTGTTTAATCCCTGTTTTTTATGTGCCTGTGATTTTATGATTGGGAAAACATTGTGAAGAAAGAAGAAATTGCTTCTGACAAGCAATTTCTTCTTTTTCCACACTATTTTCTACCCTACTGAATGGTTATTTTTCAAATTAAATCCACTTTTAATTTTCATCTTGAAAACTTTTTAAATTGGACAGGTCCAAAATTTTGTGAAACAGGAAAAGGTTAAAGAAAAGTGTCATATTCCTTAAGCTGCCACCAAATCTAATGAACCAAGCAAATAGACAGAATGTGATTCATTAAGACAGGGGTGTTGAATTCCCATGCCCAGCTTGTCCAACATGGGCTTTTCCACTTGTGGGCAAGTAAATTTTTCTAGGCCACTTGTGCATGGACAAGTTAATACCAGAGCAAATCTTTATACATAAAGTACTGAAAAGATCTTGAAGGAAAGTCATCCTTTTGTTTGTATGAAAGGAGCCAAAACATTATCTTTAATGAAGAAAATGCTGGGTTACAGCATTTTCTTCATTAAAAACAATATTTTTTCAATATTTGTACAAACATTTTGTTTATGGCAAGCTCAGTTTGATCCTGGACAAGTAGAAAATTGACTTTTACTTGTCCATGGACAAGTGGAGAAATATTGTATTTCCACACCCCTGACTAAGAAAAAAGTATCCTCATCTCTAAATTGGTCAACTCTGTCTATATGTACTACTTACTTGTCTTACTACTATATGGTAAGCCGTTTTTCTTAACCCTTTGCTGTTTAATCCTTGCTTTTTACGTGCCTGTGATTTTATGATTGAGAAAATATTGTGAAAAAAGAAGAAATTGCTTCTGACAAGCAATTTCTTCTTTTTCCACACTATTTTCTACCCTACTAAATGGTTATTAAATGCACTTGAAATTTTCGTCTGCAAAACCTTTGAATTTGGACAAGTCCAAAATTTTGTAAAACAGGAAAGTGTTGAGGAAGGTCTCTCTAGTTCCCATATGTCAAGTAATGTCCCCTCACACAGTTAAAAATCAAAGCACTGAAAGTACTGATGGTGAACGAACCTGATGGAATTCTAGAGTGATATATTGAATTCAATTAGAAAAGAGAAATTACATTGGGAAAAAAGTGGGAAGAATTGTCTCGACAAAATTTCCTTTATTCAGAAATTTCACTGCAAATTCAAAGAAAGGGAAAGAGAGGAAAAATCCTGTTAGAAAAATATTTGTTAGAATATGAGATGTTACTCTGTGAAAATTTCTTTTACACACTTGAAATAGGTACATTTATTAATTAAACATAAATGGAGAAAACGATTTAATCCTATCTAAAACTGTCTTTAACCTATATCCAATGGTGTTTGTTTTTACAAAAGTAGTTGTTATCATGTTTAAGCTTATTTCAAGTAAATGTGTTGTATTTGTTTTAACTTTTTTAACTATCTTTGTTTCTTCTCAGAGGATGAAAAGGTCTTTGAGTACCAACCAAAGAAACACCTATGAATATCAGTCAGACCTGAACTGTACTCATTGTTTAAAGTTATGACTTTAAAGTCATAAGTTTGTTAACTTATTAATAGTATTTTAAACCATAACCTGAGAGATTAGTTTTTATCATATTTGAAGCCATAACCACTCCCATGGTTGACACTTATGTCATTATTCAATTTTATAACACTGCAGGATGAGAAATATTTAGGTATAGGTTAAAGTGTGTGTGTATTTCCGTTTATTTATAGTAGCTACCGTAGCACATGCCCATATGAACGACGCCCCCAGAAGACGGTTAGTTGTTATGGGGGATAGTGCAAGGATACATGACGAAACTACTGCTGAGATCCGCCATGGTTCTTTAAAGTGCTCGGTGTAAAGCACCGTCTCACGGGGCCTCGGTTTAACGTCTCATCCGAAAGACAATTAGTTTTTATTAGTGTACCAGCCCGGGAATCGAACCCACGCCGCCAAACTCCAATGGTTGTGAAGTCTGGTGCTCTACCAACTGAGCTAATCGGACAGGTTAAAGGAGGTCTAGTGCCCTATTAGTATAATTCAATGATAATTTCTGTTTAAGGTTTAGAAATTAAAGTATAACTTTTTATATTAAACAATTGCATACTAAAAGTCTTTATAAATATTATTTTTGTAACGTAATTTCTACATCAAAAGCGAATAAGAATCTTATTTAAGAAGTTTATTTTTTAAAGGGAGGTAATAATTACATGACTATGTCTATGACTATGTTTAAGTATAATACATTGTTTTTTTTCCTTCCGTCTTTCTATCCAAAACGAATTGAGAATCCTTACAATTGTTGGTTTATTTTTTGCAGGAGAACCTATTGTTTACCTTCAAGAGTTTGGATGCTTGTAAAATCACTCACTATCGATATCTTATTACAGTATTGCGGCTGATATAAGACTTTCTGCTCGGAGCTAGTTTTTGCTTAAACTGTAGTATTTTGGGAAGGATGGAGCCAGTTTTTATTCATCGATTAAGATTTTTATGATTTCTGTAAAAACGCAATGACTTTTCCAGAATAATTTAACAACTAAACCCGCCTGTCGAATTGTAAACAAGTGCATGACGGATCTGGCCCCCCCTTGACCACGGCAATATCTACTCGTAAATTGGAGTGGAATCTAGGGTTGAATATTTAGCTATCATTTATTTAATTTTCAAATGGAATTTTGAATTGATATGGTTTTACAGATTGAAAAAATGCAAAGTAGAATGGCCCCAATGAAATATCTTCCGTGCCTGTCGCATTTGGTATTCGGCAATATTCGCTTCTGAGACGGACGAATACGAAACGTTTTCGCTGGGAATAAGTTCACCGAATATTCGAGTGTATCCTTACAAGCCCTACTTCAGCCAACGCAATTTTACAGAAAAATCTTAATAGCGGCATTCATCCCTATTCAAATAAAAGTACAAGAAAGGTTGTACATGTAAAACACATGTCGAATCATTCTTAAAACCCGTCTCGAGACTTACTGTCGCTAGTTGAAAAGTTATGTAAAACCGCGTTACCGTTTCTAATGACACAAGGTGTCTTGATGTGTCATTTGTCTCAACTCGGCCGATTCCTGTAACCTACATTTAAATCGGAGCCATCGGAGATCGCCCGAGGACGCCGAATGTAAGTTCAAGAGGACATGACCTAAATAAACACATATTTCTGGCTAATTACTACAAGTTGCACCAGCGAAGGCTTGGGTAAAAAACATAGTATCTGTCTCTACGGTGTCTAGACACAAACTTTGTTTTTGCTTTAAACTCTAGACAAGCTTATGCCGATAAAAAAATTCCCTTGATAAACATTGCATGATCATTTTGTGTTTTTCAAGGCAAATTTTCATTATTTTCACTTGATAAAGAATACTAGTATCACGCCATTAAAGAGAAAAACAGTGATTTTGCGGAGAAAAATATTGAAAGATACTAAATTGAATTTTAAGAGGCACTACTTTATTTCAAATGTATTAACATCCAACAGGATTTTCCTGACATGGTATATAACACTGGTGAACGACGTTCGTTCACCAAAAATAGATTCTCCCTTCATATAGCAAGTTACTATACCTTTGTTATCTCCCTTTCATGGCCAGTCCATCTGTCTTCTATTTTGTGATTGTTGTAATCATAAAGTACTATAGTCTGAAAAGTACAATTAAATTTTTATTTTCAGAAATTTATGAAATACTCTCAGAACAGGAATAAATTCAATAAATTTAGCCAAACGCGTATAAAAGAAAACTTTACTTATGAGAGCCTGACATTTGGATGTATTTGTTTGAAAGGGGTCTAACACCGATTTTACCAATCTTTCAGTCATCTACCGGCAGCTGGAGCACCTAACAATAGATTTCTGGTACATCTTACAACAGTACTAACATTACATAATTAGACGATATTGTATGAGTGGTTATGGAATACCATATTTATTAAACAAGTCATCTATAAACAAATAAAAACGAGGCTGCACCAAGTTATTATCTGTTTAAGATGACAAGTTTAATAAATACTGCATTTTATGAGCACAAATTTTATATTCTATTTATAATATGACCCGAATTTTGGTGATAAAATGAGAAAATTACAGGTTTTTATTGATTCATGTTATTCCACGAAACATATATAATGCTGTTTGCAAAAAGACGTCAGCAGATCCATTATGACGTCATTTTCCTATGAAAAAATAAAATGTTGTTCTTCGTTCTTAGCTCATTTGCATAGATATGTCACTAATGTAATAACACCTGTGTAATATCAAAAATATTCAATGGTGTTATTTCACTCACGAGATGTCAGTCATATCATAATTTCCTATCCTTCAGCTTTTATCCCACATAGGTTTACGCCTGATGCTTGGATGTTGCTTGATAAAAAATAAAAAATCTAAGTGAACTAGAGGCATAATTTGCACAAAATGCTTTCAAGTTTCAAGTTATAGTTTTTTCTTATACCAGAGATTTTAGAAAAGCCTCAAAGGTTTTGCACAAAGACAAAATGATGATGACAAGACAAAGAAAAGTCTATAGTTATATATCAGGGTTGTGAAATCCCATGCTCGACATATCCAATGTGGGCTCTTCTACCTGTGGATACGCACATTTTTCAATGCTCTTTGTCTGTGGACCTAAATGCCAGAGCAAATAATTGAGTGGTACTAAATAGATCTAATAAATTAATTAGCCTAATGTTATCATATGGTAGAGAACTGTTTGTAATGAAGAAAGTACTGGGCCTAAACATATTCTTCAATAAAGAAAATGTTTTCTCAACATTCATCTATTTTCTGTTTTGCGGATAAGTTAAATGTGACCATGTCTTGTCTTTTTCAAAAATAACAAAGTTTAAACTAGATTTAAGGATCAAAGTTTTTAATAAGAGGTCATAAGAGGTCATACTTTATCCTTGCTGCCAGATATACAAAGACCAGGCTGTATTTTGGCAAGACTGACAACAGCGTCCAAATGTAAAGGTGTATGTCCGTTTACGGAGGCCTGCTGCATATTGTTACCATGGTAACTCATTGTCTTATCAGGTCTGGACTGCCCAGCTCCGTCAATACTGTCAAATCCAGCTGATGTACTGTAATGATAAAAACAAGAGCACCGCCTACGGGTGCCTACGCTCGGCTGTTGAGTGCTGGATGGTGGGAAAAATTCTAAGTCACTAAGGGGCATAATTTGCACAAAATGCATCTAGAGTTATCCCCCTTGATAGTATAGCTTGCTCATTTGATGGTGAACATGTGTGGCAAGGTTCAAGTGAATGCCTTCAGTAGAACCAGAGATATAACAAAATGTCAAAGTTTTCGCACGACGACGACGACAACGACGACGCCAACGACGACGACACTGAGGCAATAGCAATACCTCGGGTTTTCCCCGAAAAACAGCCGAGCTAATAAATGTTGCTTGTCATGCTGAGCCTGGAATAGTCCTGCTTTGGAAGGAGGTATAAATATAAAGATCCAGGGCTTGTGCTAGAATTTTAAATGAGGGGGTCATTGACTCCTTGACCATAAAATTCTGGGGGTCAAAACTAGATTTGAAGGGGTCCAAAAAGTGCAAAAAATGAAAGCCAATCAGTCTTTACAGTAATCTATATAACTGAAACAATATAAACAATAAAGTGTAGACACACTTTATTGTTTATGTTGTATCATTTATATAAATCTTTTGTAATAGTATGAAGAAAAGAATTGATCTATATAACAATTTATTGCTTAGGTTGCATCACCGGAAATTTATTGGGTCAAAATGATCCACTGCAGGAAATTTTTGAGGGTCAAAATGGGATTTTTGGGAGTCAAAACCCTGGTTTAAGGGTCAAACACGAGCCCTGAGATCAGCTTGCACATGTGTGGGATAGTGTGCCATCAGACCTTAATTTAGCCTTTATCCCCTGATTTCCTTTTTTAACAAGAATAGTCTATAATATAATAGTCTATAATATAATGACTTTAATGAAATTTCGCAAAGGTTTATACTGAAGCATTACAAAGGCTAAGATATACATACGCTGTCAGGAATCTGTATGTGACATTCACATAAGGAGTTCCCCAAAACAAAAATGGAGGTAATTGAATACCTCCAAATTAAAGTTTGTACACCCAAATTTTGCAAGTTTGCTTTCTTGTCTCATATAGAGGGGGTACATGTAATACCCATTTTCACCCCCAATTAGACATGTGCTTCAAAAGGTTGACTGGACTTTCACAATGCACTGGCTTTTCTACTTGCAGGCAAGTACATTTTTCAAGGCCACTTGTCCTTGGACAAGTAGGTACCAGACCAAATCATGATACAGTACTTAAAAGATCTTGGAGAAAAGCCATACTGTTGTTTGTATCAAAGGGAAGAAAACAATTTCTATAATGAAGAAAATGCTGGGTTACAGCGTTTTCTTCATGAAAATAATATTTTTCTCAATATTTATCTACCTTCTTTTTTGTGGACATGTTCATTTTGATCCTGGACAAGTAAACAATCAGCCTTTTCTTGTCCAGGGACAAGTGGAGAAACTCTGTATTTCCACACCCCTGCATTCGTGACATCTATGGAGCACATTTCAAATATTTTCATCTGATGGAGCAGAGGCATTTTGATTTGTGCCTTAACTTGTTAAAAAATGTCACATATGGACTGACTCATCATCATAAAATGAATTATAAGTTAACTTGAAGAAACATGTAAGACAGTGAGTGTTCCCAATTCTGCTTCAATCTGGGTGTAAAATGGTTAATTCATAGTAAGCCTGTGACCCTCTGTATATGACAGAGAAAGCTGCTTGCAAAACTATAAGAGGGAGGCAAGCTTCAATTAGGAGGTTAATCAGTTTAAGAAAATCTTCAAGCCATTACACTGCCAAACATGAACACCACCTACTGATGCAACACTTGGTTGGCTGCAGGTGCTGGTTAATGCAAAAAATTAAGTAAAAAAAGGGGCAATACTTTTACAAAAATGTTCCAACAGCTATCCCCCTTGATAGTCTAGAAAGCTCTTGTAATGGTGAACACACATGCCAAGTTTAATGAAGATATTTTCAATAACAACTAAGAAATGACCAAGATTAATGTTTGTCATGCCTACGCAAACCCTTACAAAGCAACCCAAGCAAACATCAGGTGAAATATGAAGGCTGTATCACTCACCTTTCAAAAGTTATGACCAAGTTTAAAGTTTGTCATGCCAACACCAACATCAACAGCTGACAATATTTTGTGAGTTTTTATTTTGTTGGTATGTTGGTGGAAAACATCGTGGGAAAGGAAGCAATAATTTGTCAACTAGCCATCCTATCCAATCCAATCCCGTCGCACCCCATCCAATCCCATCCCCCATCCCATCCAATCTCCTATCCGATCCAATCCCCCATCCAATCCCCCGTCCAATCCAATCCCCTATCCCATTCCACAAACCCATCCAATCCCCCATTCAATTTCCCATCCCATATTTCCCATCCGATCCCATATCCCCCATCCCATATCCCCTATCCCATCCAATCCCCCATCCCATCCTATATCCCCATCCCTCATCCCATCCCATCCCGCATCCAATCCCCCATCCCATCCCATCCCAAGGCCTTTTTTAAGGTTTAGGGGAAAGGTGGTGGGTCCTTTCTGAAGGGAAAAAAAAACTGGGAGGGGATTTTTCATTTCACATAGTAAAATATCAATCAAAAGTCATGATTTGTGTGTGTTTTAACTATGATCAATGATCAAGGCATGTAAGCTCATTTAGATGATAATTTTGGCCTAAAAAAATAGTAGAAATCTTTTTCGATCACAACGGAGGGTTTTCCATTGACTTAAAATTTTTGGGGCAATTATTTCCACCCAAGTTCAGTATTTGGGGTCATTTGTTCATTATAGGGAGACACAAAAATTGTTAAGCAAATAAAATATGAATATTTTCATTTGGATACAAAGCACATTTTCTACAACTGCCTGTACATAATTAATGATGTGTGTAAAGGCACTAATAAGTTATTAAATCATTTTTTTTGAAATTTAAAATCCTAAATTTTCTATACCTATTTTTTTTTATCATACTGAAGAAACCTTTTTTCATCAACTAAAAATCAAATTTCTGTGGAAAAAATACATGTTCATAACCTGTCTTTGTGTTCTTTCTTGTTTAAAGGTCTTCTTTTTAAATAATCAATTCTGGAACAGTCAT
This sequence comes from Fragum whitleyi, assembly GCA_948146395.1. Lineage (NCBI taxonomy): Eukaryota > Metazoa > Mollusca > Bivalvia > Cardiida > Cardiidae > Fragum > Fragum whitleyi. The sequence continues at coordinate 20,243,817 of OX411543.1, read as the reverse complement.
AGGAACAGATGTAGGGACAGAGAAAGTGTCTCTGAATTAACTCAATAAACTATAGATGTAAAAAAACACAAAAAAGCTAATTAAAAATCGAACACAAACTGAGTAAATTAGGTCATTTATAGGGTGAAAATTGGTTTAAGAATGTTTATTCTTAAGTAATCCAAGGTCTTTTTACCTAAATTAGTATATTCTTGCCATTATAGAATAGTTCTGTTAAATAAATCTATAAATTATGTATCCGAATATTATACCTGTCCGGTAACTGGTACAGTTTGGCTGGTGAAGGGCAGTTTTTTCCGATACCTGTCTCAGTAAATTTTTAGCTTTTTAATGCCAAAGCAATTAAGTGCTTGCATTTTCTAGACCACAAAGAGATTTCTTTAATAATTTTTCCCTTGAAAAAATATTGTTTTCCTCCATAATCGTGTTTTTAAAACTGCCGACGAGTGCTTGCCAAAAATGACACTCCCGGCAAAAAGCAACCCCAATATATGTCTTGAGGCTTTTAAAAGTCATTTAAATTAATTGGCAACTACTAATGAAAGAGATTTTCTGGTTTGGAAATAAAGTTTTGCTTTTTATGTATATGGCAGCTTAATTTTAATCAAAACTGATATAAAGGGCAACTAGATTGTCACAGTCCCGGTATTGCAGACGATTTTTAATTTGCGAGTCGTTTTTATTTAAAATGCGTAACAATGCAAGATTTTGTTCGACTGGGAAAAGCCTATTGAGGCCTTTTGGAAAGGGGAATTTTTATCTGAAATAGGGGAAAAAAGTATATGTTTTCAAGAGGGGATTGGGGCCGAAATTCGGCCCCAATAACAGCATAAAAAAGGGCCTGCATCCCCCATCCCATCCCATCCCCCATCCCATCCTAATCCTCTTACATACTGCCGACTTCCCTTTCGGGTATTACTGGCAGGTGTGCGTCTGTGCTCAAATAAAAACTGTTAGTCATTGGTTAGGGTGCCGAATTTCAAAAGTATTGTGAGCATTTGATTAAAAGATCTGATGAAATAATTTTGGTCATTCAGGGACGGCTCACTATCTGAAAAGAATCAAGACTCTTTTCTAGAATGTGGCAATGTCAGGTTGCTGTACGATTGTTTCTGGAAAGCTGTTCCAAAGTATCACATTGTAAGGAAAAGAAGAATAACTTAAGTAGGAAGCATTTGTGTGGATCTGTCTAAAAGATTCTGTGTGCATATGTCTGGTGATCCTAACTGGTCTTTAAAGATAAGTTGGTATGGGTACTGCAACAAAACTATTAACAATTTTATAAAACATGGTGACTCTGGTGATGTCTCATCTGTACCAAAGAGTTTTTTCACCCAAGCTCCTTCTGCATGCAGGTGACATTGTCATAATAAGAAAAATTATATTGAACCCATCTTGCTGCTCTATGTTTAACTTTTTCTACTTTGTTGATATAGGATGTTGTGTAAGGGCTCTCAACAGATGGGCTTAAAAAAGTTGGATTGTATTGATAAATCGAATCCATGATTGAAACACCACTATTTGGATCTACTAAGCAATCAGAGATAAAAACAATAATAACAAGACCTATGAATGGCTTCAAAAATTATCTGGCTTAACTCTCTTTTTTTCTCTTTTAGGATTTCGACCTAGATGAACAGCCCCATTAACTAACACTGAACTTTTGCAATGAGTCATAGGGTGTGACACCTTTTACAAAATGCATGATCAGCTTGTCAAGAAAAACAGCTGACAAACGCACGTGCGAAAAATCAATAAACAGCAAAACAGCTCGAAAATCAGAATGAAAAATAATGTTTATTTACCTATATGATGGCGATTTTTTCTTACTAAATAGTTTTCCCATCTCAAAGAATGACCTCTTAACAGATTTAACGCATGGTTGGTTGATTATGTATTGTCTAAAAATCCAAAAAAAGGCTAGACGATTGAATGAATCATTCATCGACCGACGGTGTCAATGTAAACAAAAATGTCTGCGTTAGAATCGCGGTTTTCGTGAAAAGTACGCGTTTTCATGGGGATTTATTTGTTCATACCATATCAAATCATTATATTCAAATCAAATTTATAACCAATGATAACTATTATTGAAAGAACTTGTTGTATTTTTAATGAAAAAAGTCATGGATAACACGAATGTATAATTCGAAATTCTGCAACAAATATGACACATTCTAATTTTCATACATTTGATTGAATTGAATGAAATTTTTTTTGGTTGGTTTGAATCGGAACAGGGACTTGGATAAAAAAAACTCAGAAAAGAATTGAAAGAATTAATTGTTTAAATAATTTTTCGATTGAAAGGATTGAACTGAGAAATAAATTAAATTGAATTGAAGTAAAGTAAGGTTATTGAATTGGTTACTTGATTGATCGATTGATTGATTGATTGATTGATTGATTGATTGATTGATCGATCGATTGGTTGATTGATTGATTGATTGATTGATTGATTGGTTTATTGTTTTTTTTATTGTTAGTTTGTTTGTTTGTTTGTTTGTTTGTTTGATTGATTGATTGATTGATTGATTGATTGATTGATTGATTGATTGATTGATTGATTTGTTTGATTGATTGATTGATTGATTGATTGATTGATTGAGTGAGTGAGTGAGTGAGTGAGTGAGTGAGCGATTGATTGATTGATTGATTGATTGATTGATTGATTGATTGAGTGATTGATTGATTGATTGATTGGTCGATCGACTCCTCTACAAGACTCATGGGATCGATCAATACATTTTATTTATTTAATTGATTGATTCAGTCATGGGTTCATAACACATATTGAGAGTTAATCTTTAAAAGCCAACTATTTTAGAGACAGACAGACAAACAGTCGGACAGACATACAGACAGACAGACAGAAGGAAAGATAGATAGAGAGAGAGAGAGAGAGAGAGAGAGAGAGAGAGAGAGAGAGAGAGAGATAGATAGATAGATAGATAGATAGATAGATAGATAGATAGATAGATAGATAGATAGATAGATAGATAGATAGATAGATAGATAGATAGATAGATAGATAGATAGATAGATAGATAGATAGATAGATAGATAGATAGATAGATAGATAGATAGATAGATAGATAGATAGATAGATAGATAGATAGATAGATAGATAGATAGATAGATAGATAGATAGATAGATAGATTACCAGGTCTCTTCATGGTTCTGTCACAGCACACGCTATTTTGCAATTAGACAAAGAAGGCCACCGTCGTAGCGCTGTTCGTAGCGCGTCGAACTGTCAATCTAGAGGTCCCGGATTCGATCCTCGACGGTGGCACTCATTCTTTCCGACTATTGTCTCATACAAATTGATCGATAATCGTAGACCTATGTGGGATAGTAGCTGGAGGCTAGAAAAAGATGTAATGGTAGTACTGATGTGAGAAATACCAGGAATTCATTGTTATGTGCTTCAGCTGCCGCGATAGGACTGAAAAAATGTTGAAAGCGGCGTTAAAAAATATTTTAAAAAAACACAAAAAACGAACAAAGAAAGACAAAGAAGATGAAAAAAACATTCTCCGTAATTAGTTTCGTCTCAAGTCATTAATTTTTGGACGAAAAATCCCCCCTTGTGAAACTCAAGCAGTCTCGCTTGTGAGATGTCCATCCTCGGAAACCCCGGAGTTTCCCTATTTGCTACGCTATATCGATATAGCGTAGCAAATAGGGAAACCCCGAGGTATTCCAGAATGGGAGGTGTCATTAGGGTCAAGGATAAAAAGGTAAGCGGTATAGGACCACAACGGTCTACTTTGTTTATGTTGTTTTTTGGTAGTGGTAGTCTCCAACAGGGCCCCAAACAGAATGACATACCACAAGATTGAATCATTTCCTAAGTGTCTAAATCATCGTACCCACAGGTAACGTGATCCAACAATCGAAGTAAATATTGTTCAACGTTTAAAATCTACAGGCCATACAAATGAAAAGAAACGAAAATATGGTCCTAAAATGAATAGTAAATCTTTTCATACAATTTATTTCACATCTTTTCATACGGTTTGTTGATATGAATGCAAAAGAATTTATTGAGAGCCTTTCTATCGAATATTTACGCCACAAACAGGTCTCGTCAAGCGAAAATGAATTATCTGAAAAAACAATATTTTACAGATATTAACCAGTCATACATTCCAGGCCAGCGTCTCAAAAATGGTGCAACTACATAAGTCAGTTTGGAACGCCTTAAAAGCGCCCCGTGACTTTGTATAACTTGCACGCAGGGATGGTATCGCAAACATATGTCTATAATCGTTTAGCGAAAACAGATCAACAGAGAACTCAATAAAATAAATATGTGACCCGTCACGCGAAAAGGGACCAGCTGGGAACCCTGTAAAATGAATATTTGAAAAAGAGATTGGGTCCAGCATATATCAACCAGAGATCGCATTTCAAAAATTCTTTCACAGGTAGTTTAATCATCCTAGATTCAGAAAATGAGAAAAGTGCGAAAAGCTTCGAACCCAGTCAGTCTGCGCAAACAGCGCAGTCTGACTAGGGTCGACACTATATGCACTGCCTAGATGGTCCCTTTTCGCGTGACGGGTAACAATTATTAGAAAAAGGTAAGACTGAATCAAGTAGAGGTCAATTTATAAGGTAAGCTCCATTTGATAGACTAGTGTGGTCGACATTATCGCCGGTATCAGAGAGAGAGAGAGAGAGAGAGAGAGAGAGAGAGAGAGAGAGAGAGAGAGAGAGAGAGAGAGAGAGAGAGAGAGAGAGAGAGAGAGAGAGAGAGAGAGAGAGAGAGAGAGAGAGAGAGAGAGAGAGAGAGAGAGAGAGAGAGAGAGAGAGGGCGGGGCAGAGGGAGGGAGAGAGAGGGGGCACATAATTACAGCTAAGGTAAATCAGTTCTGCGTTCAGGATGACTAAACGGTGCAAACTGTTTGCAAATTGAACCCAGCTATATACGACCGTGTACGCCGACACAGCATTTCGAAATCAATAAATATTGGCAGGTTAAAATTACACTCGTATAGATTCAGATGATATTTTAGAGTTTGAAATAATTCGGAAGTCCGCGCGATCTGCGATATCAGATCGGAAATTGCACTTCCCAGATGACCCATTTTCTTGTGGTATAAACAGATACTCAACTCACCTTGTTTATAGATTGGTCATTCTAGATAAAGAAAAAAAAGTAGTGACAAATTTGAACATTTTACCAAAGCCAGCCCTGTGTGGACTGCAGTTTGGATGGTGCCTTTTTAGCTAATCTATAAATAAGCAAGCTTTCGTCACTTAAAAAGAGATGAAAAGGGTTACCAATTTATCTTTTGAATTTTGACTTTATAATCATCGATCAGTTTTATAGGATAATCTCTAATCGATAGGTGAGTAGTTTGATTTTCGATTTTTATCCATAAATATTAATATTCGTATTCAAATGGTTAGTGTATAAACATGTTCGCGGCATTTCAAACAAATTCACATCCTCATGGTACGCAAGACATATCCTCTGATTAGCCTGCATCCGCACAGTCTGATCAATCTTCATTATATGCGCTTTGTAGATAGATAAGATCTTAAGCCCTCTTTAAGACAACGGATATCCTTATTGCATTATGTAATTGTTTAGGCTGTTTGTTTTTTGTGCCATCCGTGAAATTGTTAGAACAGTCATTAACATGCCCTTTTGAAATCAGATTACTCACTCACGGCTTTTGCATTTCTTCTAGTGTGACACGTGTATATTTTGAGCAGCATTGGCATCAATACTATATATAAGTGTTGAGAATAAAGAAAGTTCAAACTGTCACTGATTAGCTATAGCACAAGGCGAGGACAACGTATCTCAATATGCAATTTACAAGCTGGCCAGGGCGGAGTGTTTCGCACACGCGATGCTTTCTTTTTGAAATATCAGAGACATGCTCATTCTTCTAGCACCATACACATTGCAAATGATAGCGCAGACATAACATGGTCAGAGAAACTTAGAAAAGAAATACGAAATATTTTAAAACTCTTGTTTTTCTTACTTACGCTGAATGCGACACTGAGGGAGTCACAAATATACACTGAAACGAACTTCCAAACGGCCACCTTGCATTTGCCCCCATTTTAACATATCTATAGTCATTTAATAAATTATCTTTTATTTCCATATAAAAGGCCGTTCAATTTGGCGTATTCCCAAAGAAAAATGAATTAGAATTTTTGTCCTTGGTGTCTGTAGCAAACGATCAAACACAAGAACCCTCCATTTCGAAAGTCACAAAATTTTCACATTTTCGAAGAATTTCAAATTTTCGGTCTCAGAAATACTCGGCGATTAATTCTAAAAATGACAAACATCGATGACCATTGCGTATCAGATACCAAATCAATGAGGAGAATAACATTCAGACTCTTTTGTTTCTCACACAGGGATAATATGCTAAAATTACCCCACCCACCAATGTTAATTTTGAAATCAGGGGTACCCTTGAATTCCCGTCAAATTCGATGCTTTCCTCGCATTTTTTCAAGTCGATGTTGATTGAAGATTCTGCATTAATGATTTTTCTAATAGAATTCACCTATTTCCCATTTCAGATACTAAAGAAAATATTACGATTTCAGCAAAAACCAAGTTGCCGTTTAGAAGTTCGTTTTAGTGTATATATAATACGTACTTAGTGTACAGTATGAAAAAAATACCTAACGAGGTTGGGAGAATTGAAAATTGTCGAGGCTCTGCCAAGACAATAATCAATTCTCACAACCGAGTTAGATATTTTTTCATACAATACACTTAGTATGAATTATATTTATCTTATAACCTCGATTTGTCTTCTTTTCGTCGGTGTTTCTAACTAAAATGCAAGTTTCTAAAAATAACCGCATTATATCATTGTTCTAAAAATAACCATGTGATATCATAAAAAATATCATACAGGATGTTATCAAACGGATATTTGTATAGTTATAAGATAAAAACATGTATACATAGAGAGACGCTAGACGATGGAACAAGACAAAAAGCCCGGACAACCAAAGAAGGAGAATGAGGACATCCACCAGAATAAATTTGGTACTTATGTCGTTGGTAAAAGATCAAGCTAATTCAAGCTGTAGTTACGCTGTTTGACCATTCAGCAACGATATTTCCTCCAGATAATATCTTTTTTTTTTAAATGCTCGTGCGTATTATGCGTAATTGTTGGTTGAGCCCTTGAACAAATTAGTTCTTTATCTTTCCAGAATCATCCAAAATGAGTACACCAGGGTACTCGTTCAGGGAGGAGACGATCAAGTGTCAACTGTGTTCCAAATTCTTCAATAATCCACGCTTATTGCCATGCCTTCATTCTTTCTGTAAGGACTGCTTAACAAGATACATCACTGACTATCTTATCAAAGGTCAAGGGTCAATCCCTGACAAGGAGGTCAAATTTGACGATGGGGAAGCCAGGGTAAACTTAAAACCACCGAAACGAGATGGACCTGCCAGAACACAGTTTAATCGAGCGGGAAGGCAAGCGACGGCGACTGCTGCGAAACAGCAGCCAAGCTCGCCAGCCAAACAACCATCAGGAGCGCCAGGCAAACAACCACCAAAGCAGCCACCTACAGGGGTTTCAAAGACGCAAACTCCAAAGCCAAAGGGCGAAGATAAAGAGACACCAGTGCTTAACGTCCCCACAGGAGCCAAGGGGTTCCCATGCCCGATATGCCGAAAATTCGCGACCACTGCTGAACTTCCTTGTACTGCACCCAACAAATGGGCGGAAATATTTCCAGAGAACAATCTTCTAGCCGAAATGGTTGAAATGTACTCACTCAAACTTGGAACGCGGACGTGCGATCCTTGTAAGCGAAACAAGGCGTCATCTCGCGTTTCGACTTACTGCAAGATTTGCCGTGATGCGCTCTGTGAACAATGTACGAAAACCCATAACGCCCTACGAAGTTGTAGAAATCACAAGACCATTCCAGTTGTACAACTGATTGCTGCATTAGAGAACATGAGGGCTGGTGATGTATACTGTAAACTACACGACGAGAGAGTGATGGAATATTTCTGCTTTATACACGTTACCCCATGTTGTTCGGTATGCGTAAAGGATACCCACAATGCCTGCGACAAAATTAATGCAATATCTGAAGCAGTTACTAAGAAAAAGGAAATTAAAGAATTGGAAACACTAGAGAGTGTACTGATTAAGTACAACGATCACATTCAAGCCGTCTTACGAGAGAGATCGACGCAACAGAAGAAGCTTGACAGCAAGAAAACTAAACTCCTGGACGAATTTCTATCAGTAAAGCAACACATAATTTCACAACTTGAAAAGATGGAAAAAGATTTGAAAGTTATACTTGACTCAACCCACAGACAAGAAAGTAAAAAGATAAAACTTGACAGCACGAGATGTAAAGAGATTCAATCGGGGGTTCTAAATGCCAGAGAGTTGCTGAACATAGTTGACCGTCATGGCGGCAACTCACACCATGTGGAGTTTGTTGAGCGTGTCCGGACAGAATGCGAGTACTACGAGGAAAGTCTGGGTATCTTGAGCTCGAGAATCCGAGCTGTAGATTATGAAGTCACTCTGGACGAATCTCTACAACAGGTGATAAAACGGCTGAATCAATTTGGACGTATTGATGTCAAAACTTCTCAACCAAACCTGCCCGCGGCTCCAAGGATTGCAACAGTGGGGTCGCTTGGTGCTCAGTCTCGGAGTTCTTCTCCTACAAAGGCTAAGGCTATCAAACCGACTTTTGCTCGAACAGGTCAACATGCGAACGAGACTGGGGAGTTCTGTGGACGTTCTAATCATGATGCGAATGACTGTTGGTTTACCGGTGCTACATTCCTGCCAGATGGTCGTGTTATACTAGCTGATCGAACAAATCGAAAGCTTAAGTTGTTTACAAGCGATTTTCAGCCGGTTTCGGAAATACCCTTGTCTTCCAAACCTTGGGATGTTACGGTTATATCGAACAAAGAAGTTGCATATACCCTCCCAGCAGAATGTAGAATTCAGTTCATCACCGTCGGCGAGTCTTCGATGGCCATAGCCAGATCAATACCAACAGACGAACCGTGTTTTGGCGTTCACTACGTCAATGGAAAGATCTTTACCGTGACGTATGACGGCGATCCACCGAATCTGAAAGTTCTTGCACCAACAGGACAGGAATTGACATACGTCTGTATGGATGACGATGGACTATCGTTGTTCTCTAAACCAGTTTACGTAACATGTAACAGCGACGGCACGCAAATTTACGTCTCGGATGAAAGGCTATGTAGTATTGTTGGGCTCAAGGAAACAGGGGAATTAAATTACACGTATTCGGCGTTGGATCTTGGTCACGTTGCTGGAATGGTTGTAGATAAAGAGGGAAACATCTATGCATGTGGAAACACGTCGCACAGCGTTCACGTTTTAAATCCGTCAGGAGACCACGTTAAGGTATTGGTATTAGGAGACCAGATCTCGTATCCTAGAGCCATGGCTTATGAACCACGGGAAAAGAAATTGCTTGTTACACAAGGTGACCAAGATATTGTTAAAGTATATAATCTTTGATAACAAACTTTAGTAAACAGTAGGAAAACTTCAATCCGACACCATTTTCAGATATTCAGGGGTCTCCCTATCCTATATAGCGTAGAAAATAAGAAGATCCCGGCCTATCTGACGACAGTTTTGCTACAAATTACGACAGTGCATCTTGAACGAGATTTAAACTATGTCGATCTTCCTTTAGAGATAATCTTTATTCAAGGAAAATTTGTAAAAATCCTGTCGAAATTTATTTATCGTGTCAATATCGGGACAGTGTGAAACCTGCATTAGGGAAGCTACTCTTAAATTGGGATTGCGATGCAGCAGGCGATTGAATTCGCACGGCTTTACAAATGACGAAATGTTTATGCCTACGCATGGTAAGAAGATATCATTCGCCGTCCAATCGGCAACTAGTTGGCGACGGACAGACGATCATTTGCCATCCCCGTGCAGACTTCAACGAGAAGGATCTTTATGAACGTCCTTTGATGATAAGAATGCACCCTTTGAATTATGTGATTAATTGCCGCATTATTAGCGATTCGTCCCATGCATGTCGGTTAAACATGATGAAATAGTGTTCGGCCAAAACCTCTCGCCAACTAGTAGTCAGCCCGTCGGCGACTGATCTGCGATACAGTTGCGATATGTCCAAAAATTGACTGAATAAGGCATTGTAGCAACCTTTTGGCTACTCCAATAGATCGATCACATGAAAGGCACCGGCTTACAGTCAACTCGTTCCTCAGTCAACTCGTTCCTCAGTCAACTCGTGGCGTTTTTGGTCAACTCGTTCCCAAAAATTGGTCAACTCGTTCCCCAATCGGTTTTTTTCTCGGTCAACTCGTTCCCCGAATATATATAAATTTGAAATATTTTTTTATATCTTTTTTTTTTCTTTTGAATGGGTTAAAGTACTCAAAATAAGTTATTTTGATGAAGTCTTTTAAAAAACAATGCAAAATTTAGGATAGTTACCCTTTTACCTAAAATTTGAATACCGATTTAACCCGCCGATATTTCCCGGAAAACTGACTGAATATTAGCTGAAATTCTATGTACATAAAAGAGTACTGGTTTACAACATATAAAAATTAAAGGCGAAACGAAAAAGTAAAATATTTTTTATCAATCCTATATTTCTTTTTTTTTTTTTTGCTGAATTTCTGTTTGTCCGGCAAGACACAAGACGAAAAACAAAGACAGAAAACATTATTAAGATAGTGTCGGGTTTAGAAAAGAAGAAAAAACTTTAACAAATTTTGTAAAGACATGCTGCTTATAGTAATTAAAATCAATTCTTAACAAAGTAAGGGATGTATTCAAAGTTGTCTATTGTCATTGAAAGTCAATTAGACTGAATAAGTGTGTGAATAAGATTAAAGTATCAAATACCTTTAATGTATTGCCGCTGCTTTTTAGCAACAAAGCCATTGAATATTGCAATAATTAATATATATGGTCCGTTCTCCCGGACATTTAGGTGTTTATCGTCAATCAAGAAGAAATGTTGTTTCCCGAAAATAAATTCATGTTTGTCTATCTATCTGCCTGTCTATCGTGCAAAACGCAAATGTTACAAAGTGACGTGACGCTTTTTAGACAGGTTTTTCTGGAAAGCAGATCATATTTATTTTATTTTGAATAGTCCGGACTCAGCATGAAAAGTGTTTAGTTAAAAAAAGTAATTTATCATAACAACACCAAAAACCCATATCTAACCCCACTTTAGGACACTATTACTTCATATAAAAACATTTGATATTAAATTTTCGCTTACCTTTGGTTTCTTGGTTTAAAAATATATCTTCTGGTAATTTGTTACAGGGCTAATTAATGGAAGACAATCGATTTTCCATATAAATGATGAAAAAAAAAGAAATTATTAATGAAAAAAACTTATTTCGTACAATAAACTCAGTTGAAATCTCCAGTCAAATGCGAGATTTACGTAAATGTATCTTCGTTGAAAAAAATATTCTGGTAGTATGGTAAAGGGCTAATTAAATGCCGAATATCGATATTCAATAAAATAATATTAAAATTGCAATAGAACAACATTCCTTATCATTTTTTGTACAAAAACGTCCGTTGAAATAAATATCCAATGAAGATGGGATAATTTTTGGGGAACGAGTTGACCGAGAAAAAATCGATTGGGGAACGAGTTGACCAAAATCGCCCCGAGTTGACCGGGGAACGAGTTGACCGAGGAACGAGTTCACTGGCACCCAAGGCACTCAGGGTAAATGTATTCAAATGATTTGGTGCTGGTAAATAAGATGCTGCTTATTCCGAATTATTGCGCGGGAATATACTTTTAATAAACACTACAAATTCTTTATGGCGATTCTGACTCCTTGCATTCTACGTTTCGACCTTTTAAGAAAGCATCATTCAAGGATATTAGTGAAGTTCGAAAGAAATTTAATGGCTGGTTTAGGAGACCATTATTTTTATTTATTATGTAACAAATGCTGTAATGACCTGTTATCACCTGTCTGATAGCCTAACATGATATCAGACAGGCTATTTTTTAAAAGGATTTGCATATACTTTCACCCGAATGTCTTTGATTCTTTAGGGATTGTTTTAAGTAAGCGCTGATTAATGAATGCATGTTAAATAGAATAACATGTAAGTGTCTTAAAGTATCAATGTTATCTGGATTCAGCTGCGAGAAATTATCATGACGAGGCAAAACCTCGTCATGATAATTTCTCCCAATCTCAACCAGATAACCTCGAAATTTTAAGACACTAAAATGTTATTTTTCTATTTATTATTGACAACCAGACAACGGGATAGAAATCATAATAGATAATCTCAACCCATTACATTGTGTTACGACGAGCCAGATACCCCTGTAATTAATAAAGAAAACAAGTATTGAGATAAAAACTAAATATTTTCTACAAAATATAACACAACAATAGAAATACATGTATATCCAATATCTAACATTTGGCGCCTCAACAACAATACCCCTAACAAAAGGGCCAGAATGGCCCTAAACCACTCACCTGAATTTTATTGGTCCAGTGGATCTCACCCAAGAAACTTTCTTGCAAAGTTCATTCACATTTGCCTATTTGTTGAAGAGGAGATGTTATTCCAAGAATTCAAAGAGAAAATAGACCCCTTCCGCCCTTGGTTACTGAGAAGAAGATGTTTAAAAGTTTCGGGCTCAAAATAAGCCTCCCCTCCTTGACATGCCTATATTTATGGGCCAATCAGAATTTCACAAACAATTTTTGAAGTGAGTCACCAAGGGACATTCTTGTAAAGTTTCATTGAAATCAGCTCAGTGGTTAAGGGGGAGATATCAGTAAAAGATTTCGGGCTAAAGAAAATGCCCTCCCTGCCACGCCAATATTTTGAAATCAATCAAATTTAGCAATATATTTCTAAAAACAGTCACCCAAGGAACATTTTGGTAAAGTTTCATTTAAAGCAGCCCAGTGCTTCAGGAGAAGATGTCAGTCAAAGATTTCGGGCTCCAAAAAAACCCGCCTTGCCACACCCTTATTTGAGGGTCAATCAAATTTCATGAACAACTTTTGAAAAGGGTCACCAAAGGTACATTTCTGTAAAGTTTGGTTAAAATTGTCTAAATGGTTATTGAGGAAAAGATGTTTAAAGTTTTCAGGGTCAAAAAATGCCTGGCCCTGCCACACCCATATTTGGGGGTCAATCAAAATTTCACAAACAAGTTTTGAGTGTCACCCAAGGAACACTCTTCTGCCTAGTTTGGTTGAAATACACCCAATGGTTACTGAGGAGAAGATGTTTAAAGATTTCAGGGTCAAAATAATGCCCTTCCCTGCCACACCCATATTTGAGGGTCAATCAAAATTTCACAAACAAGTTTTGAGAAAGGTCACCCAAGGAACACTCTTCTGCCAAGTTTGGTTGAAATACGCCAAATGGTTACTGAGGAGAAGATGTTTAAAGATTTAAGGGTCAAAAAATGCCCCGCCCTGCCATACTCATATTTGTGGGTCAATCAAAGTTTCATGAACAAGTTTTGAGAAGGGTCATCCAAGGAACATTTCTGCCAAGTTTGGTTGAAATACGCCAAATGGTTACTGAGGAGAAGATGTTTAAAGATTTAAGGGTCAAAAAATGCCCGGCCCTGTCACTCCCATATTTTGGGGTTAATCAAAATTTCACAAACAAGTTTTGAGACGGGTCACCCAAGGAACACTCTTCTGCCAAGTTTGGTTGAAATACGCCCAATGGTTACTGAGGAGAAGATGTTTAAAGATTTCAGGGTCAAGAATTCAAGGTTGTGAAACACAAATGCCCCCGTGACAGCATTTTTTTTCAAAGTTTGACCTTGACAGATGACCTTGACCTTTAAGCATCCTTGACCTTGATACCTACAGATGTACATAACTCATATCTTTCATCATTCCAATTATGAGACAGGGTATCTATAATAAGCTTGAATAAACTAACGATTTAAGTTTTTTGGTTAAGTTTTTGAGTTATTTGACCTTGATAGATGATCCTGACCTTGTCACATGACCTTGACTTTGGTACCAGCCAATGTGGATCATTGAGATCCATCATCATGCCAAATATTAGCCTTGTATCATGAATAGGCTTGAAGATATTGGCAATATTAAGTTTTTTTGGGTTAAATTTTGCAGACAGACAGACAGACAACGGTAAAACAATATGCCCCTGATCTTTCGATACGGGGGCATAAAAATGCCCTGCCCTGCCACACCCATATTTGAGATTCAATCAAAATTTCATGTAAGTTTTGAGAAGGGTCACCCAAGGAACATTTCTGCTTAGTTTGGTTAAAATCAGCCTAATGGTTACTGAGGAGAAGATGTTAAAACTTTTCAGGGTCTAAAAATGCCCGGCCCTGCCACACCCATATTTTGGGGTCAATCAAAATTTCACAAACTAGTTTTAAAAAGGGTCACCCAAGGAACATTGCAGCCAAGTTTGGTTGAAATTGGCCCAATGGTTACTGAGGAGAAGATGTTTAAAGGATTTCAGGGTCAAAAACTGCCCCGCCCTGCCACGCCAATATTTTGGGGCCAATCAAAATTTCACACAAAAGTTTTGAGAAGGGTTACCCAAGGAACATTTCTGCCAAGTTTGGTTAAATTGGGTTAATGGTTACTGAGGAGAAGATGTTTAAAGAATTGTTGACTACTTCTGACGCCCGACAGACGAAAGGTGATCACAAAAGTATGAAGCATGACACATGACACATCATGCAACCACAAAAGCTCACCTTGAGCACTTTGTGCTCAGGTCAGCTAAAAATAGAGATTTTTTAAAAAGAAGTGGAATTTCCTCAAACTTAGAATTTAAATAACTGTATGAGCAATAGAGATAACAATAATTAGTTTACAACAATTTTCTAATGTTATCTTTTATTTCATATATTTATCATATTTATCATACATTTATTCTTTTTCGAGGTCTAGAGGTAGAGCGTCGGCCTCTTGACCAAAAGGTCCTAAATTTGATTCCTGGGAGCAGCTATTGATCTTGGTTCTTTCATAGGCCCACATACTCGAAGCAGGGTACTGGTGAATTTTCCAGGAAGCAGAGTCGAGAGACATTAATCTAAGTTGTAAGAACTTGTTTCCATTTATTACAGTATTTTTACAGTATTACAGCTGTAATCTCAATTTGAAGTTTGAGTAAATTCTGATTTGAGAACAAAAAATTTTCAAAAATCGAACCCTGATTGTCATCTACAATTTCTTTAAGTTCGGGCCAGTCTTAAACATTATCTAGTTATGGATCAAAGAAGCAATTATATTACCGGTATCAAATCATCCATGGCAATACTGACAAATTTACAAAATAAAACATATTTTTATGACAAGATGGACATAATTGTCCTAAATCACTCACCTGGGTCACATTGCATAGACCCAACTAGGGTTTTGAATTTTATACACACTCAGAAGGTGACCACCAAAGAATATATAGGATAAAGGCTACATGTGGACTGTGACAAATAATGAATATCTACTGTCAGCTACCCTTTTTCATTACATGTACATGTATATGATTGTTGGTGAATAATTAAAACATCATAGCTACAACTTGAATAAGCTGTAGTTTTGATGTTATATTCATTCAAAAACAATATTTTTTTTATAAGAGGATTTATTTCTATTACGAATTTCTCAGTGTGTATAATGGTAGTTACACCCTTGCCCTGGCCAATATGATATTACAAAATTAACCCTTTCCTGTTTTACAAAATGTTAGACCTGTCCAAATTCAAAGGTTTTGTAAATCATATTTTCAAAGTAGATTTAAATTGAAAAATAACTATTCAGAAGGAAAGAGAATAGTGTGGAAAAAGAAGAAATTGCTTGTCAGAAGCAATTTCTTCTTTTTTCACAATGTTTTCTCAATCATAAAATCACAGGCATGTAAAAAGCAGGGATTAAACAGTAAAGGGCTAAGAGTGTCAGATGTCCACTTGAAAAGGTAATTGGTTGTCCCCTAGATGATGCTACATACCAAATATCAAAACTACAGCCACTCTGGCTTCATAGAATAAAATAAAATTTTAGAGACATTCTTCTTTGTTTCATAGTACAATTGGATGCCTATCGACAGAAGCCAAAATTTCCACAAGTCACATAAATGATGCTGCTAGTTTAACCCTTTCCTGTTTAACAAAATTTTGGACCTGTCCAAATTCAAAAGTTTTGCAGACGAAAATTAAAAGCGGATTTAATTTGAAAAATTACAATTCAGTAGGGTAGAAAATAGTGTGGAAAAAGAAGAAATTACTTGTCAGAAGCAATTTCTTCTTTTTTCACAATGTTTTCTCAATCATAAAATCACAGACAAGTAAAAAGCAGGGATTAAACAGTAAAGGGGAAGAGAATAATAGTTTTTAAGGTTTCCTATTCTGTTTCAATGCAAAAGGGTTGCACCTGGGCAGAATGCTAACATACCAAGTATTAAAGTTATTCATATTCATATTTCAAAGCTGAATATTTTGTTGTTCTTATTATCTCTTCTTTTTGCATTGTCTACCAGTGTTAAGGCTTGATATCAAATATTTGGAATAAAGCTTTTGTAGAACTTAAGTAACAAAAGACCTGCTAAGTTTCAACAAGACTGGCCAATTTGTTAAGGAGAAGTTGTTAAAAGAAATTTTAGACAACAAGGGACACTCATCACACAATAAATGATGGAAATTGAATGACCATAATAGCCCACCTTGAGGAATTTGTGCTCATGTGAGCCTACAAAACAAATTAAATATAGCTCACTGACTCACAAATGCACAAAATAAAACAAAAGTAAATTATGTCTTGTTACAAATTATGAAAATAACTTTTTCTATACATTAAATATCATCAAATATCATCTTACATATTAAACCATGAGCCATACTTTCAAAGTTCAAGCTGGGACCTAAACTCTTGACATGCTGAATAAACAAGAGACCCAAGAGGGCCTGTATCTCTCCACTGGCTTTTAACATCTCCAGATTGTCATTAAACAATGCTTACTTAGACTTAAAACAACACTTTGAAGTCTCTTTATAACGATAGTGTAATGATTTACTAGGTCTGGTACACATTGCATCCCCCCTGCCACACCAATATTTTGGGGTCAATCAAAAATTCTTGAAAAACTTTAGAAGAGGGTCACCAAAGGAATATTAATGCTAATTTTCATTGAATTTGACCAAATGGTTTGGAAAGAGAAAGTTCTTGGAGATTTTTAAGTGGAAATAAGGTTCCCCCCTCCCCGCCATATTTGGGGGTCAAACAAAATTCTTTTAACAACTTTAGTATATGGTCACCCAACAATCATTCATGCAAAGTTTCGTTGAAATCAGTCCATGGTTTGGGAGGAGAAGATTTTTAAGTGAAAATAAGCCCCGCCCTGCCACGGCCATATTTGGGGATCAATCAAATTTTTTGTACAATTTAGAAAAGGGTCACCTGCCAAGTTTCATTGAAATCGGGCCAATGGTTTGGGAGGTGAAGATTTTTTAAGTGAAAATAACCCCGCCTTGTCACATCCATATTTGGGGTTCAATCACAATTATTTGAACAACTTTGGAAGAGGGTCACCAAAGGAACATATCTGTCAAGATTCGTCAAAATCCGCCCATTGATTTAGGAGAAGATATTTAAAGAAAAGATTACGGACACAGGGAGGGACAAACACACTGCCATGATAATAGCTTGCTGGTGGGCCAGTGGAGCTAAAAATGGCAAAAACTGCTTTAAAATCAAGGTGCTGAAAGCACTGGTTGTACTTGTGAGAAAGTATCAATTTTAGAAATATGATTCTTAACTTTTCTGGTTTAAAAAGAAAAATCTGATAAAACTGATGTCAAACTGCTAATAAGTGCAGGCTGATATTTTGTTTATTCCTCCTGCCAAAGAAGGAATATTCTGGGTTCATTTTGACATGGGTTAAGTTTTATTTAACCCTTGTCATGCTGAACAAAAATCTTTAAAAAAATCAATTAAAATCAAGTACATGTACTTAAAGCACTAACGTTACTAATTTTGAGAAAGTAATTAATTTTCATTCTTACACATTTCTGGTTTAGAAAATGAAATAAGGTTCTGGCTATTCAACTGCAAATATGCATGTATATGTTACTCTTTTAATAGTGAACACGTGTGCCAAGTTCCAAATGAATGCCTTCAGTAGAACCAGAGATATCACAAAATGTTTCTCACAAGGAAAATGGCCCCCCATCCAAGCCTTGGTGATGGATGGAGGGCATTATTGGAGTAAAGCCGGAGGCTGAGCATGTAGAAGACAGCATATCGTTCCGAACATTATTCGACTATCGCGCTTTAAAGGTTAAATCGAATACACCCCCACGTGACAACCGGAAATAAGAAACACATGTTTTCATAATTTAAAGAAACAGGTTTGTTTGTTGCTTATCCAAGTAAAAAAGGGGGGGTAATACACATTGTACTCACTGATCTCTCAAGTTTCACTTACTCTTGGAATCTTTCAGAATGGAATGTATATAAATGTAATCTGCATGCAATAACTGAAAAGAGGAGGGTTTCTACATGCTCAGCCTCCGGCTTTACTCCAATAATGCCCTCCATCCATCACCAAGGCTTGGATGGGGGGCCATTATTTTCCGTAAAGCCTTCGGCTTTCACATGTAGAAGACAGCATTTTTAAAGAGCAACAAAACAAACTCATGCAAGGAAGAAACTATAATATAACAAGAACTTTGAACATGTATTTGCATGTAAATAACAACTGAAAGAACAAATAAACAAAAGGCTCTGAGCCTGTATATGTTCCAGTTAAATATGCTAAATCACCCTATGAATCTACTTAAGCACTGCTTTTGCAAAAGATAACTGTTTATCATTCAGCACTTGTTTATGGTAGTATCTCTTAAAGTTTTTATTGGATGACCAATCAGCTGTTGATAATATTTTCCTCAGAGAACAGCCTTTACTCAATGCTGCTGAGGCTGATGCACCTCTGAAGGAGTGTGCCTTAAAAATGGAAATGTCTATTCCTGATAATTCTAGAACACATCTAAGCCATCTTGCTATTGTACTTGTAGAAATAGACTTATAAGTCTGATATGACACCAATAACAACCTACTTTGTCTAAGATTTTTTGTAATCTTAATATAGTGCAATAAGGTATGAAAGGCACAGAGACATTCATTGCTGAAATGTTCCACTTTAAACACAAAAGAATGTCCATATCGTGAAGTTTTTAAGAGTTGTGGAAAAGTGAAAGTCAACACATTTGCCTCTTTTAACATATAGTCTAAATGTAGATTTGCTAATGTCTGAGCTCTAGGGGCAGCTGAAAGAGCAAGCAAGGCTACTAACTTAAAAGTGAGCAATTTTAGAGAAAGTTTCTGTAATGGGAAAAGTCCTGATAAATACTTGAGAACAATAGAAACGTCCCATGTGAAGTGGTACTTAGGTAAAGGGGGTTTCTGATAAAAGATTCCTTTCATAGATCTTGAAATCAATTTGCAATTTTCACACCAAACATTGCCCAAAAACGGTAAAGTTTGTAATAACATAGCTTTATGGGTATTTATACATGAGTATGACTTTCCCATTTTAAAAAGGAAAAACAGAAACTGAATCACTTCACACTCAGACGATTGAAAAGGATCTCCTGACCTGAGATGATTCCAAAGATACCATTTGCGCCATGCCAGGTTGTACTGCTTACGGGTTCCTTTGCTCCAGGAGCCTGTGATGATTTCAGCAATTTCATTCTGAAGGCCTGCTTTACAGAGGGTTTCCCTGATAGTGTGGCAATGATCAGTTGTAGAGAGTTGTTGAGTGGATGATATCGATTGTCGTGAGCCAACGTCAGGAGGTCCTTGTGTCTTGGTAGCCTGACAGGAAACGAAGAAAGGTTCTCTAAGATAAGAGGAAACCATGACTGGGCCTTCCAAAATGGGAAGACCAATATAGCATTGTCAACTTCATCTCTTATTATTTTATTTACAACTTTCCCAACAAGACCAAAAGGTGGAAATATGTACGGCTTTAGGCCTGACCAGCTCATTGTAAATGCATTGCAGTGAGCAGCGCCAGGTTCTGGGAACCATGTAACGAAATTGTCCAGACGAGCGTTAAGTCGTGATGCAAATAAATCAATGTCAGGGGTGAAGAAATGGTTGCATACTCTACAGAATATATCATGTTTTAACATCCATTCTGTAGAATCTGAGAAATTACGGGAAAAATAATCAGCTGTATTATCCCGGCCAGGAATGAAAATTGCAGATATGACATTTGCTCTAGACAAACACCAATCCCATATTTCCTTGGCTAGATGATCTAACGATAAAGAAGCCATTCCACCCATGTCATTGATGTAAGTAACTGCACTAACATTATCTGACTGAATTTCAATGTGAGAATGTTTAATGTGTGAATAAAAAGACTGAATTGCATGCAAAACAGCCAATAACTCTAGGTAGTTTATATTCTTCCCAGGCTCAATCGAGTTCCAACGACCTTGAGCAACATTACCTGAACCTAGCTCAATTGAACCCCAGCCAGAACCACTGGCGTCGGTTCTACATTTAAAATCAACTTCCTGTATTCTTATTCTTTTTCCATTTTTTGACCTTGTATTCTGTTTCCACCAAGTCAATTCCTTAACACTTTCTTGTGTCAACTCAACCCGACTGTCAAAGTTGAGGCTCGGGCCTAAACCATAGATTTTGTTCCTCTCCAAAGCCCTATAATGAAGTGGTGCCTCAAGTATAGCATGGAAGGCACTGACCACAAGGCCAATAAAAGAAGCTAGATCCCTAACAATTACTAAGCCCTGTGAAAGCAAATTTTCAGCTTTAGTTATGATTTTTTCCATTTTATCATCTGGTAAATAAACCATAAACGCCACAGAATCTACAATAAAGCCAAAAAATGTAATTCTTTGGGTTGGTATGAGTACTGATTTCTTGTAATTAATATCATAGCCAAGACTCTGTAGTGTATCTATCATTACATCTGTATTTTCTTTACAATATTGTCTCAACGAATTCATATTGATAGAGTCGTCAATGTAGTAACTACAACGAATATTTTGCTGTCGAAACCATGCATAGACTGGTTTTAGTAGTTTAGTGAACAAAAAAGGGGCTGATTTTATCCCAAAAGGTAGAACTCTGAACTTCAGCAACTGATTTCTCCAAGAGAACTTTAGATATTTTTGAAAATCTTCATGAATAGGTACAGAGAAATAGGCATCACTTAAATCAATGGAAGTGAAATAGTCATTTGTCTGAATAAGATCAAGAACTACATTAAAAGTCTCCTGTTTAAAGTGATCATAATGTACAAATTTATTCAAATATCTAAGATTAATAACAGGACGAAACTTGCCGTTTTTCTTAGGAACAATGAATAAGGTGGAAATAAATTCCCCTTCTTCATGTACTGAAGGAACTATTGCTCCCTTACTTAACAATTCTTTGACCTCATTGTCAACAATTTCCCACTGTTCGTCATTAAACGGAATCTTGTTAGGAATTTCGTTTTGAAATGGAGTACTATCAAAATCTATCTTGTAGCCCGAGACGGCGTCCAAAATCCAAGGATCATTTGTTAATTGATGCCATTTCTCTGTAAAATATTGAAGTTTACCAACCTTAGAAGAAACAGTACTTACATTTATTCGTTTGGGGAAGTTACTGTTGCGGAGGGTGTTTTCTTGGGTATCTTGTAGTTTTTTAAACCCCTATTTTGACCTCTATTGGCAGGGTATGGCTGGTATCTGTTATAACCACCAGATGCTGAGCTGTTATTATAACCATAGTTTCCCCGTCTTTGAAATCTTTGGTTGCTCCTACCACGAAAAGAGCCTCTGTAATTGAAGCTATCTTTCCCAATGCCCACTAGGGAATCACAAGCTTTAATGTCTTTGGACACTTCATCACCAAAAAGGTATGATGTAATTGGCATTGACACATTGCAGAGTGAATGATATTTCCTTTTCAAAGTTGGTCTTATCATATATAGTTCTTATAGATAAATTGTACTGTACTTGACCCATCAGGGTAAGAGCATCTGCCAATAATGATTTAGCTTCTGGATTGCTAGAAATCTGAGACTTTAGAATATCAGCCAACTTGATAATAGGCACCATACCAGTCACAACCAGATTTTGAATATCTGCTATGCTTCTGTCAGAAGTCTGACTACGCTTGTCCATAACTTTCCAAATCTCCGAGTTTACCAATGGAGCACAAGCTTTATCACAGTTCTCAGGAACTTTGAATTTAGTAAGAAGGGATTCTGTTTCACACTGAGTGGTACACGCAATGTTAATCATGGCTGCCAGAGACTGTGTCACTGGTTTCCCTTTGATTGGAGTTTTAAGTCGGGGTAAATCCCATTCATTGTCATCAACGATTTCTCCCTCTTCAAATAAGGCATTGGTCATATCACTAAGCACTCTCGTACTCTTTGTTTTTATAGGGGACTCTCCCCCTGAGATGTCTGCACTATCGACCTCAACTGTCAGTCTAGGTAACTGAGAAAGTGGAGTTCCACTCATTTCATGCAGGTCCACATCTTCCAGACTACTTTCGTCTCTATTTAAGTCCATGCCTAAAAGGCTTTTCAAATTTTGAATGTCTGTTTGAGACAGCTTAGAAATGTCAAAGCTCGGAACTGCGTTCCCAGCGTCATCTTTACTAGTTGAAGCAGAGTTGGTTTTGCTCGAAGTCTTTTTAGTCCTTTTTGACTTCTCTTTAGAGACTTTCTCCTTCGGAGCGTCTTTTTTAGTGGACTGTTTCACCGACCGTTTAGGCTTCGAAGACTTTTTAGAACCAGCATTGTCGTCTGACTCTGGAACCGAACTGAACCCAGAAAAACTGCTGGCTTCCGAGTCGTCAAGACTCACAACTGCGTCCTGTTCACTTGAAGCCATGTCACTGTTTAATAATGTCCTAAGCTGGGACTACGTCCACAGAAGCAGTGACTCGTTGGGTTCTACAACTTACCTCACCACGCAAAATAGCGAAAAAGCGCATAAAGAGAAAGACGTCTTCACTAGTCGAACGCCCGAACGAATATGAAAACATGTGTTTCTTATTTCCGGTTGTCACGTGGGGGTGTATTCGATTTAACCTTTAAAGCGCGATAGTCGAATAATGTTCGGAACGATATGCTGTCTTCTACATGTGAAAGCCGAAGGCTTTAGGGAAAATAATGACAAGGAAAACAACAACAACACCAAGACTATAGCAATACCTTTGTATTTTTTCCAAAAATCAACCAAGCTTATAAAATCATTGATATCTTTCTTAAAAACACTGGAATATATTCCAAGTAAAATATATTACCAGCAACCTTTGACCTTAAGCTAAGAATAAGCCCTAAATCATTTTGTCCATAAAGCAAGTCTCAGATTCTTTTATGTATTAACCCTTATCATGCTGATGACATATTCCTGCTGTGAACAAAGCTTTGGGAGACAATGTATAATAAGATCAGCCTGCACAGATGTGCAGCCATATCTTATTCTACATTGTCTGCTTTCGACTCAATTATTGAGGGAAAAGGAAATTTTTTTAACAAAATTTAAATTCAGCATGATAAGCATTAAGGATTTCAAATATGCCTTGATTTTCATATTCCAAAGAACTTCTCACAATGATAAATGTTCAAGCAGTCTATAGGAATAGCACTCAATGTATGTTTGATCTTATAAAAAAAATGTCTCCTTCGCTGTTTAAATCCGTCATCTTGGCTGTTTTTGAGTGGCCCCGATCGAGTCCACGGTTAAGGCTTGTACAATCCATGGATCACATTTTGATCCCTCTCGGAATTCATCTTTAGATAGCATTCCGTCCCGATTCTGAAATACAAGTTAAGTAATAAGTGTAACAAACTGAGCACACAGACAGACGTGATCCATTCAGAGAAAAGGATCCTAAACCCTAAATGGGTCGACTCTGTCTATATAGGCTTCGATTAGCCATCTAACTAAGGGCAGGTCTCTCTCATTTGCATATCCAATGCACATTACCTCCCTTTAAACCGCTACATAAGATTAATACCATTCTTTCCTTTAAAATGTTAGCCTGATCAAAATTGAAAGATGAAAAAATCATCATTGCAAATGATAATAGGAAGCTGGTGGAATTTGACATGAAACCATCATATGAGATAGAAAATATAATGGGAAAAGAAAGATGCTTGTAAAAAAATTTTTTTTTCACTACAAATTTTCAAGTGTATAATAACAACAAAAAGCTTTGGCAGACACCATTGATTAAGTTTAGACTGCATGCAATCTGACCTCAATCCATACAGCCTGCTCACTACTTAATTACCCAGAGAAAAGCTTGATTTAGACTGGTAAGAATGTCCCAAAAATTGACAATTGGTTTTAAAACAAAATTAAAATCCAGCAGAATAAGAAGTAGCCCAAGTCTTCTTCCTACCACATCCATTTGTGAGAAGATTTTGTTGACTCTTTTCTCTGGTGTGTCCTCGTCTTTTGGCAGATCTATCAGATTACCAACCATACTGTAAATGGCGTCAATGATGTCAATCATCTCCGATCGTGTGATAAAACCATCATTATCAACATCATACAGACTAAAGGCCCCTGAAAGAAATCAAAACAGAACAGTCAAGGCCTTAAGTTAAATTATGCACAATACAGTCAATCTTGCTAGAGCAACCATGTCTATCAAAAGCAACCATTTTCATTAAGCAACCGTTTTTAAAAATCTTCTTCTGAAATCAACAGATCTTAAACAGTAGGTACTTTTGGTCTCAAAAAATATTGTAAATGGATCATATGTTGTTAAAACTCATTAGGATTGTCTCAATTATACGATTCTATTTAGTTTTAACAACATAGTTTTACATGGTGTATTTACAAATTCGCAACAACATGAATATTTAATCAAAATAAGAGTATCTGGTTTGTAAACAAAATGTGTACTTGGGGACCATTCTCTTTAACGACAGTTTTTGGCTGCCCATAAGTATAAGCTTAATACATGTTCTACTGTATGTTTATGGGTAACAAAAGTTCTTAAATTATCAAAGAATATATTAACAGGTGGATGATCATAATAGCTCATTAGATCATCTAGCTCATTAGATCATCAATGTAATTCTAAAATCTCGCAACTACAGCTGTAGTTACGAGGTTTTACAATGACTTTGAAAAAATTATGATATGTTCATCCCTAAACAATGTTTTTAGAAAAACTGAAGACCTGAAGAAATTTTTTCTTGAAATCAATTTTAGAAATTTCAATGGCTTACATTAGGTACTGTCTTTATAATTACATGATCCAGGGGAGGTAATTGTAACAGAACAAGCTATTTCATACATATTCAGTTATCTTTCTTGCAAAGGATACTAATAATATTTGTTTTCATAATGGAATAAAATGAAAAACCTTATCACACTGTATGAATACTGGAAGCTGCTTCTTACATTATTGTTATTAATTCTTTCATTTCAGACACACAAAAAAAAAATCCTTTAATACTTTATAATTCATAGACATTGAGCAATTAGTCAGCCTTATTAGCCCAGATGGTAGAGCACTGGACTTCAAAACCATTGAAGTAGGACGGCATGGGTTCAAACCTAGGCTGGCACACTAACAAACTAATTGTCTTTCGTATGAGAGGTTAAACAGAGGCCCCGTGAGACAGTACTTTACACCGAGCACGTTAAAGAACCATGACGGATCTCAGCAGTAGCTTCATCATGTATCCTTGCACTATACCTTGTAACAACTAACCATCTTCTGGGGGCGTCGCTCATATGGGCATGTGCTACGGAAACGAAGATAAACACACACAAAAAAAAACAAAAAAAACCCCAACAATTTACTTTTTTATTCCTGCCAAATTAATTTTTTGTACAAGTATATAAATTAGCAACATACTAAAAATTTTATTCATGGAAGGATGAATAATTCCTCTCCAGTCAAACATATTGTGCTTATTTTTGTTAGACAAAACCTAAAAATAAGTAAAAAGAGGAATCTTGTTTGTTTCAGGGTAAGATAAATTAACATTTCATTGAGTGGACAACAAAAGCTTTATTTCAGTGAAATATAGCTTTTGTTGTTCATGAAATGAATTATATAAATCAATCTAGCAATTATTCTATTTCTTTGAAGTAAAAATGAGACAAAATCTGGAAATTTAAAGACAAATTTTCACAAAGTGTCATTTTTCAAGTGATTGCTATGCTATGTTTATGAAAATATCAGATAGGGTAAAATGAATAAAAGAGGGGTTAAAGTTTTTGAAAATTTCACTAGTTAGGTGGTGAGTTTATCATATGATAATCTACCATTATTTCTAGATAATCCACCAAAAAGTGTCGTGTAATACTTACAATCAAGTTTTTCATCTAGAGTTCCTCGAGATGTGATGGATAAAGCACATATAAACTCTTTGAAGGAGATAAAACCATCCTGAAACATATAAAGAAACTAGAAAGCCATGAATGGCTTGAGTCACTCCACAGGCTTGAAATTCTTGTAATAGCAAATCTAAGTTTTGACTAGATTTTTTAGATATTTTGGGTTCTACTGATGTTGAAATGATTTTCAAAGTTTCCACTATTATAACATATAGAGAAATGACCTCCGCCCATATAAGACATATTTTTCATCCAATGACAATAATTATTGGCTGCATGATAATGGATCACCCAAGGATCATACTAATGAAGTTTGATTGATATCCATCGATTACATTCTGAGAAAATGATTTTCAAAGTTTCCACTTTATAACATTTTGAGAAATGACCTCCGCCCATAAGATACATATTTTTCATACAATCTCAATAATTTTTGGTAGACTGATAAAGGGTCGACGAAGGATCAGTCATGTAAAATTTGGTTGATATCTATCAGTTAGTTTCTGAGAAAATGATTTTCAAAGTTTCCACTATATAACATATAGAGAAATGACCTCCACCCATAAAATACATATTTTCCATCTGATCACAATAATTTTTTGATAACCCATACATGGCCACCCAAGGATCAGTCATGTAAAATTTAATTGGTATCCATCAATTAGAACCGGAGTAAGGTCACTTTTAACCATATTTGGAAATTAGCCACGCCCATTAAATCCATGTTTTTCATTGGATGAAAATTTCTAGATCACTTTGAAAGAAGGTCACCATGGGCGTAGACACGGGTGCGGCAGGTGCGGCATTCGCCGCACCAATAATTGCCGTAGATGCGGCATGCCGCACCAATAATTGCCGTAGTCTACTACTAGATGCGGCATGCCGCTACAATAAAACTGGATTATGTTGACCGCTAAATGACTGAAAATGTATGTGAGCATATAACGGATGAATAAAACGTTTATAAAACATGATGTCTTATAGTTCTTTTAATCCACCATACACAACGAAATGCCAGCATCCTGGGATGACTCATCAATAATCTAAACTTCCAAGCGTCTGTAGAATGGTAATTCTGTTTACTTCCGTTTTCTGTTGATCACTGTATGGAAACACTGTACGGTAGTTTGCAACGGTATATTCAAAATGGCGGATAGGCGTTCGTGAAAAAGTAGGTGTTCTTTATTTTTGTTCGATATTACTATAATCTGTCATCCAATAGCATAACGACAACATATACGTAATCAGTTTTGAATATATCATCCATCGTACCTAATGATTAAACGTCCTATAGCACCGTCTGTGTGTAATACAGCTTCAAACATTGTGTTTTGATGACATTTAAAATTGAAGCGCAAAACGAAAGTAGAAATGGCCATATTTTCCCTAAAATTACCGCACCAGCAAAATCAAATGTGGCGGTGGATGGGGACAAGATATCTCCCTAAATAAGACCCAAAATGTATTGGATCTAGCCCCTTGTCTCGGAAATATAGACACTTGAAAATTCCGATGGTGTACGCTACAGTTAAAACCGAAACTAAATCGCTGTACAGTGCGGTATATGGATATATTTGTACTCACCGGTTTAAATTTCGAATGAAAATCTGTACGCAACGGTTTATATAAATCATCATGTGAAAATCTTTCAACGGATGAAATAGCACGAAAAGGTGAAAGGTGACTTTGATACTATTTAATCTTAGTTAATACTGCAGAAAGACGAATATGTTCTTTTTCTTATTTTATTTTGTTTTGCCTGAAAATGAAGAAACCCGTCGAAAGAGTAATTAAACACAGTTTTAAATCTAATCTAATGTTTCTATTTAATTCTCCTGTTCTTCCTCAATAATTTTGTAAGACCCTGTACACATCGTTAAGATTAAAGCGCTTAACAAAGGCATAAAACTTATCAGTATTTCAGACATTCTTCTCGATGATATAATAAGACTGAAAAATGTTAAATGCGGCTAGAAATACGGTGAAATATGAAGCAAAATCGCTATTTGTTGGGCTATATAAAATTTTCTTTGGCTCACTGGTTAGGGTGTAAGTTGCTTGTTTTGTAATTTCATATTCTTAGGGGCGAATTTATGAGCTATCTTTTGCTTCAACGGGGGTGCTTTTAACGATGTCACGCGACAGTCAATATCGCGGGTAAGGCATGTGAAATCGATCATTGTTAATTGTGCTTTCGAACTTTATGAAAGAAATGGTTGCGTTTTTAACTGTATTAATTCAATTCGAAAAACAAAAAAGCCGATGCACAACAATTTGACGAAATACTAGTCTCCCCTATGAGTGCGATAAATCAATTGTCCAAATAACTTTGGAAGATTGGAAGGACGGAAAGACACGCAGCTTGGCAACTATATGCTTCCATGAATTTTCTCTAAACATTTAAAATTTCTTTTTAATTAAAAAATGTTGTGGAAGGAAATTACAAAATATTTGTCTGAAAGAGATAACTAAAAGAAATAAAACTATTTTCTTATGTGTATCAGAACTATTGAGTATTAAATAATTTATTTCGATAAGATTTCTTCTAACTGTAAGCTTCTAAAGCTGAAAGTTAAAAAAAACGTAAGCATTTCGTATGATATCAGAAACAATAATCTAGGTTCAAGCTTATAAAACTGTTTTGATTACTAAACTGAAACTTTCTATGACATAGAATTAAGTAGATACATAACATTAGATTTAAAATGGTGTGTAATGATACTCTATCAATTATTTTTCTTTGTTTCAATGCAAAACAAACAAAAAACAACAACAAAAAAGAATCATAAATTAATATTACATCATCGAGAAGAATGCCTGGAATATACTCCGACATTTTTAAAGTTTGATGCCTTTAGTCTTAACGATTTGTACAGGGTCTTACAAAAATTATTGAGGAAAGACAGAAGAATTAAATAGAAACATAAAATTAGAATTTAAAAATGTGTTAAATGATACACTTTCGACGATTTCTTCATTTCCAGGCAAAACAAATAAAATTAAGAATAAGAATATATTCGTCTTTCTGCAGTATTAACTAAGATTAAATAGTATCAAAGTCACCTTTCACCTTTTCGTGCCATTCAACCCGTTGAACGATTTTCACATGATAATTTATATAAACCGTTGCGTACAGATTTTTCATTCAAAATTTAAACCGGTGAGTACAAATATATCCATATACCGCACTGTACAGCGATTTAGTTTCGGTTTTAACTGTAGCGTACACCATCGGAATTTTCAAGTGTCTATATTTCCTAGACAAGGGGCTAGATCCAATACATTCTGGGTCATATTTAGGGAGATATCTTGTCCCCATCCACCGCCACATTTGATTTTGCCGGTGCGGTCATTTTAAGGAAAATATGGCCATTTCTACTTTCGTTTTGCGCTTCAATTTTAAATGTCATCAAAACACAATGTTTGAAGCTGTATTACACACGGACGGTGCTATAGGACGTTTAATCATTAGGTACGATGGATAATGTATTCAAATCTGATTGCGTAAATGTTGTCATTATCTTACAGGATGATAGATTAAATCAGCATCGAACAAAAATAAAGAACACTTACTTTTTCACGAACGCCTATCCGCCATTTTGAATATACCGTTGCAAACTACCGTACAGAGTTTCCATACAGTGTTGATGTCAAACATGCGATTCCCCATGAGTACATGGTGAGTTGTTAATGTCATTATCGATTAGTCCTCGTACTAGGGTTAACCCTTTCCTGTTTAATCCCTGCTTATAATTACGTGCCTGTGATTTTATGATTGAGAAAACATTGTGAAAAAAGAAGAAATTGCTTCTGACAAGCAATTTCTTCCTTTTCCACACTATTTCTTCCCTACTGAAATTGTGATCAAGTATAGTCTAGAATGCACCAAATCGCACCGTTTTTTCAAAAATTTTCCGGGGGGCATGCCCCCGGACCCCCCTAGAAGGGCTTCGCGCCTTCGGCGCTCGCATTCGCTCCTTCGGAGCTCAGTTTTGCCGCACCAATGTAAATAACATGGCTACGCCACTGGTCACCCAAGGATCATTCCTGTAAAGTTTGGTCGAAATCCATCCAGTACTTTCTGAGGAGAAGATGTTTAAAGACAAGAGCCGTCAGAGACAGATTATGCTCCCCGAATAAGGCATTGTCACAAAAACAAGAGCCATGTTGGACATGGACATCCCCCCGCGAAGAAAGCTTGATAGTAAACTGAAGCTTAATAGATAAAAGATTCTTTTGTACTGTCAAAGATTTGCCTCCTATAAAATCTAAGTAATAAAAAAAACAAAGGGCAACAACTCCAAAATTATGCAAGTAAGAGTTGTAGTTCAGGTGTATTGCACTTCTCCTCTATGAGATCTATTCACCCATAAAGATTCAAGTTGATAGCTATTATACTTTAGGAGATATGCTCAAAACAAAACCTAAGTATGAAAAATAACAAAGGGCAATAACTCCAAAATTATGCAAGAAAGAGTTGCAATTCTTGTACACTGCACTTCTCCTCTATGAGATCTATCCACCCATAAAGTTTCAAGTTGATAGCTTTTATACTTTAGGAGATATGCTCCAGACATAATCTAAGTGTCAAATATAACAAAGGGCAATAACTCCAAAATTATGCAAGAAAGAGTTGTAGTTCTTGTGCATAACACTTCTCCTCCATGAGATCTATTCACCCATAAAGTTTCAAGTTGATAGCTGTTATACTTTAGGAGATATGCTCCAGACATAATCTAAGTATCAAAAATAACAAAGGGCAATAACTCCAAAATTATGCAAGCAAGAGTTGTAGTTCTTGTGCACTGCACTTCTCCCCCATAAGATCTATCCACCCATAAAGTTTCAAGTTGATAGCTATTATACTTTAGGAGATATATTCTGTGGTCAGATTGCAAGGACTCAAATAAGGTGTAATCTTATACAGCAAACATAAAGGTAACAAACATTAAACCTCCTTTTTGCATGGCATATTTTTAGACACATATACCAAATAATTTATGGTAAAGGGCATCTAATTTGCTACTGAAATGTGAAATTTCATCAAATTCTGAGCATAAGACTAGGAGAAATGAAAGAATAACTATATTTTACGTGCTAGCGCAAAGGTAACAAACATTTAGCCCCCTTTTTCCATGATAAATTTTTTTTTAAGTTAATTTCAAATTGTTTATAGTAAAGGTCATCTGATTTGCTACTCAAATATGAAATTTCACTAAATTCCGACTCTTAGACTAAAAGAAATTTGGGAAAAACTTTTTTTTACCCTAAGTCCGCTTTTCCCATGACAAAGCCTCAAATCCAAAAACCGTCACAGATGCATCATCACTATATCATAGGGAGTTTACATGGTAGGTTTCATTTGATTTGGTCTAAGGGTTATGGAGAAATAGGTGGGGACAGAAGGACGGAATTAGGGACGGACGGACGGACAGACGAAGTGGCCGCTATATGCTCTCCCTTCGAGGAGCATAAAAAAGTTTACAACCGGACGCACAGATGCACCGACGGACGGACGCACGACAGACACAACGCCATGACAATAGGTTTCAGCCAGTGGAGCTAATAATTTAATTCTGGTTGAGTCTATCAGATTTTGAACATTCTGATTGGCTGAAAAATTGCTTTTGTCTCTCATAGAAATTAATTTTGATTATGCAGCTATTTTGTAAGCTTCCGCAAAAGGTAGTCCCATAAGAAAACTGCCCAGATGATGACAAATCATTACATTTTTGCTTCCTGCTATTTTAAGATGTGTAGAAAACCTAATCACACTTATGTATGAATCTGCTATGCTTATTCATACAGTGTGATGAGATTTCTAGTTTTGTACCTCAATGAAATCAAATACTCTCTTCATCTCTTAAATTAACTAAAGAGCTCAGAATTTTGTCCCTTTGATTTAACACTTGAGAAACTAGAACTGTCACAGAGCAGACTTATACCCCCCACAAGCACTTTGTCAAAATGCAAGTACTATTAGTGCAGGTTGTGTTTTTAACAAATATTGAGGTCATATGCAGCATTTGCATGAAGTTTCATGATTCTAGGTTGCATGGTTCTTGAGTTTGAGTCCGGAAATGAAAATTGATAAAAAATATTGACTGTGACCTTGTCCTATGAGACCCAAAAACAATTGGGCAGGTCCTTGAGTCAATAGCAATATTTGCATTAAGTTTCATAATTCAAGGTTGCTTGGTTTTTGAGTTAGAGTCCGGAAACAAAAAATGAACAAAAATTGACAGGGACCTTGACCTTTGACCTATGTGACCCATAAAGAATAGGACACTTTCTTGGGTCATAAGCAACATTTGCATTAAGTTTCATGATTCTAGGTCAATGGGTTCTGGAAACGAAAATTGAACAAAAATTGACTGTGACCTTGACCTTTGACCTATGTGACCCCAAAACACTAGGGCACTTCCTTGGGTTATAAGCAAAATTTGTATAAAGTCTCATGATTGTAGGTCACTTTGTTCTTGAGTTAGAATCCGGAAACAAAAAGGTCTACGGACAGAGGGACAGACAGACATGGTGAAACCAATATATCCCCCTCTACTTCGTAGGTAGGGGTTATGAATATCATTGAAAAAGGAGAAATTGCTTGTAACAATCAATTTCTCCTTTTTTCCAAATGTTTTCCTAAAATGAAGTGTAATTAAAAGAAGAAATTGCTAGAAGCAAGAAATTTCTCCTTTACCCTCAACAGTTTCTCCCACATGGGATATTTTCTTTTCAAATTTCACCTACTTTTCATTTTCCTCTTAAACATGTATCGTTTTGGACCAGTCTAAAATTTGAGCAATTGGAATCAGTCAAATACATATAAATATCAAACCACATTATTTCAACAAGCCGTTCAGTCATAAATCTTAGATTGCATTTGTTGTATTCTTTTTCTTCTTCTAATATTGGCAAAAACTGACAAGCATCTAATTGACTACAAACCCCTATACAAGCAAAACATTGCTAATTTGCAACTACCAGCACAACCCAGAAAAATGAAATTTATAGAGCAAAAATGTTTGTTTCTGCAATTTCCTTTTTTATTAAAAAAAAAAAAGATGTGTTTGTGAAACACGAATGCCCCGCAAAACTATTTTGCAAAACTTTGACCTTGAAAGATGACCTTGACCTTGTCACATGACTTGACCTTGGTATCTGTAAATTTGCATTATCTAGATCTATCATAACAAATATGAGCATTGTATCTTGAATAGCTTTGAAGTAATTGACCAAGTTAAGTTTTTTTGTTCAC
This sequence comes from Fragum whitleyi, assembly GCA_948146395.1. NCBI lineage: Eukaryota > Metazoa > Mollusca > Bivalvia > Cardiida > Cardiidae > Fragum > Fragum whitleyi. Next base: position 20,210,125 of record OX411543.1, on the reverse strand, counting down.
TTTTGCAGACAGACTGACAGACAGACAACGCTGAAAAAATATGCCACCATCTTTTGATGTGAGGGCATAAAAAAAGCAATGTACTGTAAGTTGGCACAATGTTAATTAGCAACTTATATCAAATCTTAGGGTACAAGGTTTAGAATATAAAATGAGCCTTTGCCTGACATTTCAAACAATATGACATGAGCATTAAGTGCAAAACATTGAGCTGCCAAGACGACTAAATTGTGTAATTAATACATTGTGTCAATGCCTATTAATATGCTGAGGCCTTATTCATCTGCCAAACAAAAAGGAAGACCTTGGACAGACTGTGGGGGATGCACAGTCTGGTCAGAGTCTTTGCTTGGCGCACATTTGAAATTGTTGGAAATGTCAAGCATAGGCTTAAAATGAAGTCCACAAATGTTTTCGATAAACTGATTTTGAAACTAACATAATAACCACTGAATATATACATAGTAAAAAAAAATAAAAATTTAAATAAATTTACCCTTGTCATTCTGAACCTGGAATATTCCTGCTTTGTCAGGAGCTATAGACAAACATCAGCCTGCACATTTGTGCAGTCTGGTGTTAGTCTACACCACCTGCTTCTCACTTTCATACCAGAATTGTCAATGGACATAGATTTTCAAGTAAAAATTGACTTACAGTTGGTACTTTCAGTGCTTTTTGCCCTTTGATGTTGATGCAATTTTTTAGCCAAAATTTATTCAGACAAGGGTTTAAGAAGATACAGCCGGCCAAACAGAAAGATGTTGCAGGCAGCATAAAGAAGGACCTGTATTCAGAAGAAACAAAGTGAATTTCAATTATATTTTGTGAAAAGTAACTCTCCATTTATAGCAATCTTTTTTTAAATGCTGATGAAAACCTTGGCAAGCAAGAGGACCATGATGGTCCTAGATTGCTCACCTGTGTCTCTTTGATCACTGGGACATCACATCAAGTAAAAAGGCAGATGTCATAAAGAAGATAATTTCTACAAGTTTTACAAAGTTTGGGCCATATTTGTGGCCATTAGAAGTATTCTAAGTAAATTATCATTAAGACTCCTTTTCCTGTGATATGGCATGAATCCTTCCCATTTTCAACAGAATTCATACTTATCACCTGGCAAACATTCTGACCAAGTTTCGTGAAGATTGGACCTTATTTGTGGCTTCTGGAGCTCTTACAAGAAAATTATCATTAAGGCCCCTTTACCTGTGATATGGCATGGATCCTTCCCATTTTCAAAAGAGTTTATCCTCATGACCTAACAAACATTCTGACCTAGTTTCATGATGATTGGACCATATTTGTGGCTTCTAGAGTGTAAACAAAAAAATTGTCATTAAGGCCCCTTTTCCCGTGATATGGCATGTATCCATTCCATTTTTAAAAGGGTTCATCCTTGTGACCTGACCAACATTCTGACCAAGTTACATGATAATTGGACAGTATTTGTGGCTTCTAGAGTGTAAACAAAAAAATTGTCATTAAGGCCCTTTTTCCTGTGATATGGCATGGATCCTTCCCATTTTCAATAGGGTTCATCCTTGTGACCTGACCAACATTCTGACCAAGTTTCATGAAGACTGGATCATATCTGTGGCCTCTAGAGTGAAACACTTAAATTGTTGACGCATGACGACGGACGACGGACATTCAATGATCACAAAAGCTCACCTTGAGCATGATGTGCTCAGGTGAGCTAAAAATGCATCAAAATAAAAGTGCTGAAAGCATTAGATGCACTTATTATGCAAGTCAGTATTTAAGATAATTATGTCTCGCTCACTGCAAAAGGGCTGGGCAACAAGAGGCCTAAGAGGGCCTGTATTTGCTCCACTGGCTTTAACACCTCCAGACTTTCATTAAACAAAAATTACAGAAAAAAACACTTTGAAGTCTCTTTAGAACTATTTTAATTACCTGCATACCCTTTATCAATCTTATTATGATCATAAAGATGATTGCAATAAGTAGACCATTCTAAAGACATTTTCAGGAACAATTTTTAAATAAAGTGTCATTCATTGCTCCTGATTTAATGAAATTAGTCCAACTGATTGGGAAAAGATTTTTTGAGATTTCAAAAAGAAAATTGGCCTCACATTGCAATAACCACAAATATGGGCCCATCAAAATCTTGTGACCAAATTAAGTAAAGGTGCACTTAAGGAATATTCATGTCGCATATCAATCAATTTGACCAAAATGAGTGGGGACAAGAAAATACCGTATTTATTCTAATAATTGCCCGGGCATTTATTAGAAAAGTAATGTTCGACGCAGTTGGGGATGGGCGATTATTGGAGGTATTCTGTTGGGCAATAACTCAAACTTACTATATACGGACCTAAAATGTCCCTAAACAATGACAATGTGATACGTATCTGATAAATACAAAATAAATTTCAAAAAAAGAGGAACAAAGACGCATAATAATGACACTACTCTGACCTCGCAGTTTGCCCATTGTCTCCGTTTTTTAATAAACAGAGCGACACGCTGCTTTACATAACATCGCTATGAAAGGGATTCTCGCGAATGTATTTATATTCTGCTATCATAAAACAATGGAATAAATCGAAAGTTAATTGATCATTAAATAGTTAAAAGAATTCCCTCTCTGATACGGTGCTCGAAATAACTAAAACTGTCGACATCGGCAAGTGATAACGCCGACGACATTGCTGTTCTGTTTAGATTTTGAAACTTAAGCCAGACGATCGTAGTGTTCAATAAGTGATTCTCCAGTTTCAGAAAATTGTATTATTCTTCGTTTTCGTAGATTAGAATATACTGCATATCGCGGTCATGATTCCAAAGGATCGTAACTACATCCGATCATAGTGTTGCGAAAATAAAATTAAGTATCCTGTTTTCCTCAATTCTAAAATCCGCAACAAAGTCACAAAGAGACGGCCAAATAATAATTTTAAAAGGGTTTGGCATCTACCGAGACAAGCGTTGGGCAAGTGCAAGTTCCCAACACTTCCAAAAATAGCAGTCGGCGTCTTTGATCATCTGTTCACCCTCTCTGTGAAATAAACTGTTCCGCGTCCTTTACCTCGTTGCAAGACAAAAATATTTATTTAATTTGCCTGTATTGGCCAGATTGCTACTCGGATTTAATTTCGGATTTTAAAGAAAAATCATTGAATATCGGTAAATTCTTTTTATTCAGTTATTTGTTAAGAATATCGTAGTTTTAGATTAAAATATAGTCCCATGTTTCGGACAAAAAATATTCATTTTTCCGTCAGTGGAAGCTGAAAACGCAGCTACGTCTGACCGGAAATCTTGCATGCATTCTTTCTTTGCCATCGGACACGAAATGTTTGTGATAATTAATCAGTGTTTAGGATAAAACATAGAACTTATTCAAACCTGAGTAGATTATGCAGTAACGACCATCGCAAACATAAAGATCACAAGCAATTCCCGATCTTCAGTAACTCTCATAAACGAATGCCAGTTCACCTAAATAAACGAATCAACAGGGTTTTTTTGTTTTTGTCGTAGGTGTTGCATGAACTTTATAGTATTTGTTGGAATAATTAGGAAGATTACATTCCAGCAATTTTTCTTAAATCGGGTGAATGGTGATTATTAGAATCATCAACTTTTTCTGAAAATTGGTCTTAAAATGGCCGATTTTGAGCGGTGTTTTGGGGGATGGGCGATTATTAGAATATGGGTGATTATTAGAATAAATACGGTATATCAAAGTATATCAAGTGGAAAAGGGCCCTCCCCTGCCATGCCCACATTTTGGGGTCAATCAAAATTTCTTTAACAATTTAAGTAAAGGGTCATCCAAGGAACATCCATGCCAAGTTTCATTTACATGGGCTGAATGGTTTGGGAGAAGATTCTTACAAATTTTAAAGAGAAAAAATGCAACGCCCATATTTTGGGATCAATCAAAATTTGTTTAACGATTTAAGAAGAGGGTCACATAAGGAAGAAATCTAATATGTTTTGTTTCAATCCACACATTTGTGTTGGAAGAGAAAATGTTTTAAGAAAAAGTTGACTCACAGACGCACTGACACACACGACTGACACACTGCCATGACAATAGGTCTCAAGCCTTTGGCCAGTGGGGCTTAAAATTGTTATTACAAGTCATAAATTTTCAGGATGGATAGTAAATATGAAATTCATGCTGTCCTACCTTATTTGTATCAAATATTTTAAACACATAACCAGCAAACTTTTTGGGACTACCATTGGGGAAAAACTGTTGGTAGATGGCTTCAAATTCCTGAAATTACAGATAAGTAAACCTTTAAGGTAGTGGACCCATAATAGTTCAGCAACGTTTTGGAAGTAAAGAACTTTAACAGAGATTCCTTATGAATTTCATTTGGAAAACTTGGTCAACATTGTGACTGTTCATGAATTCCTAAATGTTGCAGATCTATTACGGGTCCACCACCTTAAACTACTGTTAATTTTAAAGCTAAGGTGAGCTGAAAAAAAAACACTTTTACATTCCTTTTGTACCACCTAGAGGTATGAAGTACCATCTTCATGTCATCTTGAAAATTATTTATTATTGCATGTAATTGTGACATTTTATGATAAATGAAGTGTTTATTGCTGCACAATAACAATCTGCTGTTACAATCTCCAACAAGGATGTTTCAGAGGTGTTTTAACATTCCCTAAAAGTTCTTATACAACCTCAGGGGGTATAAGAATCATCATGTTTCTATCAGAAGGGGCTCTGGGTCTTTAAGAGATGAAACTGTTAATCTCAGGTGTTGAAAACAGGCATAATGAATAATCTAGAGTAGATTATGTAAGCTCGGAGAATCAAAGAAAAGCTTAAAGCAAATAACTAATTTTTATTGAATTAACACTAGCTGAAGATTTGGAAAAGTTACATCTACCCTCCACTGAAATCTTTGTGACAACAATTTGGTTCAATTTTTCCAAAAATCATACACCAAATGGGTAACCTTGACTTCAAAAATATTTCATACTGATGTTAATATGTTTTTGATGTTGGTATGGTGCATTACTTATCTGCCAGTACTCCATTGCCAATACATATTAATACTGATTCTATGCATTTTTTTCATACAAAATGATATGAGACCAAAACCATAGTACCATACATAAATAAGTCCTGCAATAATTAACCTGACTTACTTTTCTGACGTGTTCCCAATGTGCATGAAGAGCAGACATTTAGCAGACTAACAATACACTAACAATACTTCCTCATGTTCTTAAGAAACTTTTGAGTTTCAATTATTCAAGGACGTAACTACCGTTACACATATTACACAAGTGCTTAAAAGAAATAAATGCTCTTTCGAATAATGTCGTTGATGAATGATCATTACATCAAACCTACAGCTTCAAAAAGCTGTATTCCAATGTTTTGATTATTCTCCAATGGTCAAATCATAGAAAAGGTGAAGTGGATGGTAGACATTCATCTTTTGTCACAGTCCACATATCGCCTTTATCCTATATATTCTATATTGATTGCTTTCTGAGTGTGTATATATTTCAAAATCCTAGTTACGCCTATGTTATTAACTGCAATTGTCTCAGGACACTAGTAATGATGGACTGCAGTGATGAAACTTTTAGGTCAAACTAAGTCTAACATATTAATAGGGCACACAACATTGGAAATAACTAAAATACCATATTTCTCCTAATAAACGCTCCTGTCTTGTCCCAAGCAATGATCATGTGAAATATGAAGGCTCTATCACTTACCATTCAAAAGTTATGAGCAAGCTTAAAGTCTGTCATGCCAACGCCAACGAAAACGCCCAATGACGCCAAGGTGATCATAATACCTCGGGTTTTCTTCGAAAACAGCTGAGCTAAAAATGTAGGGGTGCTACTACTAGGGAGGGCACGACTATTAAATGAAATACAGTATATGCACATGCTGCCTATAAACTAGGAGAAACAATTTCATTTTCATAACTTTTTAATAAAAAAACCTTCTCATAGAAAGATTCAACTATTTGATTTAAAGGGGCAAGTTTTGATAAGATTTTCCATGGCTTCTATATATGATAAAGTTGGGCTGAAATGGACAAACGTCAGACTAGCAAGCAGAACAGAAGTGTTAATGAAAATATAAATATTTGTGATTGTATTTAGGATTCAGGTATTAATTACATTGACTAACAAAGAAAGCCCTGATTGTATGTTTAAGATTTTTGGTACTAAGTGCAATTTATTGATCTTGATTAAAGTAATCTTCACATTTGATAGATTTTGATAATCTTTTAATGTTGGGAATTTTTATGCCTATGTTCAGGTAATCCTTGATTATGATATTTTATTATTCTTATGATTATTCAAATTTATCTTATTTTTTCTTGTTCATATTAACTATCCTCTTCGGAATATCATCTGAATTAAAATTATCTTTCCAAAATGAAGAAACCTAGCTTACCATTAGTATTAAACATCACAATTTCTGGGGTTACTTACTATTCTTACCATTAATGATCAATTTGATTATCATTATTACACTTTTTTTGCAGGGGGAGGGGGGGGATTACAAAAACATCATTTAATTAGATGCATTTGATATTAATAATATTTTGATACCTTTCAATAAGACAAAATCATTTTTTCTTTATATTTGAAGAAATATCACAGCAGTACTTATAACAATTAAATATTTTCATATTTTCTCACAATGTCACTCAACTTTGATATTCCCATTGTAGCACTTCTTTTCATTTAAGCATCCTTGTCATGCTGAAACGGTAACATTCAATCCTGTTTTGGCGGGAGGTAAAGGCAAAGATCAGACTGCACTTGAGTGCAGTCTACTCTTAGTCTTTACCACCCATTTTTTTTAATTTACCCAGAAAAGTTTGTAAATTATTTCTGTTTAAAATATATATTGATTTGCAATCAATTCACATGTACGGTAACTGTTATTTTCAGTACTTTGATTTTAATGCAATTTTGCCTAGATTTTTATTCAGCATGATGAAAATGGTCAAACCTCATTGCAATATGTTATGTGCAGCCATTTTCAATTAGGAATTTTTAAATTGAATGGCTCTAAGTGCCTATTTCGGAGTGTATCCCCAGTTAAATTATTGAAAGCATAATTCACGCACTTCCAATTTAAAGTTATGAAACTGTTGAATTGATTTGGCATCTTCACAAAACTGACAAGTTCAATTTTTCACAATTTTTCATCCAACAATTATTTGGCAAAAACAAGTAATGGAGTCTGCTTTTCAACTATTATATTTTTCACAGATCATGTCAATAATTTGATTGTCTTATCACCAAACTATTATCATAACATTTGTATTTATTACTTATAAGCATGTGCATTTTTTCCCCAAAAGCAAAGCTATGTATTGGATACATTTTCTTTTATAGTTCATTAGATCAGATAATGGTGTTTGGGATGTAGGAAAAATTCATGTAAATACAGGTAATATTCATTCTAACCCTTGCTATGTTGTATTGGGAAAACACCTGCTTTGGTATATGTGCAGAATGATCATAGTATAAAAAACCTAGCTGATATTCCTTTTTCAACCAGAAAAGGTTCTAAATTCGATAGTTCAGCGCAAAACAGTTGTAACTGCCTATTTGTTTATAGGCCGTTACAACTGTTTCACGCTGAGCCATCAACATTTTTCAAAAAGAGGCACCGAGTCAAAATGAGTGCACCCAGTGATGCTTTGAATGGTACTTTGCAAGGTTTTTCCAGCATGATAAAAGTTAAATTTATGCATTTTTGATAATCAATTGATCTATTTTGCCCTTTTCTTCAACAAAACATTATTTATAATTTGTTGTGTAGTTTTGAAAAAGTGATCTCAGTAAAACAAATTGTTGAAAGTAAAATATAATTCTATCTAATGTTCTAATACTTTTAGCAAATAAATAATACTTTCTTCTGTGGCATATCCATGAAAATGTAAATAGAGGGGGGGGGGGGGGGGGGGGTGTCGTTTTCCTAGCATCACACATTATGTTTTGAAATTTTGCCTTCAAATGAAATAATAAGGCTATAGATTATAGAGAGGGATTCTTTTAACTCTTTCCTGTTTAATCCCTGCTTTTTATGAGCCAGTGATTTTATGATTGAGAAAACATTGTGAAAAAAGAAGAAATTGCTTCTGACAAGCAATATCTTCTTTTTCCACTCTATTTTCTATCCTACTGAATGGTTATTTTTCAAATTAAACCCACTTTTAATTTTTGTCTGCAAAACCTTTGAATTTGGACAGGTCCAAAATTTTGTAAAACAGGAAAGTGTTAAAGCTGCTCTTGCACAGATGGGGAAAATGTGATTTTTGAAAATTTTCGTAAAATCAATTAGAAGTAACTATCTCATCATGTTGGAGCCTTAAAAATATTGAGATTCAATCCGGCAATGCATGGAAAGAAAGACTAATATTCCTGAATTTAGCAAAAATCATTCTGAAAAAATAAAGCATCTACTAACGCCTTAAAAATTATTCTTCAATTTTGAGCCAACTGTTCATGCATCTGAATTCCACAAGTTTGTCTTATTCAATCAAATATAAAGGTTAAAGTATTTGATAGCTGGAAACTTCATATCATTACGAGCAAAAATGAAAGATTATACACGGAAAAAACGATTTTTGAATTCATAGACTGGAAATAAATAGACTGGACCCCTCTCTGATCTTGCCATTTCGAAAAATAAGTTAAAAAAAATATTGAAATATGTTGTTTTTAGTGCCAATGCCCTTCGGCCATTCTTAATCGTCTAGAAATACACACATTTCCAAATCCAAGAACAAGTTTTGTATTTTTTCTATGAAAACTGTGAAAGAGCAGCTTTAAACCCACAAACTTGCTCTGGATCCACCACTGAAATTAGACAATAAATTATAAGGAATAGTTTCATTTTCTTCATATTTCACTATAATTTATCAATCTTCAAAGAAACATATACTACTTCAACATAATCCCAAAACATTCAAATACTTTTTCTTTTAATCTTTGCTGTCTCCTTTCTCTTTTCCATTTCGTGGGTTTAGTGCAAGACCGTAGTAAGTGTATATACACTGTATATACACTAATACTACAGTCTTGCACCGAACCCTCGATTTGCTCATATTTCACAACTGATAACTATTCCTGAAAATATATTATCTAATTTCTTTAAACTTTCCTTATAAGATAGTTATATCGACTCAATACATTCCCTATGAAAAAGTTTTTAACTTCATATAAACAGTTCATAGATTTCACTTTTTTACATAAACTGTGTTTAATTAATCGCAAGACAGGTCTTGAAATTTACACTGATAGTTCAAGCACAGTGGTTACTTGGAGTCCTTGATATTTCATTTAATTTCTTGGTTCATACGGCAGTGTAAAAAGTAATATTTTCTTAAACTAGATGTACTAGTGAACGAAAGTTCAATTCCCTTAAAATATCACATTTTTTAGTAATTTGACCTTGACTGATGACCTTGACCTTTATTACATGACCATGACCTTTGTATCCACAGGTGCGTATGAATGACATCTACATGTACCTACAAGCTGAGATCATAATGTACTTGATCATTCTACCTTCCTAGTTCATTTCCAAAATGCGACTTCTGACTTAATCTATCTTTTCATCCAATATTATTCATGGAGTTACCAGATGCTTTGAGGGATGGGTCATAATCATTCTTGACCTATGCAGTTTTGGTTCTATAACTTAAATGCATGACAAACATCTTCTTTTTTGCAAAAAGTAACAATATCGAATAAAAGATACAAGTAGTTAAGCAAAAATTAATGGGATTATATAAGAGCCAGATATCTTAAGAATACTGACATATCTGTTTGCCCTTGAGAATGCCTGGCAACAGGCTGTTGCTACCTTCCAACAGTGAAAGGCAATAAAGGGATCTGAATAAAGACGTAGATTAACCTATGACATATTTGGTATAAATCTTTAAGATATTGTCTTGATAAATCATTGTCAAATAGGCTTCAGTCTTCAAGAAACAATCCTGTTTCCCCAAAGGCTTTTAATTTTGATAAACCAAATGCATTATTACAGAGCTACAGATAGAGGTGGATTTCAAAATAACAAATTAAGTTAAATAAAAATTACTTTACCAAATTCTATATTGTGGGTACTCATTAGAATTGTCTGGACAAGACAATTCCAATGAGTATCCACAACATAGGGTTTCAATGAGAAATTAAGATTTTAAACTGGTAATACCCCCCTCTTATCTGTACCTCTGATTAAAGATAGGTCTTTAAAAATCTCTGTAAATGGAGGTGGATTATGGAAGGATTAACAGTGATATGATTTTACATTTTATCACTTAGTCCGAATAAGTCATTGTCATGCTGAATAAACCCCTTGGTAAAATTGCATTAAATTAAAAGTACTGAAAGTGCTGGATGCACAAACGATAAGACTGTATTTCATTGTTTTGCAAATATTTTTTTAAACTTATTAGGTTTAAAAGGAAATTCGGATGGTATGAATAATGAACATATGTGCAGTCAGATCTTAGTCTATACCTCCTGCCAAAGCAGTGATATTCTAGGGTCAATATGACAAAAGTAAATAATGTTGCAAAATAGTAAAAGACTATGAAAATATTTATAAAGAATACAAATTCTATATCATTGATTTGTCCTTTTCGATGGCAAAACATAAACAAGCCAAATTGGCCTGACAATATGATACTATCTCATCCTCAAATGGTTGAATGTTACAGGACCCCCTATTTTTTATAGTTTTATACAAGCTGTTGTTATATTGGTTTTGGTTGCCCAATGACGTTATACCATCAAGTGTAGTTTCATTATAAATGTGAAGAGAAAAGACTAACAATCGCATGATACTGAAAACTTAATAGCTGATGAGTGGTTCTTCCCATCTCCTATCATCTTACTTATTTCCCCCCATTATGCCACCATCAAGGGAGATAACCATTGCAAAAATTTTCCATCAGTAAAATGGGTTTCTCCCCCTGAATCTTTTAATTCTTGGAAAGTATAATAAAAATATTACCTCTTGTCATGTTGAACCCAAAACATTCCTGCTTTGGCTGGAGGTATAGACAAAGATCAGCCTGCACAACTGTGCAGTCTTATCAAAGTCTATAGCACCTGATATAATTTTTTCAAACAAGAAAAGTTTAAAAATCATATTTTCAAAGTAAATAGCTAACTCACAATTAGTACATTCAGTACTTTTGGCATTTGATTTTGGGTACAATTTTACCAAGTTTTTCATAAACAGCATGACATGAGTAAAGATGCAAGATATTTCCAAAACACTGGGTAAACTCAAAATTAATCCACCGATTATCTGTCAAAGGTCTATGGAAGATTATTAAATCAAATTTACAAAGAGTTGTATCTAAAACAAGGAGTAGGTCTTAACCAACTGAGCCATTCAGACAATGAGTTCAGGTCGTCACCTATAAATTGATATAAATCTCTCATTGAAGGTCACATTGAGCTGACACAATAAAAGAATTTCAGGGTTAATTATGATTCAATTACAGATAGACATGCTCAATTACAGTATTTCTTGAAACAAGTTGGTTAGTATGCCCTGCATTCAGGATGACAAAATGGTGCAAACTATTTAAAAAAAATATGGCTAGCTTAATGTCTGCGCACTTGTGTGCAAAGGGTGGAATAATTGACAAACAGTTTGCAGCGTTTGGTCATCCTGAACGCAGGGATGGTTTAGATCTCAATAATTTAATCAAGTCAAGGGGGTACCTAGAAATTAAACACGAGTATGATAAAATTTAATTTGTCAAAAATATTTTTTTCATGAATGGTAATAACAGTGTAACTTCAGCTTCAAAGTCAGGCTGTAGTTACCATGTAATGATCGAGTTCTGACGACATATATTTGCTGATACCATTTTTATCACTCACATGTAGTGTGTGTAAATAGTAGGCATGCTTAGCATGCTCTAATGACAGTCACAAGATTTTATGCTACTACTGTTTAAAATGTTAGAAACCACTTTATGAAATTACCTGTCTCAAGCCATATCTACTTTTGCCACAATATTTAGACAACAAAGGGTTAGTTGTTTTTTTATTTTTCAGATAAAATAGTATAGCAATCATATTTAGCTCTTTGAATTTAGACAAGTCTTAAATTCAAAACTTTGGAAAAGGATTAACCCACATATGGATGGCTCAATGCAAAAAGTTGTTACTGCTTATATGTTTATAGGCAGTTACAACTTTTTTGCATTGAGCCATACAACTTTTTTGCATTGAGCCATCGATAAGCATGCGCGTACACATGCACACACACAAACTTACATATTAAACATTTTAGTGAATCACTCAGTTTAGCTAGTATATAGTTACTTCCCATGTCGGGGGAAACAACTGATATTCAATCTAGTTCCACTCCTTTCTCTATAAATCTGATAAAGAAACTAGTCCCATCCTGTATAACCAAGTTTTCGACAAATACAGTTTTCTTTGAAAGCCATTATGATCACAATAATTTTTATCAGTTTGATGAGTCGACCAAGGATTTATTCCTGTGAAAAAGGCTTATTCATTTACTATCTGGGATAATATTCTTCAACGTTTCACTATATATCATTATCATTATGGATATAACCTCTATTCTAAATGGAAATGGTTAAATTTTCAGCAGTCTAAAATTATCACTCAAGGATAATTCCAGTAAACTTGGTTGAAATCCAACTTTTTCTCTGAGAAAAGTTATTTTTTACCATATATGTATGCAAGTCCCACCCATAAATTAGCCATGCTAGTTTCCATCCATTCAAAAGTTCATGAACAAGTCTGATAAAGCATTCTCTCAAAGATAATTCAAGTAAACTCTAGTTGATGTTCATCCACAGGTAGTTTCTGAGAGGAAGATCTTTATTGAAAAAATTAAAACAATCCCCTGTAAAAAGTTCAAGACCTGGTTCTTTAACATACAAGGATGTTAAATAACAGTTCTTCAACTTTTATAACTAGTTTTTGAACTTCTAGAACTTGTTCTTGGACCTCTAGAGCTATTTCTTGAAATAGAATTAGTTAAGCAGTTCAAGAATGAGTTCTTGAACCTTTACATGTTCTAGAACATTCAAGAACCAGTACTTGAAGTTTTTACGTAGGGGCATTGACACACAGACAAAGTGCCATGACAATAGCCCCCCTCCCATAGACACCAAAATTCTCCCATTAACCCTTGTCATGCTGAATAAATTTTGGCTAAAAATTTGCATCAAAATCAAAGGGCAAAGAGCACTGATAGTACCAACTGTAGGTCAATTCATATTTGAAATACTAAATCTATTGACAATTCTGGTTTGAAAGAGAGAAACAGGTGGTGTAGACTAACATCAGACTGCACATATGTGCAGGATGATGTTTGTCTATAGCTCCTGCCAAAGCAGGAATATTCCAGGTTCAGCATGACAAGGGTTAAAATACAATTGCCAACCTTTTTTAACGACACACAATAGAATATCATATTGAATATCGAAAATTGGCAAGCGCCAGGGTTAAATATAAATGAATGCTATCTTTAATTACTCCTGATATTATCTAATTGTAATTCAGTTCCTTCTTAGAGATTCAATATTATAACAATGGTACAAAAAAAAGAAATTATACAGAAAGAAAAGTGAAAAGTTTGTTAGGCGGTGTATTTAGTTAAACAACCAAAGAAAGTCTCCAGTTCAAAGCCCAACAACATCTCCCATTCAAATTGCAAAATTTTAACTCCACAAATGTTCTGTCTTTGTCAAAATCAAAAATCAAAATCAACTTATTGCCTTCATTTAAGAAAAAGGTCCATTATAACCTAAAACAATGGAAATTTGCTCATTTCCGAATCGAGACAAGTCTTTTTTTAGAGCATACCGTTTCTGCCAAATTTGAATTTGCCATAATTACCAAGAGATGTATTGAGGAAAATTGTATTGCAGGATTTTAAAAAAAATAAAAGAATTGTGTCTAAAGTTTGGAGGATTTCTTATTGAAATTAAGATTATATTACATAGCTTTTTTAAGCCCAAATGTAAGTATCTATGGTTTTTTAATACTTTTAGGATTATAAATAAATAACTGTACATTATCATATGATAAACTCATTGCCAAACAAGTGAATTTATCAAAAACTTTTACCATGCTTTTGTTCATTTCATCTATAATTGCTATCTAAGTTGAGCCTGATAATCATTAAGAATGTTACATAGCAATCATAGCAAAATGATGAGCTATATTTTCTAAAATCTTTTATTTCTCATTAAACCCCTTTAATGTGCATACTTGTCACTAAATCTAAATTAATGTACTATCCCCAATAAAGGATTTATGCAATTATTGTCAAAATAATTTGATTTGTTGAAATTGAAAATACTTGCTCTATCTTTAACTCTGTATAATATCATATGATAATTCAATAACATTTAAGGGTCTTCTTACTATCTTAAATTAACATTTTAGACTCCCTTTAATTTCATATATCTATTGTTTCAGTCATGTAGAAGACTATAACAATTATTAAACTAACTTTCTTTTTCAGTTCAGACCACTGTTGTCCAATTACAATCAATGAAAAAACTACTTACAAAAGAAGAACAGAAGATTTCAAGATAAGAATTGACAAAATCAGATTACAAAGCATAGAATAAGAGATAATTAAGAATTCCTTTAATTAAATGGTAGATCCAACTACAGAAGACAGGTTCTAGAATTTATCAAAGAGAATCAAATTTCAAAGATAGACTGGTCGCAGTTCTTATCTACAGACATCTATGTGATATGGAGGCTTGATGGTCTAAAACAATAAAACCACTCTGATTATAATCTTTATCCAAGATTACCGTCTAAACTTCACCTTAGCTACAATATGACTTTTAATACATTTTAATCCAAAAGAAGTTTAACCCGATTTAAAAAAGGCAAATAAGGATTGACAATTTGACAGCAATAGGAGAAAGACCTAAATTATCCTTATGAAATATTACTGAATATTAAAGACTGATTGAAGGAAAGAAGATCACAAAAGAAGAAGTGTTTCTTACAGATAAAGATATCAAGACCAATTAAAGCCGTAAAATCTGATACTTAGACTCGGAATAGAACCCAGGCCTTGATCTACAATTTATCGATAGATTTACCTCACATGAAACAGAATTTAAAATTGATTTAAGCCTTTCAAGTAAAGAGAAAATGCAATCACCCATAAAATTGAACCCCCATGATTTTGAGTATTTAACCAAGAGCGATCGAGAGTATTTAGAGTATATTCAACAATTGTATCTGTATAATAGTGGACAATTGAAACATTTTCGCTCACTGGGGCCTTGGCATCAGGTCACATCAAGTGAATTAAATAATATTGTATTCCGGGTTTCCGCTCCCGTTGTACGTCCATGCTCAAGGGGTCATGTGAAAGGATTATGGTGTATTGAAGATCCAGATTATGTATCAGGACCGAAGATTTTAAAATATCAAGGATCGGAACAATCAACCTCTGAAGCACCATCCACAGTTTTTCATAAAGCTAGACCTCCATCGGTGCCAAAGAATAAATATTCAGTTCCAAGGAAATATCAGGTTATACCAAAACCATCACCTTGGATTATCATGGAACCATCAAAAAAGAAAAACTTCATCTGCGATGACCCGCCTGATCCAACTTATGATCGAAAAGCAAGATCTGCTGGTGCCCAGAGAACAAAGCCTGTCGAGAACCAGCCAGTTAGGCCAGCAACCAGTGGTACAGAGAGATATGTAGCCAGCCCATACAGCACAAGTGTAACCCCAGGGGAGTTGGATGAGATCGTGCAGAGGGTCCGTAAACCAACACATGCTAGCAAGGGTGGTGTTGACCTGCAGGAAAAATACAAGTAAGATTTGAGTCTGTTTGTGACATTTCCAACAGTTTCATATGTCAATGGTTCAGCATGAAACAGTTGTAACTGCCTAGTTAGCAGTTACAACTCTTTCATACTGAACCATTAAGTAAGAAAATTTGTATGACATTTCCAACAATTTCATGTGTCAATGGTCCAGTGTGAAACAGTTGTAACTGCTTTGTTACAGATATAGCTCATCATTGTTAGACAGATGTCAACATGGCGATAATTTCTTTGTAAGATCAATACCATGGAATGTTTTCAGCCAAGAGCAAGAAAAATATGCCTTTTCGCTCTCTGATTCTATATAAAAAGGGATGCACCTGGGTGGAGCCCAAATTTGACCCCAGGGTCTTGATATGAACCTACTTGGTAGAGGTCCACTAGATGATGCTACCTACCAAATATGAAAGCTGACTGCCATCTGGTTTCAGAGAAGAATATTTTTGAAGATTTTACAATTTTCACCCATCGTGCTCAGATGAGCTAAACAGGATGTGCCCTGTTGGAGCCAAAATATGATCCTGGGGTCTTGATATGAACAAACTTGGTAGAGGTCCATTAGATGATGCTACATACCAAATATGAAAGCTGTCTGCCATCTGGTTTTAGAGAAGAAAATTTTTGAAGATTTTCCTATTTTTACCCTTCGTGCTCAGAAGAGCTAAAAGGGATGTGCCAAGGCAAAGCCAAAATATGATCCCGGGGTCTTGATATGAACAAACTTGGTAGAGGTTCACTAGATGATGCTACACACCAAATCATGAAAGCTGACTGCCATCTGGTTTTAGAGAAGAAGATTTTTAAAGATTTTCGCTCTTTGATTCTATGTAAAAAGGGTTGCACCCGGGCAAAGCCCAAATATAACCCAAGGGTCTTGATATGAACAAACTTGGTAGAGGTTCACTAGATGATGCTACATACCAAATATGAAGCTGTCTGCCTTTTGGTTTCAGAGAAGAAGATTTTTAAAGATTTTCCCTTTTTCACCCTTTTTGTTAAGGGTAAAGGGAAAGTTAAGGGTGGATTTCATTTATTTGAACAACTTTGGTAGAACTTGATCCAAGGAATATCTCTGCCAAGTTTCATCAAGATTGGCTCTCTGGTTTAGGAGGAGAAGATGTTTAAAGAAATTGTTGATGACGGACTATGCACCACGGACATTGTACGATCACAATAGCTCATCTTGAACACTTTGTGCTCAGGTGAGCTAAAAACAAAGGGTAAAAAACTCAAAAATTAAGCTAGGTATGGGTAGGGTTCTTGTCCAATCATGTAATCATGAGAGGAATATAACTGCCATGTTTAAAGTCAATTGGACATAAATTGACAGAGCTATGTACCGGATGCAGAAGTGGCTACCATCCTCCTGTCAGATACTCAGATGCTGGTTGCTTGATGCTATGGTGTCGGCATATAATGTCATGTCTTTCAACAGGCGTATAAGAATGCTGTTAAAAGCAAGATAAAGGCTAAGATATAGCACATGATCAGTAGTTCTTGTAACAAAAATATTTCAATACTTTGGTGCTATGTCATTAATATTGAGATTTTCAGGAATATTTACAAGTCAATAAAATTACAGTCAATGTTGCTTGAGCAACCTGACTTCTATTGAGTGACAAATTTTATTAACATAGTGGACCCGTAATAGTTCGGCAATGTTTAAGAAATAATGTACTTTAAACGGTGTTAACCGAGGTTTCCTAATGATTTTCATAAGGAAACCTCGGTCAACATTGTGAAAGATCATGTGTACCAAAATGTTGGTGAAATATTACAGGTCCACCACCTTAAGATAGCAGTATAAAAAGTCCCTTCATCCTAATTTCTAAACCTAATCCTATGTTGTTGGAACCCTTTAAAATGAGAAGATTATAAGTTTGAACATTGTTATATAAGGATTCAGTAAGGCTTATATTACAATCTATGCTATCAAAACCTTTCTAAATCTATCTTGAAATATTGTATTTAGCCACAATCTCATGCAAGCACTTTTTTGTGGTTCACAAAGTGGTTGCATAACACAAGTTTTACTGTACATGCATATTCTTTTACATATACACTGCAACTCCATTAAAACGCTGTGGTCGGGGTCCAAGAAATGAAACAGCGGAAGAAGTGGATGTATCTGCTATAACGCTGTACCCCCCCTGCCGCCGCCGATTCCCCCCCCCCCCTCCCGCGGTGACAATAACGTACCACGGAAACGTAGCAGACACAGGGTCAATATTGATAACGATATCGGATATCTACAAAGGCATGTACATGTACATATTTAGGCCATCGCATTTTATATTTTTAAAACTCGGCAATGAATTTGAGAACAAACGCGGTTTATTACTTTGATATGTTTTATTTTAAGATCGTTTTGTTGTCCCCAAGCTAAACAAAACTATCTTTGATAAAGTAATCTAGTTTGTAGGGTTAAACGATCGCAGACTCCTCTCAATTCTCTGAATCCCGATTACTCGGGTCTACCCGCCTGGCAGATGAGAAACACCGATAACGACGATCTCAATAGGGTAAAGTTAGTAAAATCCATAAAGTTTCATAAGATCAACGAATTTCATATTTTAAATGTTGTCTTCTCGAAAATAGGAGAAAATAATTATCTACGCAATCAAAATAAACGATACCCGACGTCCGATCGAAACTATACCAAAGTAATCGAATCTCTCGAAGTGCGGGACCGCATTCTTCGATGAGCGAGAAAAATGCCGTAAATTCAATTAAATGAATATGTAGTTACGACATTTGGATCGCCGGTTTGCAAAGATTATCTTCACGAGTCGAGGGTTATCGAAAGCTTCTCGAAAACCGTATAAGTAAAACGTTCGTAATCCTGGGTTTGACAAGATCTTATCTCACGGCTTTGATTATCAGATAGTAGATCGTCAGGAAAGAATGTCCAGACAAATGCGAAGCGACGCGGTCACCATCAGTTTCGCGCCATTTTCAATTTCTTTGTTCGTCACATGTAAGCGGGAAATGTATTTTTATATATAGCTTCCTGTTTAAATTCAATAAAGTTGCCTATTTAGTGAGAGATATGAATCTACGAAAATAATTCAATCGGGCTTTACACATGACTATAATATGAATAAGTTTATTGAAAAAGAAACAAAATTTTAACATATATTTACAAAAAACGTAATATTTATAAGAAAATTCAACGGGATTGGCAAAGGGAGGTAATAAACCAATAAATTGGGTAAGGGGCGAGTCGCTTTTTGAATCGTTTGTCAACAGCGGTTAATGTTCAAGATTTGAGAATATAAAGCGAGATTAGCTCAATTTGCGAAAATACGGATTCTTCGGAAGTTTATTAACTTGGATTTAATCGCATGCGAGCTAGACTTTTTGGTGTTCAATTGCGTCGACAAAGAGCAGTTGGTAGCGCGCCGCACTGTCAATATTAGGATTCCGTGTATCTCCGACGGCGGCACTCATTCTTTCTGGCCTTAGTCACTCACCCATGGGTTAATAATCGTTGACCTAAGTGAGATAGCAGTTTGGAGTTAGGAAAAAATTGTTGTACTCGTGTGTTTGGTACTCCAGCGATAGTGATATAACTATACGTCTGTCAGCCATCAAACTAGCCATTTCTCTCTGACCTGAGGCATTTATCGCCACCATCGCCCCGCGGGAGGTGTGAAAAACAATTGTATTGATTTACCTGGCTTCGCTCAGTATCGATTTTTATCTCAGTGTTTTCACCCTTCGATCTAAAATCGCGATCAAAACAGCGTTAACGGCGGATCGGGTAACTACGCCGCAGCATCCCAAAATGGTCGACCCCCCCAAATTTCGGGAGCCAAGCGGACCCCGCGTTATATTGGATTTAGCGCTCTAACAGATTTCGTTATAATGGAGTTGCAGTGTATCTCATGAAAAAGAAAGCTTACTTTTCTTTATCAATAGTAAAGTTTGAATCTTATCGAAAGAATTGTATTACAAATCAATTCAAAAATAGAGAATAAGTTTAAATCAATATTGATGTAATAAAATTTATTTTAAAAACATGAATTCGACAAAAGAGCAACTGTATTTAGTTCATACTTTTGTTCAATAAAGTTATTGTGTGATACCTTCTATATGACCCCTTTCATGCTAAAACTTATCAAACAAAAACAAAATAGCTATTTTAATACCCTTACAGTTCTGTAAAAAAAATACGTTTTTTGGAACATATTTTTGTTTTAATGCAATCATATTTTTTTGCAAACATAAAATACTTTATGGAATGCAAGGCACTATTTGTTAACTTAGCTAAAAAGAATTAGACTTCATAATTGTTATTCGATTAAATTTGGCAAGTGCTAATCAAGTATACCATTTGATTTCACATTATGACTAATCAAAGAAAGTCTACCTAACAAGAGGACCAGAATGGCCCTAAACCACTCACCTGAATTTTATTGGTCCAGTGGATCTCATCAAAGTAACTTTCTGACAAAGTTTCATTCACATTTGCCTTAATTAAATTTTAGCTGAGGAGGTCTTATTCCAAGAATTTAAAGTGATAATAGTCCCTTCCCACCCATTCATTACTGAGGAGACTCAAAATAAGCCCCGCCCTGCCAAGCCCATATTTATGGGCTTATCAAATTTTTGCGAACAACTTTTGAAAAAAGGGTCACCCATGGACCATTCTGGTTAAGTTTCATTGAAATCTACCCAGTGTTTTAGAAGGCCTTCAAAGATTTCGGGCTCAAAATAAGCCCCACCCTACCAAGCACATATTTATAGGCAAATCAAAATTATGCAAATAATTTTTGAAAAGGCTCATCCAAGGCACATTAGGGTAAAGTTTCATTGAAATTGGTCTAGTAGGTCAGGAGGAGATTTCACTCAAAGATTTCAGGCTCAAGATAAGCCCCATCCTGCTACGCCCTTATTCTTAGGCCAATCTAAATTTTGCAGACAAATTTTTAAAGGGGTCACCCAAGGAACATTTTGGTGAAGTTTCGTTGAAATCTGCCCAGTGGTTCAGGATAAGAAGAAGTTTTTAAGATTGTTGACGACAGACGACATACTCAGGGTTTTCCTAAAAGCTCCCTTTTATTACATATTGCTCAGGTGAGCTAAAAATTTTTGCTGAGAGTCACACTTGTTTTTCAATGATAAAAATACCTTCTCAACCTTTCCTCTTCCACAGGCACATTGATGCCTCCTCTACCGTCTGCTTATATGATAATTTTTACTCAGGGAGACAGATTTTTGCTCTGAAGTCAGTTGTTTTGAGGATTCTCATACATACCATTCACATTTACTACCAGGATGATGACATTCCCATTAAAATGTCCATTCCACTCATTCTTATTTTTGCTGGTTACTGAGGAACTTCCCAGGTTATAATGGCAAAATGTTTTGATTGATCCAGCAAATATCTTAGAAAGATTGAAAATTATCTTCATTTTCACCAAAAAATAATAAATATCTAAAATTGCCTACAAAATGTCAATTACCTTGAATTTGGATATTTCATAATATATTAAAAAGATAGCGCATTATTTATAAAGCATTCATATAATGATTGTTGAATGAAATTCAATAAAGATCAATAAATCAAAATGGATTAAAGGATTATAGTATTGCAACTGCAACATATTAAGCTCATAAAAATTAAATCAAAAGATCAAACTATTTTTAACCATCTGAATAGTAATTTTCACAAATAGAAGTGTGAAAATTGGTGTAATAGTACATGTAAAATAACTCAAGAAGGGAGATGGTCTAATACATGAAATATGAAACTTGTTGAGAAGAAGTAAGTCAAAATGCCCCAGTCTCTTAGAAATTTACCACTATACCAGTACTATATTACGTACACATAGAATTTTCAATAACTAAAGATACTAAGTTCTCGACCTCCATCTGCTGCAATAACAATTCAGGCAGACCATCTCTGTAAATAAAACTACAAATAAATTATCTTCATTTTCACCTAAAAAAAATAAATATCTAAACTTGCATAAAAAAATGTCAATTACCTTGAATTTGGATAATTCATAATACACAATGTATATTAAAAAGATAGTGCATAATTCATAAAGCATTCATTTAATGATTGTTGAATGAAATTCAATAAAGATCAAGAAATCAAGATGGATTAGAGGATTATAGTATTGCAACAGCAACATATTAACCCTTTCCTGTTTTACAAAATTTTGGCCCAAATTGAAAGGTTTTGCAGACAAAAATTAAAAGTGGATTTAATTTGAGAAATAACCATTCAGAAATTCAATAAAGATCAAGAAATCAAAATGGATTCAAGGATTATAGTATTGCAACAGCAACATATTAACCCTTTCCTGTTTTACAAAATTTTGGCCCAAATTGAAAGGTTTTGCAGACGAAAATTAAAAGTGGATTTAATTTGAGAAATAACCATTCAGTAGGGTAGAAAGTAGTGTGGAAAAAGAAGAAATTGCTTGTCAGAAGCAATTTCTTCTTTTTTCACAATGTTTTCTCAATCGTACAATCACAGGCACGTAAAAAGCAGGGATTAAATAGCAAAGGGTTAAGCTCATAAAAATTTAATCAAAAGATCAAAATATTTTTTACCATCTGAATAGTTATTTTCACAAACAGAGGTGTGAAAATTGGTGTAATAGAGTACATGTAAAATAACTCAAGAAGGGAGATGGTCTAATAGAAGAAGTAAGTCAAAATGCCCCAGTCTCTTAGAAATTTACCACTATACCAGTACTATATTACGTACACATAGAATTTTCAATAACTAAAGATACTAAGTTCTCGACCTTCATCTGCTGCAATAACAATTCAGGCAGACCATCTCTGTAAATAAAACTGCAAATAAAAGCTTTCAAGTGCTTCTTGAACCAGTGTTTTAATTATTTTCAATTAGCAGTCAACAGTATAATAATTTCAAATTTACCAAGAGAAATAATTTATTTATTACCAACATTTAAATACATATTCTGACAGATGAAATACTTCTCATATTTTTTTCATAACTTTTTCACAAAAAGATCCAAAGCTAACAAATTGCTTCATCAAAAATAATTGAAATAAAATCATAATCAGTAACACTTTCTTCAAATAAAGAAAAGCTAAATTTCTCTTATCATGAGTTATTGTCTTGCTGAAAAATTCGTAAGAAATGGTGAACATGGTTTTTTGACATAATGCCCCTTTCACTATCTACTGATCTATAAATTTACTTTTTCCATTTTTCTAAATTCCTAAAAGTAAAAAGAAAAAAGAAGAAAGAAAAATCGAGCAAGATTATAATTATGTATTTGGGCATACTTGTGATAAAGAAGGATTTTACAAAGCAGCTCTTGACATTGAAGACTGTCTGCAATTAGAGTAAGGAATTGAAAAGATTAAGCTGGCTTGAACTTTAAAATGTGTGGGATTAAACCATTAAGGACCAAACTATTTGTAAACCTGTATAAATGTTTAAATAATATCTAGTTCAAGCAGAAAATTGACATGCTATGCAATAGTAAATACCGAAAGTACATTAAGGTGAAATGTTACATAATTTGATTTGTTTAAAGTGTTTAGGCCGCAGCAATTTAGCCATTATGGAAACAAGAGCACCACCACAGGGTGCCTATGCTAGGTTGTTGGGAGCTCCATATTGGAAAAATATTGAAAATGGGGCAGAATTCGCACAAAATGCATTTAGAGTTACAGTCAAACCTGTCTTAGCGGCCACCTGTATTCAGCAAGCAACCTGTCTTAAGCAAGCAACAATCGAGTTCCCAAATAAACCAATTGCACTGAAATTGACCTGTATTAAGCAAGCACCTGTCTTAGGCAAGCACTTTTTGAATGTCCCTTGGGTGCTTGCTTAAGACAGGTTAGACTGTATCTCCATTGATAGGTCAAGCTGCTCTTTTGAAAGTGAACATGTGGGCCAGGGTTTTAAGTGAATGCCTTGGTAAACCAGAGATATCTCAAAATGTCTGTTTTCTAACGATGACGACAACAATGACAAACACAACAACATCATCGACACCAAGGTGGCTAAAGCAACACCTCGTGTTTTCAATGAAAACAGCAAAACTAATGGAATTCTCCATATAGGTCGCATGGGCTTATAAGCCTCGGCCTATATAATGGTATTTTCATCTTGATCTTTATCTAATCTGTAATTGATATGTGAAGTATATCCTTTAAAAATTTCATACTTTGTCATACTTAAGTTTGTTGTTTCTCTCATCCAGTCACAACCATGGAGTAACCTGCAGCTATTCTCATTAAATTGCTGGACCTGTGTCATAATGACTTTTGCCAATATTCATGTCAGTTGAAAGTTGGTCAACCTCAGGAATAAACTCAATATCTGACTCAAGTTACCAAAATGTTTACTTAAATATTTGTGTACTAGACAAATAAATCCTAAAACACAATTTAAATGAAATATTCTTCAAATGCGCAAAGGGGAATTTTGAGCAAGTGAAAGGCAATTAAAACAACTTCATGTGTGCATGATTGGATGATAATCAGCTGCTTTCTGAACAGGTAGATGGTGCTCTAGAAATCATTTCTGATGATAAATCACGGTGGGTAAACCCTTGTCATGCTGAACCCAGAATATTCCTACTTTGGCAGGAGATATAGACAAAGATCAGCCTGCACACATGTCTATGCAACCTGATTTTCCTTTTTAAACCAGAAGAGTTTAAATGTTAAATTTTCAAGATAAATAAAGACTAACAATTAGGGAATCCAGTGATCTTGGTATTTTGATTTAAAGTAAGTTTGCAAAAGGTTTTTATCAGCATGACAAGGTTAAATCACAAGACACACATTTTGCATATGTGACCCATCACGCAAAAAGGGACCATCTTGGAACTCTGTACAATAAATATTTGAAAAAGAGATAAGATCCAGCATAGGTCAACCAGTAGTAGTATTTCAAAAATTCTTTCACAGGAAGGTAGATTGATCATTCTAGATTAAGAAAATGAGTAAAGTGCAAAAGGTTTCGACTCTAGTCAGTCTGCGCATTCTGACTACGGTTGACACTTTACGCACTTCCCGGATGGTCCCTTTTCTGGTGACGGGTCAGATTTTTTCATTAACTCTGTAAATACTTGACCAATTTAAAATATGTTTGAAGCAGAGAAGGCAGAAAAACATCAGCAATTTGCCGGATTTCGATATAGAGGATATTGAATGGGTGGTCATTGAATACCCAATTTATTAAAAGAGTCATCTATAAACAGATAAAAGTGAGGCTGGGCCAAGTTTTTATCTGTTTGGGATGACAAATTTAATGAATTTGGTATTTAATGAGCACCAATTTTATATTTCTTATAATATGACCTCAATTTTTGAGAAAAAACATCAACATTTTTTAAATCTAACATTTCAATTTTCCGCAAAACTTATAACGCTGTTTAAAACTGACGTCACATTATATACAATATGAAGTCATTTTGCAGTAACAAAATAGCATTGCTATTCGCTCTGAGCTCATTTGCATAGTTATTCCACTGGTTTAATAACACCCTAGTAATATCAAAAATATTCAACGGAGTTATTTCACTCACGTGACATAGGTCAGTCATATTATAAGATCTTTTAAAGATCTGATGATAAAGAGTTATTAACAACCAAGTAAAAATTAACTTCGCCAATTTTTTTCTTCAGTAACCTTTGGAAAGATCTTCTAGCATATTTCTGGTGTTATATTCCCTTCTCAGCTTCAAATCTTTTTTTAAATCATTTTTTTTTACAGAATTATTGAAAAATAAAGAAAAAAGAACATTATTCCCTGTTCTGTAAATTATAGAGACTACGTATGATCTATAAAGATATATGTTGTGAAGACTCTGATCAGACTGTGCAAATGCATGAGTATTGGCATAGCACAATTTTAAAATTGTAGGAAATGTCACATTGGCTTATTTCATGACTGAAGGTAATCTATTTTATCTACTTTTACAGAAGTAAAGACTATGTTTATGGTTCCAAGAAGTGCCAGCCGAACATTGATCACATCGCCAAACCAACAGTAGCCAGTAGAGGTGGCGTCGACATTGCCGAAAAGTTTGAAAACAAGGATTATGTTTACGGATCGAAAAATGTCGAAGCAGAGAAGTTAGATACAATTGTTGAGAGAGTCACGCGCCCCACCACAGCAAGCACAGGGGGTGCTGGTAAAGAACGAAATTACACAGACTTTGTTTATGGACAGCAGAAAGTTTCAAAGGACGAACTTAAAGACATTCTAGACAGAATCACCAAGCCAACAGTTTCGAGTGAAGGTGGGAAAGTTTTGAAGGAAAAGAAATATGAATACATCAAACCTGCTAAAGTAAAAACAAACATCATCATCCCAGGTCTTGATCGACGATTTATTGGTCGTAAGAAGGTATCGCAAGATGATATGCAGGATTTCATAGACAGAATGACAGTGTTAACTCCTGCATACAAAGCTAAGTTTGCCATCAATCCCCATGTTTGGAAAGACGATTCGGCCAGAACTGGACCAGCACATGTACGCCAACAAATGATAGCTACATAGGCTTATCTCCATATCACCAAGTTAGAGCAAAAGTATTGTAATTGCATATTTTACTATCTTTATCAAGTATAAATACAGAAAATATCGGTAGTTAAAAACATCCTCTAGAAAATAATTCATTATCTTTTTAGACTGCAACACTGTTGTAAGTGTTCTTTACAAAGGCACTTGAACAAAAAAAAATTGAAGAAAAAGCACAATAATGTAGTAAGTCATTTAATAATAGACATCATTGTGCCATTACTTCAAAGTTTTTACCCTTGTCATGCGATATTCCTGCTTTGGCAGGAGCCATAGACTAACATCAGCCTGCACATATATACAGCCTGATGTTAGTCTTCACCACGTGTTTCTCACTTTCAAACCAGAATTGTCAAAAGATTTAGTTTTTCAAATAAAAATTGACCTACAGTTGGTACATTCAGTGCTTTTTGCCCTTTGATTTTATTGAAAATGATTAGCCAAAATTTATTCAGCATGACAAGTTTTAATAATTAGAGAAGAGGATTACCACATATAACTCAAATGCAGTATCATGACTAGTGATTACAGTACATTTGTATGCAATCAAAGAGTAAAAATATCGAATTTAATTTATATTTGATATGATTAGGTCATTGTAAATAAACTATATTGCCATTTTAGCCCTTCCAATTGATACTGATATTTCTTAAAACAGAAAATTTTTATCGTGAGGTGACACAAATGTTGATTCTGTATTCAAGCTGTGGTAATGATGTTTGAGTTGCCAAAGGATGATATCTTCAATTTTTACTGTTATCAAAATGGTAAATTCACTATTTTGATAAGACCTAAGCATGTTTTGTCAATTTCTTTCTATCTTATGTTAACAAAATGAATTTACCGCAATTTTTAACAATTTTTCAGTCATATTGCAGCAGCTGGAGCACCTTAAAATGGCTTCCTGACATTTCTCGCACCAATACTTTCATTACAACCTTTTCTAGACTCAAATTGCAATTCCTGACTTAGGTTTCAATTATCCACCAATTGGTGAGAGACAAATATCAAAAAGAGAATGTGCTACCACTGGTTTTCGAACCCATGATAACCTGTGAGTGAAGATTGGGTCAGAAAATCAGAAAATGCACACAAAATAAAAGCTCCCTGACCATATTATGTATAGCTTCTAGGAGCTTTTATTAGGAGAAATATGTTACATTAATCTTACACAGATGTAACAAAAAGTAAGCCTCTTTTATAATTATGTTCCATTTTACCTTCTTTGATACTAAAAGAATGCATTTAACTCATTACCAGATATGATTTAATCTGGTTTCCATTTAAAAAAAAATCAACCAGATGTACTTTGCTACATAATTTCCATAATTTTTTCTTTGTATGTATGTAAATTATTAAGTGCTATAAAGTATTCTAATTATTGCATTTAGAAAACATTTAGTATATAATGTATTTCACTGTACATAAATATGAAATAAAATGTCAGTTTGAGAACCATACTATGTTATTTACAAACCTATTGATTCACAATAAATTCGAGGGACAACACTCCTTCAGTAGTATTAACTGTAAGGTCATTGGTTATGTCCCCTGATAGATTATTGATAGTTTGTTGAGAACATTTAAATTTGTTTAACTTAAATATTACACAAGTGTTATTACACTGGTGGAATAACTATGAAAATGAGCTCAGAGCGAATATCAACGCTATTTTGTTACCGCAAAAATGACGTCATAATGTGTATATCGTGACATCAGTTTTAAATGGCGTTATAAGTTTTGCAGAAAATTAAAATGTTGAATTGCAAGAATTTTGATGGTTTTTCGCAAAAATTTGGATCATATTATAAATAGATTATAAAATTTGTGCTCATAAAATACCGAATTTATTAAACTCGGCATCTATAAACAGAAAAAAACTCGGCGAAGCCTCGTTTTAATCTGTTTATAGATGACTTGTTTAATAAATTCGGTATTCTACGACCACTCATTCAATATCATCTATTTAGGTGCTCCAGCTATCACAATTACATTACAATGATATTGTGTGACTGGAGCATCCAAGCATTGATTCCTGGTATTTCTCTCACCAATACTATTATAACATCGTTTCTGAGCTAAAGCTGCTCATTCAACATTAAAAACCTCGACAATTATCAATTTCCCCAGCCTGGTTTGATAATTTTTTTTTTATACAAAACATTAAGTATGTATTATATATATCTACCCAGGAAAAAAAAATGAATTGTATGCCAGCAAATCAGAGAGAAAATACCACCTGCTGTAAGAGTGCTGTGTGTGTTCTCAAGAAAGCCTTCAGGGAAAATGTATCACCTAGAAAGTGAATCAATTCTCCATACAATCAGGAGAAGACCATATTTGAGGTCCAGTAACCATGCAGACTCTCAGATAATATCACTTGATGCCACAGCTTACAAAAATATTACAAATATCACCTGTCATTCAAAATGGGACTATCTTGGAAATACATAAAAAAAATAGATTGGATGCACCAGAGCTCATCAAGAGGTTTTGTTTGAAAAATGATTACACAAGAAGGTAGACCAATCACTCTTGATAAGGAAACTGGCGAAAAAATGAACAGGTCAGCATGCGCAGACCATACAGTCTGACAAGGGTCAATACTTTTTGCACTTCCCAGAGGGTCCATTTTTGTTAGACTGTGAGTCACAAATGTATTCTAACTATGTGAGGAAAGAAGAATAGAGGATATTATAATTGGAAAGTAATAAATTGCTAAACCTTCATTATTATTTTTTTGGATTTTTGAAATAGGATAGAATGCTACCACAATCAATAGGAATCTTTATAATACGTCCTATGTCGCGGATGTGAAATAACCCCATTGAATATTTTTGATATTACATGGGTGTTATTACACTAGTGGAATAACTATGCAAACTAGCTAAAAGTGAATAGCAACGCTATTTTGTGACCGCGAAAATGATGTCATAATCTATATTATGTGACGTCAGTTTTAAACAGCGTTTTAAGTTTAAGTTTCGTGGAAAATTAAAATATTGAATTTGGAAGATTTTTCGCAAAAATTTGGGTCATATTAAAAATAGAATATCAAATTTGTGCTAATTAAATACCGAATTTATTAAACTCATCATCTAAAACAGATAAAAACTCGGCACAGCCTCGTTTTTATCTGTTTATAGATGACTTGGTTAATAAATTCAGTATTCAATGACCACTCATTCAATATCCTCTATTTCTGAGACAAACATCCTGGGCAAGTTTTAGATTGACCCAAAATTGAGACATCTTGAGTGGTTATACTGAATTACTAGTAAAGGACAGCTTACACTGTCTGTCACCAGACACACTCTGGACAACAGACATTTAATTAACCCTTGTCATTCTGAACCCTGATATTTCTGCTTGGCAGGAGGTATAGACTAAAACAGCTTGTACCTTTGTGCAGTCTGATCTTAGTATATACCACCTTTCTTTCCGTTTTAACTAAGAGCTACAAGACTAAAGAGTATGATTTGAAAAGAAATCGAATGTACTTATTCACAATTATGGCATTCAGTGCTTTAAGCCCTTTCATTTGAATGTAATTTTCTCAAGATTTTTTATTCAGCATGACAAGAGACAAGTATTACAAAAGCTCACATTGAGCATGATGTGCTTAAATTAGGTGAGCCAAAATGCAGACAGCCAAACAATAATTCTTATTTGATGAAATTTCTAAAATCTTTGTCTTTTGCAAAGAAAACATTATGGACGAGTCGCTAATGTAACAAGCAATTTCTTCATTTTCCAAACTGTTTTCGGATTTTTTTTTCTCTTCAGGGACGTCATCAAGTGAGATTGTGTTTGAATTGGTTAAATATTTTCTCAGAGAAATTCTCAGACATATTAAAGGGAAGGCAATAGAGCAGTTAACACTATATTTGATTCAATAAGATACAAGAAAATATTGAAGATTTTCATGCCTTTGCCAAATAAATCAGACTGAAGAAGATTGCCTTTTCATATCAAGGAATTATTTGTCTGTTATGAGGCTATATATATCCTCTTAAGGGAATTAAAGAGTTATGATATCTGGGAAGGCAATCCTTTGGTATATGACACAGCAAAATTTTTTGAGAGAACACTCTTATGCCTAGATCACATTTTTTTCAGAAATTATGTATGTGTATCATAATATTATCACTTGTAATTAATACAGAAAAACAAGAGTGGATTGTGGATCTAATGCGCTCACTTGATTAATCTTAATTGCCCAGTAATATATACTCAAAAGAAAAAGTTTAGTCAGTATTTTCGAAAATGCCATAAACCTTTATTCCCCAAAATATCAGCTTTAATTTGTTTTCATTGATATTTTAATCGGTGACCTACATGTTTTCATTGAAATTGCTATACACAAATCACATGTTTTGCGTAAACAAGTGGTTTCATGTTGAGCACGTGCTGTGGTTTATCCATATGTTAATTTTACCAAATAATTTCATAAATCGGAAGGATTTGTACAGAATATAGAATTCAGCAATAAAAGTCAAGCTAGCTACCATGGGTCGACGTTCAGGGATGACGTTTAAGGACAGAAATATAGCTCGGTCTACTTGAAGCTGGTGCACGTGTTGCTGACGTAGCACGTCGTTTTGGTTATTGTGAACGAACCATCTATTGTCTGCAAGCAAGCTTCAGACAGACTGGGAATGAAAGTGACTAACCGAGGTCAGGCAGAGCAAGGAAAACGACGCCACGGGAGGATAGATTTATAGTGACGTTGTCACAACATCACCGCTTTATGTGGGCTTCAAGAATTGCTGAACGCGTACGACATGCAACAGGGACCAGAATTTCTGTGGACACTGTGAGAAATATGCTATGTTCTGCCAGACTTCGTTCTCGACACCCTTCAAAGGTATCGTTTCAACGGAACGTCATCGCACGGCACAACTAAACTGGGCACGTCAGCATATTCATTGGCCAAGACAGCGATGGAACAGAATTGTTTTTACTGACAAATCCAAGTTCAACCTTTGTGGAGCTGATGGAAGAGTTCAGGTTTGGCATCGAAGAGGCAAACAGTTTGATCCTGCGAACGTTATGGAGTATGATCGTTATGGAGGAGGATCTGTTATGCTGTGGGGTGGTATGAGTTACAAAGGTCTAACAGAGCTTAAAACAATCAGTGGAAATCTGAATGCAGTCAGATACTGTAATGAGATCATCCTCCCTGTAATTGTTCTGTATGTTAGGAATGGCAACGCTGACGTATTACAACAGGATAACGCACGCTGTCACACTGCCAGGCACACAAGAAACCTTTTGACAACTCACAATATCCCTATTCTCGAATGGCCATCAAAATCACCAGACATTTCCCGGATTGAGCAATTGTGGGACTACATCGGGGGTAAGGTACACCAACATGCTGACGTCAATAATGTTAATGATTTAGAACATGCTTTACATGATGAATGGACAAGACTTCCCTTACAGCTCATCAGACAGCTTATTAACAGCATGAGGCGTCGTTGTTTGGCCGTGGTTCAATCCAGAGGGGACATACAAGATACTGATAACTATGTAAAATTTGAGAAATACCCCTCTTGTCTTTAATTAGTCTAAGAAGTTTAATTTTTGAATATGTATGTTTACAAAAGTGTGGATAATGTTGGAAATTAAATGAATTTAAAGGTTAGTCTACTTTGTTGCAATTTTACTGGCCGCTGAAAAAATAATTCCATCTTAAAAACTTACTGACTAATCTTTTTCATCTCAGTATATTTTCATAGAAAGAGCTATACATAACATTTTGTCAAACTCTACATTTTTTGTCTTCTCACAAAAGACCAAATGACTTTACTAAATGTTTTGACAAGCTGAAGAAAAATCTCTGTATGAAAAAGTGTGACAAAAGGAAATATTGCTTTTCTTAAAAGCAATTTGACCTTTTAAAATAGTATTTCTTAAATTTTTGGCATTTGCCTTTACTCTTTTGTCATCTTTAGACTGATCTTGGTGACCCCAAAACAATAGCGCACTTCTTTGAGTCATTTGCAATACTAGACTTGTATATATATAAATGGGGCTCAAGTTAGCAAATGAAAAATTTCAGTCTAAATTCAATAGTGACCTTGAACTTCAACCTGTGTTACCCCAAAATAGTATGGCACTTTCTTGGGGAAGAGTAACACTTGTACAATTTTAGTTTCACACTTTTGGGTGCATTGATTCTTCAATTAAAGCATAGAAAGAACTCTCTGACAAAAATAAATGTGACCTTGCCCTTCGACCTGCTTGACCCAAAAACTATGCAGCACTTCCTTGGGTTAATACACTAAGGCAACATTTGTCAAAGTATAATGTTTGTCAATAACACCACTGATTCTTGAGTAAGAGCACAGAAATGGTTTTCACACAAAATTTAAATGTGATCTTGACCTTCTACCTGCATAACCCACAACCAAGGACAGAATAAATTCCTTGGATCAAAGGTAACATTAATTTGTATGAAGTTACCTACCTGTAGGTAAAAAAAACACCCTCTTTAGTAAGAGTACAGAAATGAAAAAGCCCATAGATATAGGTTAAATTCACGTTTTTAAGGGCCTATATTTGTAGAGACCTGAAAAATCGTTTAACTCCAGAATGCAAAGCACTAGGGCCTTTATGAATTTTCAGGGTCTCTGCAAATGTTAACGCCCGAAAAAACATGAATTGATGTTATTATTGCATAACAAGCAAATTCGTTGAATTGATATCCCCCGCCAAACATATTTTCATTGTCAATGGAGTTAATTTCAAACTTAGGTACAGGTTATCTTTTATCTACATCAACCTATAGTTTTCAAGAAATAGGGCGGAAACGAATATCACTCTGCATGTAAATGACTTAAACAGTCAGGGGCAGTAACTCTAAATTCGACGGTCTAACCAGGTAACACCGACAATATGCACATGTCCTCTTTGTAGTGAAGCTGTGTGCCAAGTTTCATTAAAATCCAGTCTAAAGTTTTCAAGAAATAGCGCGGAAACAAATATCACTCTGTATGTATATGGCTTAAACAGTCAGGGGCAGTAACTCTAAATTCCACAGTCGAACCAGGTAACACCAACGATATGCGCATGTCCTCATTGTAGTGGAGCTGTGTGCAAAGTTTCAATGAAATCAGGTCTATAGTTTTCAAGAAATAGCGCGGAAATGAATATCACTCTGTATGTATATGGCTTTAACAGTCAGGGGCAGTAACTCTAAATTCCACAGTCGAACCGGGTAACGCCGACAATATGCCCATGTCCTCTCTGTAGTGGAGCTGTGTGCCAAATTTCATTGAAATCCCGTCTATAGTTCTCAAGAAATAGCACAGAAACGAATTTTACCATGTATGTATATGGCTTAAACAGTCTAGGGCAGTAACTCTAAATTCCACTGTCGAATCAGGTAACACCGACGATATGCGCATGTCCTCATTGTAGTGAAGCTGTGTGCCAAGTTTCATTGAAATCTGGTCTATAGTTTTCAAGAAATAGCGCGGAAACAAATATCACTCTGTATGTATATGGCTTAAATAGTCAGGGGCAGTAACTCTAAATTCGACGGTCTAACCAGGTAACACCGACAATATGCACATGTCCTCTTTGTAGTGAAGCTGTGTGCCAAGTTTCATTAAAATCCAGTCTAAAGTTTTCAAGAAATAGCGCGGAAACAAATATCACTCTGTATGTATATGGCTTAAACAGTCAGGGGCAGTAACTCTAAATTCCACAGTCGAACCAGGTAACACCAACGATATGCGCATGTCCTCATTGTAGTGGAGCTGTGTGTCAAGTTTCATTAAAATCCAGTCTACAGTTTTCAAGAAATAGCGCGGAAATGAATATCACTCTGTATGTATATGGCTTAAACAGTCAGAGGCAGTAACTCTAAATTCCACAGTCGAACCAGGTAACACCAACGATATGCGCATGTCCTCATTGTAGTGGAGCTGTGTGCAAAGTTTCAATGAAATCCGGTCTATAGTTTTCAAGAAATAGCGCGGAAACAAATATCACTCTGTATGTATATGGCTTTAACAGTCAGGGGCAGTAATTCTAAATTCCACAGTCGAACCGGGTAACGCTGAGGATATGCGCATGTCCTCATTGTAGTGAAGCTGTGTGCAAAGTTTCATTGGAATCCGGTCTATAGTTCTCAAGAAATAGATCGGAAACAAATATCACTATGTATGTATATGGCTTAAACAGTCAGGGGCAGTAACTCTAAATTTGACGATCGAACCGGGTAACCACAACAAGATGCGCATGTCCTCATTGTAGTGAAGCTGTGTGCCAAGTTTCATTTAAATCCGGTCTATAGTTTTCAAGAAATAGCATGGAAACAAATATCACTATGTATGTATAAGGCTTTGACAGGCAGGGGCAGTAACTCTAAATTGGATGGTCGAACCGGGTAAAACCCACGATATGCGCATGTCCTCATTGTCGTGAAGCTGTGTGCCAAATTTCATTGAAATCCGGTCTATAGTTTTCAAGAAATAGTGCAGAAAGGAATATCACTATGTATGTATATGGCTTAAACAGTCAGGGGTAGTAACTCTAAATTCGACGGTCGAACCAGGTAACCCCGAAGATATGCCCATGTCCTCATTGTAGTGAAGCTATATGCCAAGTTTCATTGAAATCCGGTCTATAGTTTTCAAAAAATAGTGAGGAAACGAATGTCAGACGGATGGATGGACAGATGGACGGACGGACATGGCAAAAACAATTTCCCCCCGAAAAATTTTTCAGCTGGGGATAAAAAGAAAGGCTAGAGTATATATTCAGCAGAGATTGCGAAATAATTCATATAAACGCTTCAAACTAGCCACAATCCTACGAAATCGCCGGCTAATTAGTGTCATGGATTGCATTGTCACTTTTGTTTACGCCGCCATTGCTTGGTGAATTCATGACGTCACAAAATTTATGCAGGAATTAGATTGACGTCTTTTGTTTTAAAGCTCTAAATTGATGTTAACAATGAATGTGTTTGACGCATTTTACTTATCAATATGTATACTCGTCAAATTTGAACCTTTGAGGTATTATTATTAAAATGCATTGATTCATATTAAAAGATGTTACAGAGAAAATGGTTTCATTGAAATCAATAAACTGTTTAGGCCCAAGATCGAGGATATTTATGTAAAAAAAGTCGGGTGTTAACGGTGTGTGAATTCACTGATAAATCCACGTTTTCTCCTGTTAATGACTTGGTTTTGTCCTTTAATGTATGCCCAGAACAACTCGAAAACACACATTTTATGCAATAATGTCATTTAATGAATGCATTGAATTGATCAGACAGATATGGAGAAACAAATAAACCTTCTCTACCTTGTAGGTGTCTGTGTATATTTAGCTTTGAGAGAATAAGACGCCTTCCACAAAAATTGTATCTTAAGTTCAAATTGTTTTAGCCAACTATAGCAGACAAGGGTTAAGAAAATAAATATCAATTCTAAGCTTTGCATGTAGACAAATAAATTCCTACAACCAATTGTTTAATTAAGCTTGAAAATCTGGAATTTCTCAGGGGACCACATCAATAAATCTGCATGAATTCTTGGTGACGATTTCATTTAACCCTTATCCTGCCAAATCTAAATTTTATTCAAATAAATTACAAGTTATGGGATCATTTTAACAGGTCTTAGTCACGGTTTTCCCAAACTAATTCATTAGTGAGGACTAAGATCAGACTGCACGTCTGTGCAGGTTGATCTTAGTCTAAACTACTCTAAAGATTTGTGTACAGTAGGAAAATTTCCTGAAAAGCAGATCTAGAGGGCTTAATCCCATGTTGAACTTTTGGCATTATAGCTTATAAGAAACAACAAATCTCTCTAAATGTATCATAAGAAGATGATATGATTTTCATTTAGCTTTTCCTATCATCTAGATATCTTTGCTGGGACGTTCTGCTTATTTTAACTCTTACATTATAAATGACAACTAGCAAACTGAATGTTGTGCATGACAAAAAAGATGTGAATCATCTTGATATTTCAATGTAAATGCAAAAAGACAATGTTTTGTTCATGTCAATTTTACACCTTTCTGCATTTGTTTATGTCAAAAAAAGAAACAAAAACATTGTCCAAAATATACCTCAGATCTTTATTAAGATAGGCAATTTTTTCACTGTGAGAATGTATAAGAACAAGAGGGCAAGAATGGGCCTAAACTGCTCACCTGAATTTTATTGGTCCAGTGGATCTTGTCCAAGTAACTTCCTGGCAAAGTTACATTCACATTTGCCTAATTGTTGAAGAGATATTATTTCAAGAATTTAAAGTGACAATAGACCCAGTGCCCACCCATTCATTACTGAGAAGACTCAAAATAAGCCACAGCCATATTCATGGGCCAATCAAAATTTCTTCAACAATATTTGAAAAGGGTCATCGAAGGAACAATCTGGTAAAGTTTCAACAAAATCAACACAGTGGTTCAGGAGATGTCTTTCAAAGATTTCAGACTAAAAATAAGCTGGCCCTGCCACTGGCCAATATTTATGGGCCAATCAAAATTTTGCTAACAATTTTTGAAAAGGGTCACCCATAGAACATTCTGGTAAGCTTTCATTGAAATCAACCCATTGGTTCAGGAGGTGATGTCGTTGAAAGATTTCTGGCTCCAAATAAGCCCGGCCCTGCCACACCCATATTTTGCAAACAAATTTTGACGAGG
Organism: Fragum whitleyi; assembly: GCA_948146395.1. Lineage (NCBI taxonomy): Eukaryota > Metazoa > Mollusca > Bivalvia > Cardiida > Cardiidae > Fragum > Fragum whitleyi. The sequence goes on along the minus strand of OX411543.1, from coordinate 20,173,030 downwards.
GTCACTCAAGGAACATTCTGGTAAAGTTTCCTTGAAATCAGCCAAGTGGTTGAGGAGAAGATGTTGTTCATAGATTTCAAAGTGAAAAATGCCACGCCCATATTTATTGGCCAATCAGAATTTTGCTAACAAATTTTAAAGAGGGTAACCCAAGAAACATTTTGGCAAAGTCTCATAGAAATCGGCCCAGTGGTTGAGGAGAAGAAGTTTTTAAGATTGTTGACAAAGGACGACAGACAATACATGACGCACAACAGCCAACACACAACTGACCCAGGGTTTTCCTAAAAGCTCCCCTTGAGCATGTTAAGCTCAGGTGAGCTAAAAATACACTCTTTTTTAAATTTTTTAAAATAATTGTTATGGAGTTGATTATTTTATATATTGAGAAGTTATTGAAACTTTTACAAGTGCCTATATATTTAAAGGCACTTACAATATTGAAACACTGTGCAGACTTTAGAGTAATGATAACCAAATCAAGAAACAACATGTCTTGGCCATGATCGACAGAGCATACAATACTTCAATTTAAAGATTTTCTAATTCCAAATGCATATTTTTCTGCAGAGGTTAGGCTTGGGTAATGTGTAAGATAGGGGAACATCCAGATACCAACCTCACCACCTGTAGCTTCAAAATATCTCAAATTTCCTTCATTTATATGCTTACCTCTTGTTGAAGAGAGCCATTTGGACAGTCTCTGATAAAATCTTTGTACCTGGAAAATAGAAGTTAATACAATTACCACATCATAGATGGACATTAAAATGTCTACACAATTTCTACGATTTCCATATTATTTTCCATGTGTGGTGTTAAAATAGATAATTTAAACAAGACTTACCGTCAGGGAAGTTGTAGTTTGAATGGTAATTTATCGACCATAACTCCCGAAGGGATCAAACAGAGTGTTCGCGGCTGTGACGTCATGGAAATCAGTCTTCAGAGCTCATAGGCCGATATGAATATTTGTAATTATACCCAAATCATATCGGCAGTATCATTAAAAAATCTCACATACATAAGGGAGGGTGGGAGTGGTGTTTGATCCCTTCGGGAGTTATGGTCGATAAATTACCATTCAAACTACAACTTCCCTGACGGTAAGTCTTGTTTAAATTATCTAATTTATCTCCCATTAACTCCCGATAGGGATCAAACAGAGACTTTAGAGCAGATTTTTTGATGAACACAAATTATGTAAAAAAGATCATTTAATGGCATCATAGAAAATACTGAATATATACAGAGTATTGAAAATCATCCGATTTATGAACTAAAATGAAAATAGATGAATTATCCAAACTTAGCAATCCAATACAGCCTGCTCCACAGAGCCCTTAGAAACCACATTTTTCTTATAAAATTTAAAGAAAGTTTTGGCATTTGACCAGCCAGCTGTAGCCCTAATTTTTTCAATCGATACACCTCTAGAATGGGCCAAACTAGTAGAAACAGCTCTAGTACTGTGAGTAGTGTAGGAAGGATCTATTCCTGCCTGACATAAAATACGCTTTACCCACCGGGCAACTGTAGATTTAGCCACACCTTTGTGTGGGGCCTGTGTACTTATTAGTAATTTATTTTCTGTTGAGGGTCTAAGTGCCTGAGTGCGTGACAAATATTCTTTAAAAGTTTCATACACACATAATTTCTTATTTTTTGGATACTTGTTTAAGTATATTGTTTGAAGATGGTATGAAGGCCTGGATTGTTTCAAAAGATGATTGGTGTGAATAATAACCTGATTGTCAGTTAGTTTTACATCTTCAACATGTATTACATGTAGAGTTTGGCATCTTTGTGCACTAAGTAGTAAAAATAGAAGAGAAAGTTTACAAGAGAGATAAATCAAAGAATCTTCATTGTTTTGACATAAAAAGCTAAATACAGTATTGACATCCCAAACTGATGGGTGTTTTGGAAACTGGGGCCGATTATTAAATACGCCTTTCATGAAATTCTTCAAAACTTTGTCACCACTATAATCTAATCCAGAGCACATGGAAGTATAAGCATTTACAGCTGCTCTTGCAGTACCTAGAGCACTAAAACTGAGACCAAGTGAATATAAAAATGTAAGAAATTCAACAACGTCATGAACTTCTGGCCTTGTATGACAAATTTCTGTCCTTTCACAGAACCTTAACCATTTGTTTATGTTACTGGCATATTGTGTTCTCGTGGATGACCTCCAACCCTCAATGATGATGTTAGTTGCTGTTCGGGAGAAACCTTGTTTCTGGAGGGCTTCCCTGATACCCGGAAAACCGCCAGTTGCATTTTCTTTAGTGGGTGCAGAAAAGTTGGCTTGTGAGGCAGTCGCAGAATCAATTGAGGGTTGGGCAAAAAGTAGCCTGGCTCTGTGACTAATGTCATCAATTTTGGCCACCAACACTGGGTAGGCCAAACCGGTGTGACTAAAATGGCCTCTGCTTGATCCTCTAACAGTTTTTGAAGAATTCGAGATAGTAAGCTGAAAGGAGGAAAAATATAACTTAGCGAGGTAGACCAGTTCATTGAAAAAGCGTCAACTGCAAATGCGTTTGGGTCAGGCAAACGTGAAACATACTTCTGTAATTTAAAATTGAGTCGAGATGCAAATAAGTCTATGTCTGGTCTACTGAATTTGGTACATATCATGTTAAACACTTTGTTGTCCAAGGACCACTCTAAATCGTCATTGAATTTACGTGAAAGTTTGTCGGCATCTACGTTGTCAACCCCGGCTATGAAAGCTGCACTTAAGTGAATTTTTTGACTTATACACCAAAACCAAATTGAGCGTGCAATTTCATCTAAGTCATGGCACTTTCCCCCAAAATTGTTTATGTAAGCACAACAAGTTGTATTGTCAGTATATATGCGTATATGTTTACCAGTCATATCCTTGCATAAAGCCATTAAACCGATAAAGCAAGCCTTTATTTCTAAAATATTAATGTGCAGCAATTGTTCTTGCTCTGACCAAATTCCACTAGTCTTTAGGCCAAGACTTTTGATACAGGCCCCAAAACCTAATAGACTTGCATCTGTATTCATTTCAATATCAGGGTTTCCGTGAGACACTAATTTTAAGCTCAAGGGTAAGTTGTCTATCCACCAATTTATTTCAGCCTTAATTTCTGGGGTAACTGTCATGAAAGAGTTATAGTTTCCTTTTTTCTTTCGAAGTGTTTTTACTTTAATTTTTTCCAAAGGTTTGTAGTATAATGGTGCATATTCTACCCCGGGTTCTGTAGCTACTAAATTTCCAATGAGTTGAGCAAACTGCTTAACAGTAATTCTTTTTTGACCCAAGACCGAGAAACACAATTTTACAATAGAGTTAATTTTCTTGGATGTCAATCGAACCGTCATTGTATTGGAACACAAAATAAATCCGACAAATTCAATCTGTTGAGTAGGGATTAGTTGGGATTTTTTCATATTCACTGTCAATCCTAAACTGTCCATTAGAGTGACTGTATCATGAATGTTTTGAACGCAACCGTCAAAATTTTGACTTTGGAGGCAACTATCATCAATATATGCTGTGGATATGTGACCCTTTGACCTTAAAGAGGCAAAAACTGGCTTTAAAACCTTAGTGAAGACTCTCGGGGCAGTTGTAAGTCCCATAACTAACGCCGTAAATTGATATTTGGCCCCTTTATAGAAGAACCGGAAATACTTCCTATCTTGATGACAGACTGGTATGCTGTAATATGCATCAGAGATGTCAACAGATCCGAAAAAACAATTTTGACTCATTAAGCTAACGGCTGTTTTCAATGTTTCCATTTTAAAATGTATAAACTGCATGTAATGGTTAAATGCTTTAAGATTTAAAATTACTCGAATGCCTCCATCTTTTTTAGGTCGAATGAAAATGTTTGAAATGTATTCATCTTTGTCAAATGTTTCAACTGGTTCAATTATACCTGTAGCGAGAAACCTTTTTATTTCAGCGTCAATTCTATCTTTTTCCAAGTCCGAAAATTTCAATGGACTGGGTATGAACATTTGAGCTGGTTTTGAGTCCAATTCTAAATGATAACCACAGATTGTTTCAAGAATCCACTTATCATTGGTGAGCTTTAACCATTCATTCAATTGATATTTTGTTTTCCCTGCCAGAAAGTTTTCTTTAGTGTTATAAAGTTTTATATTTAAACCTCCTACAGTACTCACTGTCAATTTCTCCGGAAGTTCTTTGCTTTGTTGTGACCGGACATATTGGCCTTTCCCTTTGGTGACCTCCACTGATTTGGTTTGTGAGGGGTGGCAGTCCTTGTTGTATTGTTGTTTTTGTAATTGGACTTGTTGTTGCCCCCCCTCCCTGATGATAAAAAAGGCTGATTACTTGTTAATTGAATATTCTTTGACCCATCAAGACTTTTTGCCAGCTCTGGGACATTGTCTCCCAAAAGCCCCGTGTCTGTAGTTTTATTGTCATCTGCACATAATTGTCGAAATTTAGGGTGTAGTTCACGTTTAACAGTTTCTCTTCGTTGCATATTGACCGTCTGTACAGAGTGGCAAATCAATTTAAATGAGTCCCAAATGTAAGATTTCAGTTTATTTATGTCTTGCTTCTGTTTATCACAGGCATTTTCCATTGCCATAACTAAAGGGATGGCTGCCCGATTAAGATGCTTTATAGTGTTAGCCCGCCCGATGTCAATTGTCCGAGTGTTATTTCTGAGTTGTGGCCACAAAATATTGGGGACTGTGGGGCATTGGAGAGCAGTAACATTTTCAGGACGTTTGTATTTCTGCTCGAGACTTTTTATCTTGTCTTCCTGTATCCGTTTTGTGGGCCGAAGAGAACTATTTAAAACATCGGCCACCTTTTGCGAGATCGCCGGACCCGTCTGTTCCTCCGATGAGAAAAAATCGCCGTAGTCCGACAGCATTTCGGACATATTCTGATCTTCCTCTGAATCGGAAGGATGTGCTGCCGAAGCAAGCAGCAATCCATCAAGTTCCGACTCATCATCGCCCGATTCGGACCCGGAACAAGTCGACTGAAGAGGCCGATCAGCTGTTTTTGGACGCTTGGCGGAAGTGTCTTCAACAGGTGCGCGCTCCGCCGGACGCTTTAGCGATTTCAATTGTTCTTTGATCTCATTGATATCCGACGACAATGAATTTATTTTGGACTGTTGGGCAGTATATGTTACCATATTATCCGCAAATGTTTTTAGCATCGTCTCACTTTTCTGAATAAATTGCTGAACTCTCGATTCAGCTGCCACTTTTTTCGGCTGCACATCCTTTTGCGCATCTTTTCGCGCTGTTTCCTGAATCATCACGTGATCATCTTGACCAGTCACGTGATCTTTCTTTGATTTTGCTGCCGCTGGATTAGGGGGCGCTATAGGAGTCACATGACTGTGACTAGATTGACCGTCTTCTTCCATCTCGCCCCGCACCGTTCTGAAAGCCAAAGACAACCCTTATTACCAAATGCTTTTCGCAATTACCAAACGAGACATAGAATTTCAAAACTCGCCTTATTATTAATTGAAATCAGAAATCGATGGTGGTTGATTCATTTGAATCATATATCTTGATTATTTAACTTACGTAGAGTAGGCCTGAGAGTAAACAAAAACAGCCTATTTTCTGACACGTATTACGTATCTTTATTCATTGGAACTTGGAACCTACATTTTATTTAGTATATTCCGTCCTATTAGGACTGAGCAGATTGACAATTTGTCAAGCTGTATGCCTATTAAGGCTGCGCCAATTACCGACGCATGTCATTAGACATGAAATTAGGTGATTTCTAACTTATTGCCGCAAACGGTTTTTTAACCACGTGTGCTAGCATAAACAAAGGAATTTACGAAGACAAAGAGGCATTCTAAGAAAAAGACAAATAAACGCCGAAAAATTACCTTTTCCACCGAAATATTCGCAGCTAATGACACACAATAGTCCAGGAAAGATAGAAATTAAAATGAAAATTATTTTAAACCCTATATAACACGATTATAATTAAAAAGATTTGAGCTCCGAAATTTTGCTGACTAGACTTCCAGGAACAACCTCGATATGATTTCCATGACGTCACAGCCGCGAACACTCTGTTTGATCCCTATCGGGAGTTAATGGGAGATAAATATAGAAATTTGTGCAAGAATGATGTTATTCTGGCTTTCTTAAAATTCTAAAGTTAGTTTATTTTTGAATGCCTTATAAAACTGCACTTTCAAATGATTTAATATCTTTCATTAATAATTGGAGCCCTTATCCTTTATCAGAATAACAATCAATGAACATTTAGCAGACAAATAACCAGCATCACTTATAGTACTTTGATTTTTGTTACTGAAAATATAAACTTCTTCAATTGACAGTAAATGTTCAAATGCTGACAATGTTCTAAAGCACTTTGATATTTTTAATGAAATCCAATGCTTCATGATAAGTAAAAGTATCTGAGAATATTTTCCTCTCTTAGATGGTTAAGTAATATATATAAATATATATCTAATTACTTAAGTATATTAATAAAAATATCATCTCAGAAATATGACTACTTTCAGACTGTTTAAATATGAAAGATGTTTATTGTTGTAGGCAAAAATTCTATGATTCAAAGAATCAAGAAACAGTTGTCTAAGTTACTGTAATTAGTCATCAACTGAATGACTTTGTGGACCTCTGAATTTTCACTCTCTTTTCTTTTTTAACCTTTGTCAAGCTGAACCAAAAATATTAAAACATAGGCTGGATGTAAAGACTTTTAAACAAGAATAAGCTAAAACATATTTGTAAAATAAATACTGACTCATAATCAGTGTAACAGTGCTTTTAGCACTGTGATTTTTATTTTGTCAAGGTTCTTATTCAGCATGATAAAGGTTAAAATTTCGCTCCCTACAAAATCTTCATTTGTCTCTCATCAATGATGAGATAATCGTTAACCTGAGTGGGGTAACAGCTGGCGGCTACCCTAGGAATAGTGACACATACTAAAGTGCAATTAAACACTAGGACTCCTTTGTTAGGTGCTCCAGCTGCAGAGATATGATAAAAGCTATTAAGTCCAACTCAAATATAGAATCTTTTTTCAAATATGGCATGTATTAGAAAAGGTGCTAAAAAACCAACATGGAAATGCTAACATCAGTTTTGAATAATAAATTTCAAGTCTGTATATGATAATTTTTAATTATAACTTTTTTCATGCTGTACACAAAGCTTTGACAGACAGTATAGACCAAGACCAGCCTGCACAGACATGCTGTCTGATCTTAGCCTACACTCCCTGCTTTCTAATTAATCATTGATGGGAGAACTTGACCCAGCCTTGATTCAATGTTCCCAAAATTGGCAATTTGTTTAAAACAAAATTAGAATTGTGTGAAGGCCATACAATGAGCAACCTGGACAGCCACTCACCAATGATATAATGCAAATCACAGTTTGAACATTTATTGTTTGAGTGACTGGCAGAGCTACAACTAAAGGGGCTATTTTGGATTTCAAATTTGAATATTTTACTAGTCCTTGCTTTAACCCTATCTTTTGGATACTCATTGGAATTGTCTTGATGAGACAATTCCAATGAGTACCCACATCATAGGGTTTTGTTGCAAGATAAAGATTTTAGACTGGTATTACCCTGTCTTATCCAGACCTTTGGTGAGAAACTGATTGCAGAATACAGGGTGAAGACTTTGATCATACTGTCCAGATACACAGACAGATAAATTGTCTCCACTTGAATTCTTTGGAAATGTCAAACAAAATATTTTTCAAAATAACTACAACAACATGTATATTTCGTAGGATTATTAATATAGGTAGATGTTGTGCGGTGAGCCGTGAAATCAACTTTTCACCGTTAAGATTCTCGTGCCATTAGTTCAAAATAGATAAAACAGGTTAGAATAAAACATAAAAAGTTCCGAATTTACCTTCTTAACAAACAATACTGCTTGTCTTAAAACATTAGGTTCACTAAAAACATGTATTTTCATAATTGTAGTTAAAGGATCAGGTTAAAATTCCTTTTGCTCCTTTATTAATCCTGATTTACCAATGGAAATGGACTCAGCGACTATGTCAGAGCTCAGTTTTGAAACTACACCTATAGTATTTTAGGTTAGGTATATGCCTTCTTCAAATTACATTATAATGAAAACCAATTAAGAAATGTGACGTCATTAACGTTTCGTTAAAATAGCGGATAATATATAACCCATGTTTGAGTGTGCAATTTCATCATAAATGATATTTTCTCGAAAAAACCATCAAGTTGCCACAAAAACATCGAAAACTACAGCCCCATACTGGGGGGACTTTAGTGATTTAGCAGATGGTTTATAGAAATCATTCACAGTCTTGGACAACTCAATAAGCTTATAACAAATATCCGTGTGATAACATCCCATATGAAATTTTTTATGATATCACATAGTTATTTTTAGAACAATGATATAATGCGGTTATTTTTAGAAACTTGCATTTCATTTAGAAACATTGAAGCAAACAAGACAAATAGAGGTTATAACATAAATACAATACATACTTAGTGTATTGTATGAAAAAAATATCTAACTAAGCCTCGACAATTATCAATTCTTCCCACCTCATAGATATTTCTTTTCATACAAAACACTAAGTAAGTATTATATGTTGTATGTTACCCTCAGATTTTTTATTCTTATAGGTTTCCAGCTAAAATCCCCTTTTCCTGTGAAGTCTAAGACTCAACATTTTATCCTATCAGGAAAATGAAACATGGTTGACCATTAATTTTCCTAGGTATTATAAAAGAAGATTTTCATGTTTTTGTAACCATAGATACGATGCTTATCATTTTACAGCAATTGATTTTTTGCGCTTATCAATGTGTTTTGATGCCTCATTAATTCTCTTTCTTGTTTCTAATGGTTATGCTATCTTACCAATTAGTTCAACCATTTTTTTCTGTTCATACCAAGGATCAAAAACACAAAAATATCATTAACCCTGGCCTTAATGAATCTAAAATATTTCTACTTTGACAGGACATACAAACAAAGATCAGCATGCACATATGTGCAATCTGATTTAAGTCTACACCAGATGGTTTCACTTTTTTAAACCAGAAGTTTAATTTTATTGTTATTTTGCCAAGTTTATTATCTAACATGACATTTAATTATTTTTGCACTCACCGTCTTTCCTGTACAGACCTAAAAATTTGCTTTCATGTGATTTTGTACAAGAACTAGCAGAAAGTCGGCTAATACCCCCCCCCCCCCCCCCCCCCCCCCTCCACACACACACCACCACCACCAGCTGCTCTTTGTTCCTGAAGAATGCAATCAGTGCAGAAGGGTCAATTGCTTTGTGATTTACATCCAGAAATGTTTTTGGGACAAAGTGGAATTGCAATATTGACTTTTGGCCTCTATGACCCAAAAACCACTTCCTTGGAACAAGAAAAGATTGAATGAAGTTTCCTTATGTTGCAAACAAGTTTCAAAAGGGTCACCCATTTTCGCCAAGTTTGGCTGAAATTGGCCCTCTGATATAGGAGAAGATGTTTAAAGATTTAAGGGTCATAATGAGCCAGGCCTGCCAGCCCTTGTTTTGGGATCAATCAAAATTTCGTCAACAAGTTAATTGAAAATAAAACCATTTGAAGAAATACTTCAAGGAGCAATTCATCTTACTTCCTTTTATATTTCTGTTGGTTTTTTTTATCAAGACCTTTTCTTAAGAAATTTAAAAGATGCAAACCCTCACATATGCACTGCCATATACACCATGACCCTATAAAACATTGTGGTTTTCAATAATCTGAAGGCTATTACCCATAATTCTTATTAATGAGTAGACGTACTCTAACATTAGGATAGCATCAATACCATGCATTATTTATAGCTTTTAGCACTTTTCTCCTGATTAAGTCACCAGTCCATTCTCCAAATACGTGGAGCCTTGATATTCTTCAAATACATGGAATCCCGACCTTGGTCCTGGACTGGATGAAAAATCAGTGCAAGTATACTCATGTACTGTTTACAAATTTTATATCGCTATTTTATTGACCGGAATCTGACCTCTGCTATTTAGATGAAGAAAAAAATGATTTTTCCTACTCGGCTTTGCACATGCTTTCATAGGAATGAATAACAAACGGCATTGAATGTAATATGTATTTTGTTGATTGAAGAAAAATATGGCGGTAATTGTTATCTAAGCATTTTTTCCACAGAGGTCAAATTCAGGTCAAATAAACCAAGGTATACCCAGCTTTGCACATGGATTAGCCAGCAAAGCAGGGTATAATTTTTAAGCAGTTTGCACTGTTTTGTCATTCTGAATGCAGGACTGATGTTGCACATATCATAGTGAATGTCTTGGGGGTTATAAGCATTAGGCAATACTATACTGAGCATCCGTAAACTGCCTTAACCAGTCAAAGAAATCTGACATATCTTTGGTCATATAAATATTCATTTTCTGGCAGACAATGTTTAGACACATGTTGTCGGTCAATTCAAACCTGTGACCTCTCAAATTGGAAGTTCAAGGCCCTGTTTTACTAAACTTTACCAAAAATTAGGCGTAAGTAAAAATCAAAAATCGTATCTGGTGTTTTCATTCATTGTTGGATTCTGCCTTGCAATATCTCATTGGAATCGTCTTTAGAAGACAATTTCAATGAGATGGTGCATTTCAGAATTCCATATTCAATCACTTCTGTAGTAGCAACTTTAATATTTGTTGTACGCAAAAAAAGATCGTATGATGTTTTGTAAAATGGGCCTAAGATCTCTGAATAAATCTGCATGATTCAGCAAGAATATGGTTAACAGGTTGGAAATTTTGAAGAATCAAAGATTCATTTGGTCAGTGAGAGAGCGAAATGTTGTAACTACAATCTGCCCCAACCTCACAGAGAGTAGAAATTCTTGATCTGCGCATGTTTTATGTAGAAATATGTAAATTAAAGTCTGAAGCCCCTATGTAAATTACATGCTATGATATAGACATCCTCTTTACTTGTCTACTTTAATCATTCCAAACATATAATTTCTGTCCATTTGCTTTTATTTCTTTTTTCTCTAGAAGCCGATTAAATTGAAAGATAGACAAAGCAATTACATCCAGAATATATTTTGACATGCAAATAGTTCTAAGAGTGCAAAATTCAATATACTTTTACTGAAATTGCATTAAATTTACAAATATCAAAATTGGCCAAAATGAGATTCTCAAAGAATTTTATAGTAGTCAAATTTCTTTGATTGCAAAATTCCAAAACATCTATTATGAAACTGTAACCAAACTCCATGTAGAAAAAGATCTCAGTGTTTTACAAAGATTTGCCCAGTTTTTTTTACCTATATAGACCCAATTTTGAATTATACTTCAGATTATCATATAGAAACATAATATTTCAGTTTCAAGACAATTGAATATAAAAAAGTTACCCAAAGTGTTATTATGGGATATTTTTTAACTGACCTATCCCAATTTTAAACACATCAAAGGTATTATGTAGACCAGAGGTGCGTTTCTTAGATAAAGATTCTTAAGAATCTCATTAAGATTTTTAAGATGTAGCGTTTTTTAGATTAAGATTTTTAAGCTGCTTAATAAGAATCTTAAGATATCTTAATGAGGAAACGAAGATGCTTTTGCATTTGCTTAAAACCAGTAGCCTTGACGACGTAGAATGCTTTCACTCAAAATATCGAAAATCGTTTCTTACGACGTCTTAAAAATCTTATTTAGCGGGATTTTTCCCCTCGCTCTAAAAAACGCACCTCAGGTTTCAAGACATTTGAGCTAAAAATGTGGCCTCTAGTGTGCAAACATGACCTAGTTTTTGACCCAACTTGACCTGAACTTATATGACATATCATGCAGATAAACATTTTGACTAAGTTTCAAGAGACTAATGAGCCAAAATATGTGACCTCTAGAGTGCCCACAAGTTTTTTCTAAGATTAACTCAAGACTGAGTCATCAAATTTAATATTTTCCAGTGCCCTCAAATGAGGTTCTTTAAGGTTTACTGAAATACATCAGATTGCACTAGCCACCACAAGAGGGAGACTGTTGTATTTGACAGCTAACAATAAAATGGCTGTCACAAATAGCGAGAAAATCTGGTTGTTTGGTGCAATTGTTCCAAACAATGGAAATTCACCATGGGAGATGCACTTTTTGCTGATGCCTTTGACATTTTTTAGAGGCCAGGTCTCAATTATCATGCCTGCACAATTTGGTCTAATTCTTTCCAACAGTTTCAAAGGATTTTTTTTTATATAACTTCCCATATGGGACTCCTTTTGAATATTTGCAAGCCAATAGAAACATTGCCTGATTGGAATTTATGGAGAAAATCTGAGAGAACACAGATCTCTCAAGGATGATTATTTTAGAATTGGTTGAATTCTGTCAGCTAGTTTCAGTTACAAATTGAGAGATGCAAGCATGACAACAAACTCAAAGCCATGATCTTGTTTACAGAAGCTAATGAATCTATTATTATTTGGCTAATTTCGCCTGAGACTCTGTGCATATTCCGTATATCTTCGGAAGATCTCCAAGTTCAAATTACCTAAACCGTTAATAACTTATTGATTTAACCAGCAAGTTAGAGTATGAAAGAATAGCTCAGTCAGTTAAGGTGTATTGCTTTCGATCACACATCTATGAGTTCAAGTCTCCGAGGTGCTATTTTTTTTTTTTTTTTTGATACTCTTCTTCGTCCCTATTAAAAGTTCACACTAAGGAATTAATTATTGAACGACCACTTTCTGCTGATTCTTATCGCGACATCTAAGATGAAAATAATATTTTATTGTTGTATAAAAGTGAAATATATACATAAACACTGCACTTATTTTTCTTTAACCAACATGAAAAGTTGTTTCCCAATTTTCAGAAAACAGCAAATTTTTCCGCTTAAGCCTAATTTAGAACCTTCCCCAAAGGTAAGAAAGCACCGTTGCCAAAGTTTTCAAAAGGACATCCCGCATCAGCAGAGCCACCTTTTCTGTTTCAAAAGTAAACTTAATATATGAAAAAATATGTCTTCAAAATTACAAGAAAGTTGGAAAACCCTAATACACCCTCCGTCTGAAAAATAACATACGTGATTGTAAGACAGAAAAAATAAAAAAATAGAAAACGAGGCAGAAAAATATTCTTTCTCTCACACGGATTGAACTTAGGTTCTCTTGAATCAGAAGCGGGTGTCTTAACCTCTACACCACAGGTCTGAGTAGTCTACATGCATCTAATAAACGCTTAAATCTTAATGTTAATTGGTGGAATTTGTCGATCGTCCGTGATCTTCCGATTTCACTGACGGAAAATAAACAGAGTCTGAGGCAAAATTAGCCAAGGAATACCAATGGCTTAATGTGAAATATACTGTTCACAAAAATTAGAGGGTACTGTAAGTTTGATTTGTCGGCTGCCACCATAGCGCAGTTGGTTAGGCATAAGACTTCCAATCTGGAAGTTGTGGGTTCGATCCCCAGTGGCGGCAAATATCCTTTCAGACGTTAGTCTCTCACCAATGGGTAGATAATCGTAAACCTATGTGAGATAGCAGTCGGAGGCTAGGAAAGGGTGTAATGGTAGTACAGGTGAAAGAAATACCAGGAATCCATTGTTAGGTGCTCCGGCCGCCGCGATATAACTGCGAAATTGTTGAAAGCGGCATAAAACCCATTCAAACAAACAAACAAACAAAATTTGATTTGTGGTATTCTGGTCAGCTTGAGCAAACATACATCTGCAGCGCCTGTTTTTTGAATTATCAACAAAGTAGCCAATTGTTTGATACCGTGTAACGTGACAATATCTGACTGTGAGACACAGGGTTTGACAGCAGTCTGGATTCATGTTCTTCTGGTTTCTAGCATACCATTGACTCACTTATGGTGAGCTTTCATTAGACCTCACATTATTCCAACAAAATGTGATGGGAATACATGATAGAGATAAACACCAATAATTTTTCTGGAAGTTATGCTTGACAAAAGTAATAATTTCAATCACAACATACGCCATGTTAAAATAAGCGCTATACTCCTCTTTTCTTCAATGCTGAATTTGCAGGACATGTTTAGTAGAAAAGGGAATTCCATAACAACCATATTACCATGAGACAACTGCAAGTTGGCCATGAATAAGTAAGATTGTCCTTAATTGTTTGCAACCACAATAACCTAATGGATTAACAGATTATCCCCTACTTTTTGTGAACAGTATAGTTGTAACTGCCTATATGTTCATTATAGGCAGTTTCACCTGTTTCACCCTGAGCCATCTTTTAGTATTAGAGACATAATAACTCTATATTGTTTAAACATAACTGAATCGTCTAATTGAGACAATTCTGTTATGTTTTAACAACATAGGATTCAAAAACAACACTTTTAAACCAATACAATCTACTTTTAAGGGTATTCCGATTTCCAGAAGGGGATTTTGAAAATGGTGGCTTTATAAAAAAATGGTTACTTAATAGGCATGGTTGCTCAAGCAAGATTTACTGTACTGTACAACAGAGATATAGATTTATTTTCAGAAAATATCCATAAATTGATTGATTGAATGGGGTTTTACGCCGCTTTCAACATTATTTCAGTTATATCGCGGCGGCCGGAGCACCTAACAATGGATTCCTGGTATTTCTCACGCCAGTACTACCATTACATCCTTTCCTAGCCTCCGACTGCTATTTCACATAGGTTTACGATTATCTACCCATTGGTGAAAGACAAACGTCGGAAAGGATATTTGCCGCCACCGGGGATCGAACCCACGACTTCCAGATTGGAGAAAATATCCATAAAAGGGGAAGATCTACAACACTGTACAACAAAGGTTAAGGCTTTTACTTACCACTGTTGTAGTTCTCTCTTGCTGACTGAAAAACAACCAACAACAATTAACAATGACTATTTTAGCTGAGTGCAATGCAAAGGCTATGCATCCATACAGTCTGACCAGAGTCTTCACTAAGTAATTTATAGCTGGATAAGGTCTCAAAGTATCTGTAGACAATTAGACAATCTTCTAATTACACTATGAAACTGTCCGGGCTACTAAATGTTTACATCTCATGCAGTTGTCAAATTGTTGAAAATGTCATGCACTGTAGACTCAAAGGTGAAATTTGTGGGATGTTAACCCTTGTCATGCTGAACCCGGAATATTCCTGCTTTGGCAGGAGCTATAGACAAACATCATCCTGCACATATTGTGCAGTCTGATGTTAGTCTTCACCACCTGTTTCTCTGTAACTTTGAAACCAGAATTGTCAACATATTTAGTTTGTCAAACAAAAATTGACCTAGAGTTTGTACTTTCATTGCTGTTTGCCCTTTGATTTTGATGAAAATATTTAGCCAAAATTTATTCAGCATGAAAGGGTTAAATATCTCTCATCCATGAGACTGGGAGTGTAGTGCAGCATTTTGAAATCGGATTTCAAGGTTTACTTCCTAAAATTGAAAAACCCTTGAAATAATAAGAGAAAATTAGTAACA
Organism: Fragum whitleyi; assembly: GCA_948146395.1. NCBI lineage: Eukaryota > Metazoa > Mollusca > Bivalvia > Cardiida > Cardiidae > Fragum > Fragum whitleyi. The sequence continues at coordinate 20,157,515 of OX411543.1, read as the reverse complement.
TAATGAATTCATCATAGCAACACCTTAAAATGGTAATGATTTGTGGTCCCAAAGGTGGCATTATGTTGTCCAAAAAATTCCAAAATTGGAGCAATTTAAAGATCATGTGCCTTACCCAACTTTTATTAACCCTTGTCATGCTGAACCCGTAATATTCCTGCTTTGGCAGGAGCTATAGACACATATGTGCAGTCTGATATTAGTCTACACCACCTGCTTCTCACTCAGAAATGTCAATAGATTTATAGTTTTTCAAATAAAAATTGACCTACAGTTGGTACTTTCAGTTCTTTTTGCCCTTTGATTTTGATGCAAATTTTTAGCAAAACTTTATTCAGCATGACAGGGGTTAAAGTGCATTCTTTTGCATGTGATTGTCTGGCAACATAACGACATCACTGTAATTATGTGCCCATGAGATGATGTTGAACATGGTGAATTACAGGAGAGTAGGGTTTAATCTCTTGGAAATTTCACTAGCTTTAAAAATACCAAGTGATAACCAATAGAGAAATTTCAATAATCCACAAAATAGCATTTAACTCTTGTCATGATTAACCCGGAATACCCCTGCTTTGGCAGGAGGTTTAGACAAAGATCACCCTAATGATAGTCCCCCCCCCCCATGGAGGCACCCCTACATTTTTAACTAAGAAAACCCACTTTAAATGCCTAAATTCTAAGAAGTTGTTGAGAATGCTGTTCTAATTTGATATGAATTTCCTCTAAACAATCACTTATATGATTGTTTAGAGGAAATTTACTTCAAATTTAAGGGGAAAGGGTCTAAAAGATTTGAGTTTAATGATTTTTTTAATCAGAAAATGCATACTAAATAAAAGCTCCCTGACCATGTTATGTGTAGCTCCCGCATACCTTATTAGGAGAAATACGGTACCTTTAATTTCTTCTATTATGATTTAGATTTGGCAGAAAAAGAAGAATTACTCAGACACTGAAGCCTTTGGGAAAACTACTTTTTAATCTAATAATTTTGCCAAGCATTGTTCGAATAACACAAAACAGAATAATTTGAAACTATAATTGTAGAACAATTGAATTACAAAACATAGAGTAAATGTCAATATCAAACAAAATACATCAAGATATCGGTTTTAATTTCTAAAGCCTGGTAACCATAGTTGTTAGTACTATTATGCATAACACACACTCACGCATAACATAATTAATCTTATTTTGAAAAATATTGTTGATTAAAAAGATTGTAGCTAAAGAACTTCAATTTCCAGCCCATTATCTTTTTTTATCTTATAACTATACAAATATCCATATGATAACATCCCGTATGATATTTTTTATGATATCACATAGTTATTTGTAGAACATGATATAATGTGGTTATTTTTAGAAACTTGCATTTCAGTTAAAAACACCGATGAAAACAAGAAAAATATAGGTTATAAGATAAATATAATACGTACTTAGTGTATTATATGAAAAAAATATCAAACTTGGTTGTCAGAATTGATAATTGTCTCGGCAGAGCCTCGACAATTTTCAATTCTCCCAACCTCGTTAGATATTTTTTTTCATATAATACACTAGGTACGTATTATATATATATTCATGTTAATGTGTAAAACAATTATTAGATTACATACAACACTGAAATTTCTAAATTTTCTATACTGATTTCTGAGACCACTTTATTCTAAAACATTAAAGCCTATTTAAAATCCACTTATCCCAGTCTTGTCTGCAAGCAAAAAGCACAAGACATAAGTTTGGCATACATGGCAGTACAACTTATACAAAATACATGACATCATTTTGAAATTAGATGATATTTTTTTTATTGGTAGGTTGGTGGTGGGGGACAGGGGAAAGTGTGTTCAAACATAGGGGTCACTCTACAGCCTTTTTATTTATTGGACAACAGTAGAAAGAGAACCCTATGTATGTTTCCACACAAATTTACAGAAACAAGTTTTATCAACACAGATCTAAATGAAACTAATTTGAAAAATTTAGAATTTTTCTGGAGGATAGAATATTGAAATTAAGTTAATTTTGAAACACATTCTTCTAATGACAGAAAACAGATAGTTTGGAACCATTTCACTGCAGAATAATTGAATTTCAAACATGCACTAAATGTCAATTCTCAACAAAATCAATCAAGATTAGCACAATTATTTCAGCAGTAAATTCTTTCTCAGTTTAAACGATTTTATCTGCTATAGTTTGTAAATTATTGAATGCAACACAAAAACAGAGCTACACATAGAGGGGGGATTTTGGATCAAAGTATTTCAATAATAATAGCACAAACCCTATGTTGAGGGTACACCTTGGAATTGTCCCGTAAAGACTTTACCCTCTCAAATCTATACATCTGCAAAAACATTATTAGTTAGTTGCTACAGCTCAATTACATTATTTATACCTCAGTGTGTGAAAGTTAACTTCCAACAATCTTACATTAAGGTAGTGTAACCATAATAGTTCCATAACATTTTGGAACTAATGATCTTTCACAATGTTGACCGAGGTTTCCTAATGAAATTCATTAGGAAACCTCGGTTAACATTGTTAAAGTTCATTACTTGGGAAACATTACGGAACTATTACGGGTCCACTGCCTGAATGCTAAGTAAAGACTCAAATCTGACTCTGATCAGAGTCTTCAGTATGAGCTTTCAATAGATAATCAGATCATATTCTAAATGCAAGGTGCCTCTGCCAAGGATGCAATCACACACAGTCTGATCACTGTCACTTACCATATTTATTACAGATAGTAATGTGTGACAATCATCAACAGTTCACTAAATTAATTATCATTTTTGCTTTCAATGTCTCACACATGTTTTGTAAACGCTCCAAAAGGGATAATTTCAGAATTTTTTTTGTTTGATGCAAGAAGTGATGGGCAGATTCATTGATTGTAATCGATAATTAGTTTGATTAGGCGTCTGATTTTGATAATCAAAAAAGAAATTTCATAATCAATTAATCAGTTCCTAACACATAAATAAAAGCCATTATATATTGTACTCAAAACCGACATCAGTTTGATGATTTTTTTACGTTCCAGGGGGGTCTAGCCCCCCAGTCCATGACCCTCTTGAAATAAACATGAAGGAATTACAGAAAACTACATTTTTCAATAATCTAAGAGGATTATCTCAAAGGTCAGGAGCCGCCGTCATAGCAAAGTTGGTAGCTCGTGGTAGACTGTCAATCTAGAGGTCCCAGGTTCGATCCCCTAGGGCAGCACACACTCTTTCTGACTATTTGTCTCTCACCAATGGGTTGATAATCTTAGACCTATGTGAGATAGTAGCTGGAGGCTAGGAATGGATTTGATGGTTGTACTGGCGAGAGAAATACTAGGAATCCATTGTTAGGTGCTCCAGCCGAAAACTGAAAATGTTTAAAGCCGCATTAAACTCCATTCAATCAATCAACCAAAGGTCAGGAGCAAGGTTTCCTGCAAACTGATAATAATTGCAGATTAGACGAAAATACCTAATTTGCATGCTGTAAACGACCAATAACATTAATTAATTGTCAATTTGCAAATACACTGCCTAGAATTTTATTGATGGAAAAAGGAGCGTAAAGTGGACTTGGATTAAAGTGTGCCTAGTTTGTCTTTTTTAAATTATTTGAATTCAGAACACTTGGAAAATTTAATGAATTGTAGGGAAGTCCAATTGTTTGGACAACATAAATATGATAAATTTGATAAATTTGATAATTTGTGATTTAAAACTTGTAAAACTGTCTATCTTATCTAATTGTGTCCCATCTAGTATGAAATTAGGGCCTGTAAATATGTTCTTTACATAATGGATTATAAAGAGCATAATAATTTTAAAATTTAGAAAATTCAGTGATAAAGAAGAGAAATAAGCATGTGCATGACATTCCCAACAATTTCACATGAGTCCAAAATTGACACTCTGATCAGTCTGTGTGGCCACACAGTCTGATCAGGGTCTTAACTATGCGCTCAATTGATGGCTATAGGCCTAAAGTTGCTGTTCACAACCCAAAATTAATGTTAATGCTTAAAGTGATTGTCTAGGCTACTCAAAGTCTTTCCATCAAACAAAACGCATGAAATTGTTGGAAATGTCACACACAGGCTCAAATTGCTTATAGCAAGCCATTTCTTCTTTTTTCCACAATATTTTCCACTATAAATGATGATTTGTTTATGAATTGCTCACATTTTTCATTGATGTCTGTATCTGCTTTCTATTTGGACAAGTCTAAAAAACAGAACAATGGTAAAGGGTTAATACACTCTGTCATACAGAACTCCTGTTTGTTACCCAGCAAGGGCTTAACTCCCATTATGCAATTTACACAAGTGTATAAAAGGACATAATCATCTGTTTAAAAAAATAGTTGATGAATGATAATAACATCCAAACTACAGCTCATTCAAGCTGTAGTTACAATGGTTTGATTATTCACCAAAGCTCAAATCATTAGAAGCAAGCAGACAGAGGACATTAATTCATCTTTTGTCACAGGCCTCATTTTGCCTTTATCCTGTATATTCTTTGGTTGTCGCTTTCTGGGTGCATAAAAATTTCAAAGCCTTAGATATGCCTATGCCCAGTCATGCAGAGGTCAATATTAAGAAAAGTCTGAGAATCTGAGACTCCTTATTTTGTGGACAGGACTCATTTAAATTGCAAGTTTGGAGTACAATGGAGTCCATGATCATGATACATGTCCACAAACAAAAAATCAGAAAAGTTTCCTATTTCAACCTTGTCAAAGTTTAAAATCTCTTCAATACATAAGTAATAAGTTGTTGCATAAAGCATTTGCTTGTATTTGACTATTTACTTTCATTGGAAAGAGTCAATCCCTGCAGTTGTAGCAGAAAGATCTGACTTGAAGACAAGAACTTGAAAAACAGAAAGGTCCCAGATAGATTATTCAGATTCGCTTGCTATATTTTGAAAAAGTAAAAAAATAAATAAATTAAAAATATCATAGATTTAACAGGGAATAAATGCATTTATAGAAAAATTAGGAAATTAATTGTTTAATGAACAAGTTTTTACCCAGGTCAGCCTGCACAAACCCCATTTAAGACCTTTCATTTGCTTAAGAAATAGGATGAGCCCTTATCTAAAAAAAAAAAGACATAAGATTTTATGTGATTTTATACCTTGTAAAATATTGTGGTAAAAGAAGAAATTGCTTGTCAACAAGCAATTTCTTCTTCTTCATCAGTTTTTTTTTCTACCTAACAGATTGATTCCTTTTCAAAATCCACCCATTTTTGTAATATTGCAAATCTTTCAAGTTAAGCCATAAAATGAAATTAGAATACAGATTAATCACATTGATTTTCTAAACATCCAAAGGATCTTGCATGCCAGGTCCTAAGGATACACCCAAAATAATTACAATCCCTCAAATCTTTTAAAATCTCTGCCTAAATTTAGAAAAAGATTAGCAAATGGTGGTTTTTTTTTCTTGTTTTAACAATAGAGATCTAGATCTACTGTATTTCGAAATCACTCAAGAAAATGATCGAAATCTAGAATCTAGATATTCTAGAAAAGAAAAGAAAAACTAGGAAATTAATTTAATTTCGTTCTTCAACAAAAAACTACAGACTCCAAGCATTTCTTTTTTGGCTTATTGAACAAAATAAATCGATTTTTTAAACTGCAGACGACAAATCGCAAGGTGATACATTGAAAGTATTTAAAATTCTTACAATATGTGCACGTCATTAATTCCTTCATTTCTGTTGAACTCAATTTGCTGGCACGTTTCCCCATTTTAAAACTCCATTACAAGAAATGTAACATCACTGTTGTCACCAGTTAAATTTTGCTCATCGACAATTTTTGTCGTCTCACAACCGTCGCACCTGCCTCCATTTTATGTGTCTATTTCACTATTGATCATATGACCACATCATGTGACATAAATACCTGCCTCAGCAGCATTACTTTTCCCGCCAACTGTCACGCACGGACCCCATAATCAATAATGCTCTTTAAATGGACAGGGAGCTTTAAAACTTTTCCGATAAAAGCTCGACTTAAGCTGCAGACGACCGTTAGCAATTATTAACTCGACCGTTTTCTCAGAATATCATTTTGATCACTGTAATGCCTTGTTCGACTTTATAATTCATGCTCACTCATAACATACTATGCTGTTTAGAAAGACGGGAGTGATATAGTTTAAATAAGCTAGGCCAAGTTCAGCAGAAGAAACAAACATAGCTCCTATTTGGGCATTGCGTCCATCTCGGATGTCGTAATCAAGGGCGTAACTACCATAACGCACATTACGCAAGTGCGTAATAGGCCCTACCAATCAATCCTCTTTCTAAAATCATCGTTGATGAATGATAAAAAATCGTACCTAAAGCTTAGTCAGGCTGTAGTTACGATGTTTGGATTATTCGCCAACGCTCAATTCATGAAAAGGGAGAGTGGGTGGCATTTAACTTTTGACTCATATATCCATATATTAGCCTTTATGCTAAGTATTGTTTGATGGTCACCTTCTAAGTGCGCATAGATTTAAAAAATCTAGATCCGCCTATGGTAATTACGATTATATAGTTTCGGTACCTAATCCTCAACATAACTAGTCCCTGTGCAAAGGATAAAGGCTTCAAGATATCAAATCTGCTCGCAATTGCAGTGCACAATTACCAGGGGTTCAGTGGTCCTTCGTGAAAATTCATCCCTCCATTCGGAATGGAAACGTTCGCGAAATGTTAAAAAAATCATATTCCGCTATGGCCGTAAATTTGAAAACGTTTCGTCAAACTAAACGTAGGGAAGGCGTTAGACTGGTAACTGTATTGACATAGACATGCTTTTAGAAACTAGAGAAATTGAGTGCGGCAAATGGTGATTGTCAATGTTTGTTTGTTTGTTTGTTTGTTTGAATGGGGTTTTATGCTGCTTTCAACAACCTTTCAGTTAAATCGCTTCGGCTACAGCACCTAACAATGGATTCCTAGTAATTCTCATACCCGTAATGCGATAAAACCATTTCTTAACTTCCAGCTGATATTCCACATAGAATTACGATTACCAACCCATTGGTGGAAGACAAATAATCGGAAAGGATGAGTGCCGCCATCGGGAATCGAACCCGGGATGTTTTGAATGATAGTCCGACGCGCTATCTCTGCGCAATGACGTTGGCTGATTTTGAAATAAAATGTACTAAAATGCTTGTGAGTATCTTTGCCTGAAAACCAGACTATAGGCATAAATGCAGAGATCTACTTCAATACAACACCGTATGCTTGCATTTCGATGGCTCAGCGCGAAACAGTTGTAACTCCCTTTGAGTATATACAGGGAGTTTGGTTAAAAACAACATTCGTAAGAATAACCTTTGTACTTTGGCTCTCTGTCAGACTGTTTACAAGCATTTTCTTATGACGAAAATCATAGCTTTCGTAGGCGTGTCATATTTTCAATATTAGCATATTAAAACTTTGAAAGCATTAAAAAATGGATTGGTTTTGTGTAAATATTTGGTGAATTTTATCATATTTTTCAAGTTAAGAATTTCCAATAGGTGAGCCTTTTTTCACATGTTGAATTTGTTAAAAACTTTAATTTCATTTTTTCAGACTAAAATATTGCTTTCAAGCAAGAGAAAGTTTTCGATATATTCTCTCTAAAATACCAAGTGGCATTGGGCTTCAGTCCGATTAAATGAAATGTTTCATTAAGATATCGATTAAATTCTAAGAATTCTGTTGAACTGACTTACTTTGGTACAATTAATAATTCAGGCCGGTAGAGCGATATAGGCATTCGAGCATCTCTATATATGGTAATTAACCAGCCCCTCAAAAAGGAAGAAATATATTTATTAAGCATTCACAGGTTGTTCGGTTCTTTGATATGATAAAAGAAAATTGCGATATCGCAGTGAAGGTGGAAAAGCTAAAGAAAATATAAATCTGACGCCAGTTTGGCCAAAATTTCCCCAAATTCGCTGGACAGTTTTATGGTTCCATGATTATCTGATAATTGCTTCCATGGGACTATTAAATGCATCATGCAGCCTGTTACTGTTGTGTTATTCTGAGAACTGGCCAATGATTTCTCCTCGTTCCAGCAGAGTAAACAAAATACCATGGTCAAGACTGCTTGGGTAACGGACTACCTTGAGTTAATCACCTATGATTTTCTGGTAAATCAAGATAATGGTCAATAGAGCAGTGGTCCAAAATGTTACAGTCTCGTGGCGTTAGATGGAGCAAAGCTAACATCAACACAGAAAAAAAACAATAGAAACAATAGCATTCCCGCGTTTTTCATTGAAAAGTTTGATTTCATTTAAAACTTGGTTTCATACTGATTGAATGATGTTCCACACGCTCAAAGTAGGGTGAGAAAATTGACCCTTCTCTTGCTTTTCACGGCATATTCCTTTTGTGTACGAAGCTTTCGCACGCAGGGTAGACTAAGATCAGTTTTCATAAACGCGCAGTCTTTTCTCAGCCACTACTACATGCTTATCGTTTAAAAAGTTTGTGCAAGACTGGTTGAAATGTCCCCTAAATTAGAAAATTGTTTGAAATGAAATTTAAATTCAAGCTCCATGGACATGTATTAGACACGGAAGACTCGAGCAAGTACTTGGGCGTTACCATCTCCAACAACATGACCTGGGACAACCATATTCAAAGCGTTGCAGGCAAGGGGCACAGGACAGTCGGCTTCCTCAGACGTAACTTTAGAGACTGCAGTATTCCAGTCAAGAAGGCTACCCACACAACACTAGTACGACCAGCCATGGAATATGCATGTACGGTCTGGGACCCTAACAGCAAAAGTCACACGAACTTGTTAGAACAAGTACAATGAAGGGCGGCCCGTTACATCTTTAACAACTACACGGACCGAACCCTTGGATGTGTCTCTAATATGGTTCAAGATCTACAATGGGACAGTTTAGCCGAACGACGCAAGAACATTCGCCTCACTATGATGTACCGAGTTGCCCATGGCCTGGTAGATATCGACCGAAATACCTACCTCCAAGCTAGTGACAGCCGCACCCGAGGCCAGCATCGCTTTTTCCAAGAAAGAACCAACCACCCGATCTACAAAGACTCTTACTTCCCCAGGACAATCAGGGATTGGAACTCTCTTCCGATCAGCACAGCAGCTGCAAGATCACTGGACTCGTTCAGGCACTGCCTGGCATCCATCTCTCCAGTGGTGCTCTCGTAGAAAACAACAACAGACTGTAAACAGTTTTAACTCCTGGTTTTTAGCTTGTAAACAGAGACTTTCGTTGGACTTGTTGTTTTATTTTCGGGGGCGCAGTTAACGCAGAACCACTTACGTCAAAAGACCCGGTTCTTACTTGGATGAAGAAGAAGAAGAAATTCAGTAGTGTAAGGGTTTAGCTAGTGGTGGGCTGATAAATCGATATTATAATCGATTATCAGTTGGTTTGAGCTTCTGATGAAGATTATCGACTAAGAAATGCCATAATTGATTAATCGGTTTGTAACATAAAAATTGCAGATTTTAATGTTTTGAAAGTTAAAGTCATTTATTTAGTCTTCTTAACTTCTTATTTTTCAGTAACATTTTTTTTTTACATTTTTTGGTGAACGAACGTCGTTCACCAATGTTATACTATGTCAGGAAAATCCTGTAGGATGTTAATACATTCGAAATAAAGAAGTGCCTCTGAAGATTCAATTTAGTATCTTTCCAGATTTTTCTCTGCAAATCACTGTTTATTTCGTAAAAGGTGTGATGCCAGTATTCTTCATCAAGTGAAGATAATAGAAATTCGCCTTGAAAAACACAAATTGATCTTGCAATGCTTATCAGGGGAATTTTTGATCGGCCTGAGCTTGTCGAGAGTTTAGAGCAAAAACAAAGTTTGTGTCTAAACACCATAGAGACAGATACTATGTTTTTGACCCAAGCCTTCGCTGGTTCAACTAGTAGTAATTAGCCGGAAATATGTGTTTATTAAGATCGTGTCCTCTTGAACTTACATTCGGCAATACTCGGGCGATCCCCGACGTCTCCGATTTAAATGTAGGTTACACGGAATCGGCTGAGTTGAGACGAATGACACATCAAGACACCTTGTGTCATTAGAAACGGCGGTTTTACATAACTTTTCAACACGCGACAGTCAGTCTCGAGACGGGGTATAAGAATTATTCGACACGTGTTTTACATGTACAACCTTTCTTGTACCTTTTATTTGAATAGGGATGAACGCCGCTATCAACATTTTTTTTTCTGTGAAATTGCGGTGGCTAAAGTAGGGCTGGGCTGTTAGGTACCACTCGAATATTCGGTGAACCGAATATCTTATTCCCAGCGAAAACGTATCGTATTCGTCTGTCTCAGAAGCGAATATAGGCGAATAGCAAATGCGACAGGCACGGAAGATATTTCATTGGGCCATTCTACTTTGCATTTTTTAATCTGTAAAACCATATCAAATCAAAATTTTATTTGAAAATCAATTAAATGATAGCTAAATATTCAACCCTAGATACCACTCCAATTGACGAGTGGTATATTCAAGGGGGCCAGATCCGTCATGCACTTGTTTACAATTCGACAAGCGGGTTTAGTTGTTAAATTATTCTGGAAAAGTCATTGCGTTTTTTACAGAAATCAAAAAATCTTAATCGATGAATAAAAACTGGCTCCATCCTTCCCAAAATACGTTTAGAATTGGCTAACTACTGTTTAAGCAAAAACTAGCTCAGAGCAGAAAAGTCTAATATTAGCCGGAAAACTGTAATAAGATATCGATAGTGGGTGATTTTATTGGCATCCAAACTCTTGAAGGTAAAAAAATAGGTTCTCGTGCAAAAAATAAACCAACAATTGTAAGGATTCTCAATTCTTATAGGGAAGAAAGTCGTGAGGAAAAAACATTGTATTATACTTATACTATTTGTCAGACATAGTCATGCAATTGTTACCTCCCTTTAATAAAAATAAATTTCTTGAATAAGATTTTTATTCGCTTTTGATGTGGAAATTAGGTTACAAAAATAGTTTTATTTGTAGTCAAAGGACAAAGGGGTCGATTTCCAAAACCCCAGAAATGAAATCAAGATTGTCGGTGATGTTTTGAGTATAGGTCCTTGACGTTTTCGTGATTAGAGTCGTTCCAATATCATGATAGACCAACGTCTGAGCTAAATACGCATGCTTGTCTTGCAGTTATCCTTCCTTTGATGAAATGAATTGAAAAATATGCAATGGTAACAGGGCCTCTACATGACGTCAAAAGTGGCCTATTTCATCTCGGCCGACACTTCACGTGGTTGTAACTGATTTTTTTAACCGAGTGCGGCAGTTCTAAACCGAGATGTTAAAATGTGAATTGCCTGTCCCGAGTAGCCAAACTTAAGAGTGGTGTTATAAACAGACATTCAAGCTCTATGTATACCTGTAGTCTGATTCCTGCCTTTATTCGATTGTTGTTACATACCCGTTTCAATAAAAATGTACAAACAATTTTGTTTTTTCGTGTCGATGCTAAGGAATGAAAGTGACTGAACTTTGGGTAGCTCAACACGAGTAGATGACCAAAACCGGAAGTTACAGACGCATAAGCTCGGACTCGCTTCAATCGCGCAAAATCCTGCGTGTGTGTAGTCTCTGTAGCTAGTCCAACTAACACATGTAAATCAAGTTGACCAAAGCCACTGTAAGTTATTCAAAACAGACCATCAAGTATGTAAAGTTTCTATTTTTGCTAAGTATATTTCAAGTGTGTAAAAGAAATTTTCACAGAGAAACAACTCATATTCTAACAAGTATTATTTTAACAGGGTTTTTTCCTCTCTTTCCCTTTCTTTGAATTTGCAGTGAAATTTCCGAATAACGGAAATTTTGTCAAGACAATTTCTCTATTTTTTTTTATTTACATTCATAATTTCTCTTTTCTCATTGAATTCAATATATCACTCTAGAATGCCATCAGGTTCGTTCACCATCAGTACTTTCAGTGCTTTGATTTATTTCAAAGCAACCCTGAAAATGGACCTACACTCAACCATCGGTGGTCACCGGTCATCGGTTGAAAGTAGGTCCATTCTACATAATACGCTAAAGGATACAACACATACCAATTGTTTTCGTGATCATTATCAAAAAACAAAGATAAGATGTTTTAAAACATAACATAACATTCCACAGTGCACATTCATTGAAAATTGTATCGAATTCTTAGAAACCGATTGTAGTAGGCCTATTCATCGTTACGTGATTGTGTTCTTTTGACTAAAAACCGATTATCAATTATGATTTGAAACCGATTGCCCAACACTAGGTTTAGCATATCACGAGGCTACGTGGGCCAATCCAGAAGGGTGACTAGGGTGTCCAGATCCGCCCTGGAAAAGTTTCGGAACATATATGGTTGGCACGTTAGAAATGATATCAAAGTTCAGTCGATCTTTGAGACATAAAACTATTTTGACCATGATACGAGGAATGGAATCGCATAGTTTACAGTGTGGTAAGTGCTTGTAAATTATTCAAACGCATTCAATGTTTTTAACTTTATTACAAGGATGTATGGTTTTGATATTAATGAAATAATAAAAATGTGTACAAGAAATATTTCAGATAAAATTATGGTGAACGTGTATCAAATATACTGATCAACAAAAATAACGCATCACTTACTTTTTTAGATATAACTTTTTTTCGTAACCTACAGTTTGGAAGAGTGGTTATACCAAAATAAACGTAAACCTTTTAGACATACGCATTGAAGAGTTATAAACATATCAAGGCGGCTACCCCCGAAACCAAAATTTTAAAATTAGAGTCAGTTATCATTGCTCAAGCAAATGTCAATAGTGCATGAGTTCATGTGCAATATTGCCCACAAGGAACGTCTGAAAAGTGGATTTCTGAATTTTACAAAGACTAAATCCCGTGATCCTAACATGGGTGTGTATTTGCTATTCCTCAAACTGACCCAAAACCCTGGAATTTCGCGCTTTTTTTTTGGGGGGGGGGGGAGGGGGGTCTCATTGCAAAATTGTTTCTGATATGCTCGAGTTTGAAATAAGTACGGTCAGTGAAAGAGAAGGCATTGGTCTAACATTTAGAAGGTGTTCGCGAATTAAGCCAATTATGGCATGAGATGCATAGACCATAACAAAGACTTACTTACAGGGGCTAACCCTATGGCTTTCGCTTATGAAGGAGTCGACAAACGGCCGAGATACCTCATCTTTATGGTTCACAGTCATCAGTAGTCCACGAAAACCTGAAAATGTGACCTAGATAGTAAAGACGTTCCGGTCATAATGTATTACGATCCGCCCTCCTCATCCTGTCAGCATCCAAAGTTCGACACAGGCAGTTGTAATAATCGACGTTTTACACTGACAATGGTTATGATCCCTCCTGGTAGGTGCAAGTCACGGTCGTTGATTTGAATCAGTTCAATATGACTGCCCGATTACGTCCCGAAATTCAATTTTTCGCTACCACCAATTTCGGAGACATGGCAATTATCTGATAAATGGTTTCACGGTTTTTCGTTTCCATCTTTATGGGATGTATGACTTGACCAACTTTAGTTTCCTACGATATATTCTATCTGCTGCATGAGCAGAAAACATGTTTATCATTTTCAAGTGTCTCTGTTCAGGTAAGATTGGGCTTAGGAATAATTTTTACCGCAATTGTTTACCTAGTGGTCGGCCAAAATTAAGTAACGTCATAACATCGAATCGGAGGATTTCGGGGCAGAATAATTTGTCATTCAAAGACGATGCGTTATTTTTGTTGTTCAGTATAATTCGGCTGTTGAATTTGAGTTTCCAAACTGTGCTTGGTTTAGGATGCAACCTTAAATAAAAAGAAATCTAGTGTCACTTTCTTTGCATTGTCTGAAATACGCCAAACGAGACAGAGAAATAAATATCTTAACATGTAGTGGTCTAACATCTGTTTTAAGTCTCATGTAGGAAAGAAAATACGCATTAAATTGGAAAAAAATGAATAAATAAATCAAACAATAGAACATCGCAACACATGTATCTGTTTAAACGTTTTAAACAAATATGTATCGTTACGATTGTTAGTGCGATACAAATGCATCCGTCATTGAATATACACGTATAGGCAGTTACAACCGTTTCCAGCTGAACCAGCGATTTACTACAATTACTGCGCAAAACCCACTCAGAGATTATTCCACCAATACAGGCGCGCATCTTCACTTCTGATACTGCTGTCTACCTCACCCTCAGCAACATTGGCGATAACACAATACTGCAAAAGGACAAGGACAGGCTACAGGTATGGAAACACAGTGGGATATGGAGTTTAACCCTTCTAAGTCAGTGCCAGGTGATACGGAGGTGCGTTTCTTAGATTAAGATTCTTGATCTCATTAAGATTTTTAAGATAGATCAGTTTTTAGATTAAGATTTTAAGCGGCTCAATAAGAATCTTAAGATATCTAAATGAGGAAAAGAAGGTGGTTTTGCATTGGCCTAAAACGAGTAGCCTTGACGCCGTCGAATGATTTCACTGAAAATATCGAGAATCGTTTCTCTTGACGTCTTAATAATCTTATTTAGCGGGATTTTTCATCTCGCTCTAAAAACGCACCTCCTTGGCATTCTCCAGGACACCGCTCTAAACACATTACATACATTACATTTGTATCGTTCTAGTGTGGGAAACTGTACCCCGGTGTCTGTGGGTTGACGTTTCCAACAACCTAAGCCTAAACAATCACATAAATCGCATTACCTCCAATGCTTACAAACACATAGGGATTTTTCAAAAGGAACATAAAAAGCATATCTCCTAAATTCAGAGAGGCTGCATACCAGATACTTATGCGCCTACAGCTCGAGTATGCCTTAAACCCACAAAATAGAGATGGTTCAAAGACAGTCAGCCCGTTTGGCTCTTAATGGCTATTCCAAATCAACCAGTGTCACATCTTTAGTTTGCGAATTAAAATGGCAGATCCTCTATGAGAGAAGATCAATAGCTCGGCTTTGCTAATCCTGCAAAATTGTGAATGGTCTGGTAGCGATACCCTTTCCAGATTACATCCACTCTACTCGTAGGGCTTCCAGGTACTGCCACTCAATGACCGTTCGCCAAATTAATACCGGTAAAGACTATTTCAAACACTCATTCTACCAAATGGCAATTGTCCAATGGAATGCCCTCCCTGAAAGTGTTGCAACTACACCGAGCCTAAAATCTTTAGGGCATCACTGAGAGAACTGCAACATGTTAAAGTATTATCCATTCGGAACATCGCTCGGGCTTTTCCGTAACCAGGAAAGTACCCTGGACGTTAGTGTAGTATTTTTTGGTAATGATTTTGGTAATTCGGATTCTGGTGGTACTTCGGTCATAACAGGTGGAAAAAAAATATTCATGCTCTCCGATTGCTTATGCTGATTTTTTGGGCATTTTATAATTTGATGACAAAACGCACGTAAAACACTGCGTTTTGTAATCAAATTAAGGTAACTGCGGACAGATAACATAGTCGAATTTTCGACTTTCTTAAAATCTCACAATAATTTCTGAGATTTGTATTTGAAGTGCGAGAATTAGCGAACACGCAATGAAAAGGGTCTGAAGCCCGTTCATTTGACGTCGTGACGTCATTAAGGGGCCAACCCCTTTTCGACCCGCCAAAATCAATATTTGCAAATATTTTCTGAATTAATCGGCCGATTTTCACGAAAAAAGTTTCATTTTCAAAGTCCAAGAACGTCCGAGCTATTCGTTTAATTTCTAAGCACATTCAAATAGAAAAATAGGCCCGAAACGCTAACTATTTTGCGAATTTTAAGATTTGACGTTCCTTTTTTCATTTCATTTTTTGTAAATAAGTAGAAATTTCTCAAAATTTCGTCCGGTGACCTATGCTGATTTTTTGTTATTTTGTAGCGAAAAGAATATGCTTTGCATTAATCATATAAAAATGATATGTCTTCGGGTTAAATTTTTTATTAAATTTGATTTTGTCAAGTTGTTGGAACAGTTTTCGTCGGATTCGACATCGCACTTAAACCATCTGCACTATGCTTATTTGGCGCCAATCTCCGTGCAATAACTTATTCTAAAATATTTGAAATTTAGGTTAATCGTAAAATATAGGGTTCAAAAGTATTAAATCTGAATGTGATTTTAAGAAATGAAAATAAAACACTTAAGTTTTAGCCATTTAAAAAAGACAGCTTTTGTGGACATTTGACGCGACGTTGAAATATCCTCTGATTTGCGTTATCTTCGCTGAAATCGAATTTTACAAAAAATCTAACCCGAAGACAAATGTTTTTTATTTCAAATTTCTTCAGCGGAATGGTTTGGCAGCAACATATCTAAATTTCAACATAGGTCACCGGACAAATGTTCGAGAAAAAAGGCAATATTTCCAGTGACTGTACTCGAAAATAGCAACGCAGAAGGCATAAACATTTAATACGTTACACTTAATTGTATTTCTTATACTTATATCCACATATCAATAGAACATAAGATCCGGCGTCTCTAAACGAAGCATATGACGTTTACGGGATGAAAATCGGTTTATTTTTTCTGAAAAAATGGACAATTACTGATTTTGGCCCCTAAAAAAGGGGTCGGCCCCTTGGTGACGTCATGACGTCAACTCTACGTTATGAAATTCCTTTCTATGAGCGAAATATGAAAGCGGATACTTCAAAGTATAGTTTTATCGCATTAGGCATGATTTGCAGACAATTTAAAATTTGGACCTAAAATGGCCCTCTATGTGTCCGCAGTTACCTTAAATCATGCCAATTTCTAATCTTTTGTTGATTTTTGCTTTTTTCAAAGGCATCTTGATATTTGTGGCTTCTTGTAAACCCACGGGCGAAACGGCGAGTTTCATGGCTGAACCCCATTCGTAACATCACTCGGACTTTTCTGTAAACTGAAAAGTACCTTGGACGTAAGTGTAGTAATTTTGGGTCATTTTTTAGGTAATTCGGTTCTGATGGTAATTCGGTTATTTAATACGCTTGAAGAAAAAACAACAACAATATTTTGTCAATTCTTTTCGAAAGTCTGTGGAGATCTTTTGGGCATATTATAATTTGATTACAAAACGCAGTGAAACACTGCGTTATGTTATCAAATCATAACATGCTCACTTTTTTTTCTTTAGTTGATTTTGTTTAATGCAACGTCATCCTCAGCGGGATCGTTGATGTTTGTGACGTCATATAAGCTCATGTGCGAAATGAAGCGCTTTCATGGATGCGCCCGTATCATTCCCGAGGTCTATTCCGTAGAATCGCCGAGGGTTTCGGATTGAGTATTATTGTTATAGTAAAAGATGTCGTTTCTAAGTCTACAGATACCCGACAGTTAATGTTTTCTTAAGAATGCTGCTTACCACGTCCCCCAATGGTTGGTCGTTTTACTGACTTAGTTACTTCTTGATGGATCGAACCCGTGACTTCGAGGCATGAAGTTGCCTGCCCTACCGACAGAGCTATTTAAGATGGCATCAACCTTTCTAGCAATCCATAGTCAAATGTTAAGCCTATTTAGTACAAGTACGAATTCAAATATGGGACTATCCGGACTGTGGATCCGGTCGACCTAATTAATGACTCAATATGGGACAAAAAAGACACAAGAAAGAAATCAATTTGTTTTAGGGATGTGCCGGTCAATGCTAGGAGACATATTTTCCTAGAATTCATTAGTGCTTCACAGTTAATAAATAAGATAGGATGGGCAGAGAACACATTTCACCGGGCAATTGTTAGAAATTGATTGAATTCGTGTTCTTGATATCTATGGTGGCAAGGAATGAACCCTTTTCATATTCTCTGGATGTAACGGTCTAAGCTAGGATACTTATTTTCCCAGAACTCATAAGACCACCAAATTTTATAAATTTGTAACCCGTTAAGCGAACAAACGCCTTATGGGTAGTGCGTAAAGTGTTGATCCTAGTGTGCTTGCGCCGATCGCCCAGGCAGACTTGGATAGAAACTTTTCACACTTAGTTGAGTTTCTGAATCAAGAATGTCTATTCTTTCATGTGGTCAGCGAATTTTGAAAATGTTACCGTGGCATTCGGTTGCCATCTGATACATCCATTCATGTAGGCATATTTATTTTAATGGCATTCCGGACTAAGAACAAATTTCACCGGGAAATCGTTAAAATTGTTTGAATCCGTGGTTCTTAGGATCAATGGAAGCAAGGAATGGACGTTTCTTTTTCTTTTTCTCCGACATACCTTTGTTTCCCCAGTCTATTTCTTACATTTTAAACTTATAATAACTACTAATATTGATATCTAAATAGTTGTGAGATGACTCATTTTTTTTAAGTCGTTTTTTTTTTTTTTTAAAATATCTTAAATCAAAACAATTCTATATTCACACTAAACCTACGTAGTGACTTTCCTCTATATGGTGCCAAAAAGGGTCGTCTGAGTTGTTAGCTCACCTGAGCACAATGTGCTCAATGTGAGCTTTTGTGATCACCTTTTGTCCGTCGTCCGTCGGAAGTCGTCAACAATTCTTTAAACATCTTCTCCTCAGTAACCACTGGGCCGATTTTAATTAAACTTGGCAGAAATGCTCCTTGGGTGACCCTTCTCAAAAGTTGTTCGTGAGATTTTGATTGACCCCCAAAATATTGGCGTGGCAGGGCAGAGCAGTTTTTGACCCTGAAATCTTGAAACATCTTCTCCTCAGTAACCTTTGGACAAATTTCAACCAAACTTGGCAGAAATGTTCCTTGGGTGACCCTCCTCAAAACTTGTTCGTGAAAACTTGATTGAACCACAAATTTGGGTGTGGCAGAGCGTTTTTTACCCTGAAATCTTTAAACATCGTCTACACAGTAACTACAAGGCCAATTTCAACCAAACTTGACAGAAATATTCCTTGGGTGACCCTTCTTAAAATTTGTTCATGAAATTTTGATTGACCCCAAATATGGGCGTGGCTTGTTTTGAGCCTGAAATCTTTGACTGACATCTCCTCCTGAACCACTCGGCTGATTTCAATGACACTTATCCAAAATGTTCCTTGGTTGACCGTATTTGAAAAATGATCGCAAATTTTGATTGATTGCAAAATATGGGCGTTGCAGGAAGGGCCTTATTTAGAGTGCGAAATCTTTGACTGACATCTCCTCCTGAACCACTAGGCTGATTTCAATGAAACTTTACAATATTGTTCCTTGGGTAACCCTCTTCAAACTTTGGTCGTGAAATTCTGATTGGCCCATAAATATGGGAATGGCGAGGGGGGGGGGGGGCTTATTTGGAGCCCGAAAACTTTAAACATCTGCTTCTCAGTAACCAATGGGTTGGAGGGGTCTATTATCTCTTCAAATTCTTGGAATAACATCTCCTCTTCAACAACTAGGCAAATGTTAATGAAACTTTGCCAGAAAGTTTCTTGGGTGAGATCCACTGGACCAATAAAATTCAGGTGAGCGATTTAGGGCCATTTTGGCCCTCTTGTTAGTAGTTGCCGGCCGGTTACTTGATATGTGTATAACGAAGGCTCATCAGAAATAAGTATTGCCCAAAATACTTGCATATAGCAAACGTACGCTACTCAACTTTTGCCAAGGATCAAAATAGATAAAAAAAAAAGTATTTTTTCCTTAGAAAAATTTCACCGAAACGAAAACTAGTGTGTACCATCTTTCATACTTCTATAAATAAATTAATCGTGGTATTCTGTTCATGGGCAAAAATATAAAGTTTTGATCCATAGGAAAAATACAATTTCTGATCAGCCAAGTTAACTAGGTGACAAACTCGTAACCTGAGTAAGAGGCCATAAGTTCTATTTTGGTGCCTGTTTTACTTAACATCATACAAAAATCTTTGCGTAAGTCAAAAAATCAAATTGCTGCTACAGTAGTAACTCAAAATGGAATTCTGGCATACATCATCGTTCCAAAGAGATATTGCAAGCAGAAATCTAACAATGAATGAAAACACCAGGTATGGTTTGTAATTTTGACGGGCCCAGGGTGACTATTGTGCCGATCCCGTAGGTTTCTCACTTGTCATAACATGCAAAGATTCAATCTAGCACTTCGTCATTCTAATTCTTCAATCTCGTAACTAAGAGGATTTTTTTTATTGCAACGACGATTTGTGATACACAAGAGCAATCGGGATTAGATGTAACAGAAAGAAGTAGATTGCGTCTTGGTATGGATTGATTGTAAATACATGTGTACTACATAAGCGCTGCGTTCAACATAAACACTTTCGCGAAACGTTTGTGAAATGATACCCCGCTCTGCATGTGAGTACACGTGCAAAGCATGGTATAAGTTCCAAACGTTTGTTCTTTTGCAAACTGAACGCTGGGCTAGTCGAAGCTATGTAAATAAATCGAGAACACATTAATTGGTCTCCGTAGTTATCAGAGATATTTCATTTGGTCGGCGACTGTTAGACATGAAAACACGCACATTCTGCTATTTCGTCACAGGACATTGACTTGCATGAAACCGCAGACTCGTTAAATGAATGCAATTCTGCTCTTGATGCCTTGTTACTGTATAAATACGAACAGTTATTGAGAGACCAAAAATGTCGTATCCGTAGATACTGTGTTTGGTCGCACAACAACAACGTGTTCTGAAAAGCTTTAGGCTAAGTCAGAATTCAGGAATAATCACCATTTAAAATTTAAGCGTTTTTTATATATGTTAAATACGTTGAATTTTTGAGTTGTAGGCTTTAATAGTAATTACATTTTAAGGATCCATGACTCATACGCACATGCATGCGTATCATAACCTGATTTTGTCAAGTATGTTATAAACTAGAACTGTCGCAGAGCGGACTTATACCCCCCACAAGCACTTTGTCTGAATGCAAGTGCTATAAGTGCAGTATGTGTTTGTAACAAATATTGAGGTCATGTGCAGCATTTGCATGAAGTTTCAAGATTGTAGGTCGCTTGGTTCTTGAGTTAGAGTACGGAAACGCAAATTGAACGAAGGCTGACTGTGACCTTGACCTTTGACCTATATGACCCAAAAACGATTGGGCACTTCATGGGATCAAAAGCAACATTTGCCAAAAGTTTCATGATTCTAGGTCACTTGGTTCTCGAGTTAGAGTCCGGAAACAAAAATTGAACAAAGGCTGACCTTGACCTTTGACCTATGTGATCCAAAAATAATAGGGCACTTCCTTGGGTCATAAGCAACATTTGTATAAAGTTTAATGATTGTAGGTCACTTAGTTCTCGAGTAAGAGTCCGGAAACGAAAATTGAACAAAGGCTGACTGTGACCTTGACCTTTGACCTATGTGACCCAAAAACAATAGGGCACTTCCTTGGGTCATAAGCAACATTTGTATAAAGTTTCATGATTGTTGGTCACTTGGTTCTGGAGTTAGAGTCCGGAAACGAAAAGGTCTACGGACGGACGGACAGACGGACGGACGGACGGATGGACAGACGGACAGACATGGTGAAACCAATATACCCCCCTCTACTTCGTACGTGGAGGGTATAATTACATGATGAAACAAGAGGCAACGGGTGATCATAAGCATAATTTTATGTCAAATTACTCCCATGGCCCATCTCGAAAAGGAAACCATGAAACGTACTGAGACTTGATTGATTGAATGGAGTTTAACGCCGCTTTCAACATTTTTTCAGTTATATCGCGGCGGCTGGAGCACCTAACAATGGTTTCCTGGTATTTCTCTGCTTTTTAAGTTGGAATGCGGAGCAATTCCAACTTAGATTTAACAAAACCGCAAAATGAACACAAGATAATTTAATTTCGAGTTTTTTGAGAACACATATCACGTGAACAGGATGTGAATACACTTCGGCCTATTTTGTATATCTCAACTTGACAAAGACATACAGTTTATTTCATCAAAAAGTAATAATGCTGTACAATTACACAACTATCACTTCGTGTATGTTATTAACACGCTTATTTATGTTTTAAACGATTTTAATTGAAAGTTGCGTACGAAAATATTAGTATCACATGTTTGCATTACTTTATTTGGAAATCATGTGATAAGTCAAGTCCAATAAGGTCAGTAATTGACAATTAGCACTAGCCAATCACGTGATCTGCTTATTTGGTAATGTCGCGTTCTGTTTTCTCAGTATTGTGGCAATAGCTCAGACCAATCACGTGATCTGCTTATTTGGTAAGGTCGCGACCTGTTTTTCGTAGAATTATGTTACAGCTTCTTTTAAAGGTATAGTTTCTCTTTCTGAACGACCTTATTACACATTTAACTTTTGACAAGGTGTTATATTGTAAATTTCTGTCTAAGCTACGAAAAAAATACCTTTTCTTTTTAAAGTTAATAAATATTTTTGCAACACATTGTCGTTTGTTTTCCGTCATATTGCAGTTATCTACATGAATGTTTTATTGTAAAAACCCAATACTCATCCAATAAAACCCTTGCCCCCACATCTTTAATTGAATTATGAATATCTTTGCCCAATTGCACTCCAACACCAAGACAATTAGCCATTTGAAACAAACATACTAGCTCAACTTTTCTTCACATTCTTACACATCAACACGTTTAAGAGCACCATCATACAGTTAGTTACATCTTGAAATTGACATTTATCTCAATAAAAAACATTCTTAATCGCTCACTCAGCGCTCATTCATTCCAAACACTCACTCTAGCCATTCAAAAAACGCTCAAAGTTATTAAAAAAATAAGATCAACATGTACATTCAAAATGAATTAAGCAAGAACCAAATCGCGATTTCACTGACATAAATGAAATTAAAAGCGTCTGATTGGTTCTTGACGAAATAGAAAGCTATTGATTGAACTTTTATGCATACTTTATATAGGTTTTGTATATCGCTAATTGTGGTCATCCTGAACAAAATAAGCGACATTTTATTCCCTCCCTTAAATTTTACTCAAAACTCGCTCCGCTCATTCATTCAACATCATGCTTAATTCATTCCAAAATCGTTCACCTTATCAATTTCACGATGTTATTAACTGTACCCCCAACTCAGAAGAAGAGGAGCATAATTATACTGATTTTATCATGTCTGTCTCTCAGTCCATTGACCTTTTGCTTTCCGCTAGATAAACGGAGAAGCAATCGACCTACAATAACGAAACTTTACACAAATATTGCCCATGACCCAAAGAAATGCGCCATTGTTTCGGGGTTATACATGTCACGGGCATCAGTAAATTTTAACAGTTAACAGTTTCCACTCTAACTGAACAACCAATTGACCCAAATCATAAAACTTGACACAAATGTTGTCAATGACCCAAGAAAGAGCCCAATATCGGTGTCACAAAGGTCGAAATCACAATTGAACTTCGTCCAAAAATTGTCTTGAGATTCCAACTCTTGAAGTAAAAGACTTCCCTGCGAAAATAGCTTTTCGTCATGAAAAAATCACTTGTTGAGGTCCACTTTGCGACACTTCTAATTAAAAATGTAATTGATAACTCAGTTGGGGCAGATGTTTATTGAAAAATAATGTAAAAACTGTTTTGAGTGTATAAGGTCGCCTATGCGTCCATTAGTCGACTGTATGATCAGTATCATTTTCTTCTTTTTTAGCTCACCTTACCACAACGTGCACAAGGGGAGCCTAAGAATCATCCTGACTCCGTCGTCCGTCGTGTGTCGTCACCTTTCTTAAAACTTCTTCTTCTCCTAAACCGCTGGGCAATTTTCAATGAACTGTTGCCAGAATGTTCCCTGGGTGACCCTTTTCAAAATTGTCGCTATATTCTAATTGGCCAATAAATATGGGTATGGCAGGGCGGGGCTTATTTTCAGCCCAAAATCTTTGAACGACATCTCCTCCTGAACCACTGGGCAGATCTCAATGAAACTTTACAAGAATGTTCCTTTGATGACCTTCTTCAAAACTTGTTGGCAAAATTTTCATTAGCCCATAAATATGGGCGTGGCATGGTAGGGCTAATTTTGAGTCTCCTATGTAAAACATGGGTTGGCAGGGTCTATTATGACTGCTTATAATTCGAATAATGTCTCCTCTTCAACAATTAGGCAAGTTTGAATGAATCTTTGCCAGAAAGTTTCTTGGATAAGATCCACTGGACCAATCGAATTTAGGTGAGCGGTTTATGGCCCTTTTGGTATAATTTTTCTTTCTTCAGATTCAGGCCTGTATAGCGATGCAGGGGTTTAAGCGTCATTCGCTGTTGAAATACATTGATTTATATTATATACGCCCGTCAAAGGACGAAACGTACAATGTGATCACCTGTGGTGGGTGGGAGGCGTCAGCTTCGCTAGTAGCTTGAGGTCACCGTATCTCGAACGCATTCCAACTTATCAGTACTTTCAGTACTTTGATTGAGCATGTTACGTGTTACATGCGCTTTTTGGTGATTTTTTTATATTAAACTCGATACTGTTTTATTTTTCATAGCCATGGGTATCAAAGTTTAGTGTCATTAAGATAGAGCTGTTCAAAAGCTTAAAAATGGTGTACAGTAATGTGCTGTTTTAGGCTGTACATCGATTTTATTTTAATTAAAAAAAAAAAATAATATGACTGAATTTCATAAAATAGCCCGACGTTACTGCGACGTCTCATTATCGTCATCGTTTTGAATAAATGGATAATCCAGAAAAGGTCTACCTGGATATCTAGGTATGCAGAGGAATAAATAATTTCATGGATGGAAAGATTATCAGTGAAGGTGAACAACAGCCTAAAATAAGGGAGGTTATGACTGATACCAAATACAAAAATACTGATTGTGGTTATTTCCCTGTTAATGATGTCTGTGCGCGAGATCATTATTACGAGAAATACTTCCTCGAAGTGGCGAATTGGGGGAGGGGGGGGGGGTGTTACAGGTTACAGTGTGCCCATACGAACCTCTTATGGAGCCTAATTATTTTGATTCATGGGGAAAATGTACATGTGCCTGAAAGTATAAATACTACGTCCCCACCATAAAAAATTAACTTATACTCGAACAGTTCAAACACCCTTGTGGACCTTTTCCTGTAGACGCACTTCATTTCAAAGTCTTTAGGAAATGATTGCAAAGATCTCCTTTAACGGATCGTCTATAAGACCTACATATCTTTTATTTTGACGTTTATTCAACTGGTTTACTTTAGATCGGACCTAGATCTAGGCTACTCGGCGCCTTTTGGCAGCAAACTCATGAAGTGTAAGAAATCCAAGAGTTTATCTAAGGTGTTTAACTTGCTTTGATAGAATTACAGAAGTTATTCTAACCATTTATTTTTCACAGTTCGTTCATGACGTAAAGAAATAGAACAGTTTCACGGTCTACTACCTTCTCACCTGGTTGCCTTTGGTAACATGGACGCTTTCTGGTCACATGACCATGGTTTACCTAGTGTCACATGATATACAGACCAACTTTGATTGGATAATCAATAATTATTCTTCTGCTAATAGACTTTTAATGTACACAGGATTTTTCGGAGATTGTTGTTATTGTAAAAAAGTGTAAAACGTGCTTTCGTGTTTATGAATCAAAAGAGGTGAACAATCTTTAATAATGTGTGGTGGAAACGAAATCGAGGACGAAAGCGCGGTTGATGAAAAGAAGGGAAAATATGGTAAGAAACAGACGAACTGCTTGATGTATTAGTTTTCGCGCTGCGTGGGTTTATTTGTCTATTATTTTCATAAGAGTCATAGATTCACATTTGCCATGTTGCACAGTAAGGGGGGGAAATGTTTAAAAACACAATGAATTCAAACATATTTAATATACAGGCGATGTAGAATAAAGTGTTATAAAGAATACAACCATTGCGCTTAGAAAACGAACTTACGGTATGATGAAAATCACAAGGAATAATACATTTTCTCTTTTAAGATTTAGTAATTTTAATTAAAAATTGACAAAAAAGTTCTTAAGACAATCAGTTGAATCCTAAGTCTTACAAAAAAAAATGACAAGTTCAAACATTATGCAAATGCATGATAAATTATAGATCTAATATCTTTCTTAAAAAAATATTGTTCATGGACATTCATAATGCTTTAACTTCATCTTATACAAGCTTTAGTAATGATATTTTGATCATCAACTTACATTCAAAAATTATCTTTTGATGGTACATTTTAAGATTCTGGTTACTGCTTACATGGATTTTCAGACAAATTACTGGTACTGATATTAATTTGTAGATCAATCTAGATTTTACGGTATTATTGTATCAATTTTACCCCTTGTCATGCTGTACTTGGAATATTCCTACTATTGCAGGAGGTATAGACAAAGATCAGCCTGTACATATATGCATATGTGCAGTCTGACTTTAATATATACCAAGACTTTTCTTTTCAAATCAGATTAGCAGAAATAGTATATTCTCAATAGAGACCGACTCACACTAAATTCATTCAATGCTCTCAGCCTTTCATTTTCATGTAGTTTTGCAGAAGATCTTATTCAGCATGTCAAGGGTTAATAGGAAAATATCGTAACTACAACACTTCTTATTCACAGATTGCTGCTGTCAATCAAAAAATTGAATGACCAATCAAAAGTCAAACCACGCTTTTACAGTAATTAGATGACTGTTAACCTTTGATACTCTATACAAAATTGTTTCAATCAATTTTGTTGATATGCAACTTAAAATGCTACAGCTTGAACATGCTGTAGATTAGACCTTTAGGTCATTAACCAATGATTTGTTCCATGTTTCATGTTCGTTTCTTTATAATTTTCAAATTTGTTGTGTCCATCAGAATTGGTGCAATCTAATTGGCGGAAAAGTTGGTTTCATACCTCAATAAAAACAATTTTC
This sequence comes from Fragum whitleyi, assembly GCA_948146395.1. NCBI lineage: Eukaryota > Metazoa > Mollusca > Bivalvia > Cardiida > Cardiidae > Fragum > Fragum whitleyi. Next base: position 20,130,686 of record OX411543.1, on the reverse strand, counting down.
TGTACACAGCTTTTTATGAGCTTCAACACAAGGTAGTCCCATACCAAAAATTTGTCTTTATTGATAAATCTTTACATTTTTCTCAAAGATACAAAATCATAAGATATGATGAGAATTTTTATTAATTTCATTGAGGTATGAATCTAAAAACCAAATTACACTCATGTATGAATCCGCTTTGTGTATTCATACAATGTGATTAGGTTTATAGTTTCATACCCCCATAAAACCAGCTTATACTCTGTTCAGCTCTTAGATTTATTGCTGATGAATAACATTTAAATATTTGAGGGTCTGTCGGGAGACTGCAAGGTGTAGGACCAAGGTCCATCAATTAAAGCAAAAGTTATGATATTTTGCAAAAAAGAATAGAAAATACCTCCAAGAAAAATTTGATAATAAAAAGTGAGCCCTCCCTTTCTAAGGCAAGTAATAAAGTTAGCAATCACAAAAGAAAAATTGCTTGTTGCAAACAATTCTTTGCTATTTTCTTTCCCTGTTTACAGTTTGGCAGTCTAATTTTTTCATTTGAATTATGTTCGGTAGACACTTACTTCCTTTAAATTCAGCCACAAGCAGTTAAATTTATAAGGTTAGATTAGCTGATTGATTTTTTTAAAATGATCTTTTCTTTACAATCACATGATTCTCAATTACGGGGAATTGTATGGTAATAGATTAAACATGGCCCTGTGAGACTTGAGCCCAACTTGTTTGAAAAGATACCAGTTCTGGTCAGTGGATTGCCGATCAATAAAGCACTTGGTGGTTACTAATTGAGTATGCAAACACATAGACAAAAGTACCCTAGGTTTTAATACCAAAGTAACGATAATCAATACCATACTTAGAAAATATTCTAAATAGATCATGTAACTACCTGCTGTAATTGATATTGTTAATTAGTTCTTGTATACCTATATATTCGATGAAATCTCAATTAATGTAGCCTATCTGATCGCCATGGTTTCAATGATTAAATCAAATTGATCAAATCGGTGATCTTGATGTGGGAATGTGGTGTTAATGTTATAGTTTGGGGGGGGGGGGGGAGGTGTTAGAGCAAACCTTCAGAAGAAGATTCCAATGACATGATGCTTGGCAGAAGTCTATATTTAGTAACTACTGTACAAGCAACTTTTATTTTCAACTTATGCAAGAAATGATCATAAGATGTTAAGTAAAACAGGCCCCAGGCAGTGAAGGCTAAGAATCCACTCATGTGCACATATGGGCAGGCTGATCATAGTCTATACTATGGGCAAAAGCTTTGAATATTAGCAGGAATATCATGTGAACAGCTTGAGAATGGTTAATACAATGGTTTGACTGTATTCTAAAAGAATTATCCCTGAGGACAGTAAATCAGCAAAGACAAAGTAGATAATATATACTTTTCATGCATGGTCCCCTTTGATTGAAATCGATACTTAAGGTTTATAACAGCTATATCTAAATTAGTAAATATTGAGTCGATTTAATCGATTTAAGATGTTAATCTAGCTATTATTCTTAACAGTTTTCCTAAAAAGTTTGTCAATTTGTTCACATTTTCAATGTTTTATAGAGAAAAATTAAAGCTGCTGCACATTTGAGCAAATGTGCAAAAGTATGAGTCTAGATATTATTCTTAACAATTTTCTTAAACATTGTGACAATTCGTATAAATTTCAATGTTTATATAGAGAAAATGCTGCTGGACATTTGCTTCATAAATTCTTATGAAGCAAATGTGCAAAAGTATTTGAACAACCAACAGAGATATCCTTGTCTTAAACATGTTAGATTATTCCCCAAAAGACATCAAAATGATGCCAAGACTGCTTACGTGGCCTAGTGGTAAAGGCACTCGATCATGACCTTGAGATCTGTGGTTCAAACCCCACTGTTGTCGGACAAGACACTTAATTAAGCCAGCCCAGTTCACCCAGCTGTAAAATCCGGTAGCAGTGGGTTTAATAAACTGCCTTTCTCTCAGAGATGTGAAAAAACAGGATTTGGTGTTAGAGAGCTACTACATAAGCTTAAGCTTATGTCGCAATGGATATAAAATAAATTAGTATTAACTAACTTAAATTATGCCAAGAACTGCGGGGTAACTTTTAATTTTTAGAGATGAATTATATAGCTCATCTCAAATAAAATCTTATGTCAGTTCATATGTCTTGATTTATTTTTCTATGATACAGCTCCAGCCAAGACCAAATATCGTGCAAGACAGTCTGTGAGCCAAGGTTATACTGAGCACAATTATTATTCTGGGATCTTTTGATTGTTTGTACTTTCTTGCAACAGTCTTCAAATGATTTTCTTAACTTTTCTTTGTCAGTCAGAAATTTGGAAGGTCTTGAATAAGTCTGTTAGTTGTATTAGTAGGTTTTATGCCACTTAACCCTTGTCATGCTGAATAAAAAATCTTGGCAAAATTGCTACAACTTCAAAGTGCTGAAAGCGCTGAATTCCCTTATTGTAAGTAGGTATTCATTTTGAAAATGATATTCTAAAACTTTTCTGGTTCAAAAAAAGAAAGACAGGTGGTAAAGACAAAGATCAGACTGCACATATGTGCAGGCTGATGTTTGTCTATAGCTCCTGCTAAAACAGGAATATTCCGGGTTCAGCATGACATGGGTTAAGATTTTGTAAGCAGAGCTACAGATAGAATGGGTATTTTGGATTTTAGGCTAAAATATTTTAGAAATGCTTGAACAAACCCTTTGTTGTTGGTACTGATTGGAATTGTCTTGTTGAAACAAATCAAATGAGTACCTACAACATACGGTTTCAATGAGAAGTAAAGATTTAAGACTTTAATGAATATCCCCTATCATCTGTACCTCTGATAGCAGGGTTCAAGACTAAGGGGAGTCCAGGAGTCCGAGGTTCCTTGTTTATCAGTTGGGACTCCTTCATTTTGCAATTAAGGAGTCCAATGGACTCCCAGTATCATATGAGAATATTTTGAAAAACAAATGCATAGGGCAGTTTCTTTTCATCTCTTGTCAAATTGTCAAAACTGTAGATTGTTCAGTACATAAATCGTGGAAGATAACATTAGCTTGCTTCTAGTGGTAATTGAAAGAAATCTGTTTTTTTTTGGGGGGGGGGGAAGAAACTTGTTGAAAAGAAGAAATTTGCTTGTAATAAGAAATTTCTTCTTTTCCACAGTGTTCTCGTAGTGCAGAAAGTCTGACTCCTTAGTTTAAAATTGGACTCCTTAATTTTGTTAGATGAAAGTCCAATGCACTCCTTACTCTAAGAAGAAAGTGTCAATCCCTGCTGATAGTAAGTAAATACTAAAAAAAGTTACTTGAAACTTAGCATAAGCGCTCATTTAAACAGGAGAAAAACAATGTTTTTCCGCTGGAGATAAGAATAATACTTTAGTTACAATAATAGATTCTATTACAATACAGAACTGGAAGTCAAGCATTCTGCTGGTGGTTAATTATTCTAGATTTTCAATTCTCGTGACACATTGAAATTCACAGATTGAGATAAACGTTTTGTTGGTTCTGGTTCAGGGTCTTTCTACCTTACTGAATCCGTTTAGAAGTGCAGTTGTATAAATTCCTCTTTGTTTTGTGGTGTAAGGTTTGTCAGAGCACCAATCTTAAGTCAAAACAAGCATTATCAGGGTTTTAGCCTGATTTTATCAAAACGGGGTCCAAAGGACTCGATAATTGGGATCTTAGGGGTCCTTTCATAAAGTTTGGGAGTCCCTGTTTAAGGTAAAGACTATTTCTTTTAAGCATTAAATCTGTTTTGTATGAATTTAGAGCTATTCCCTGGTTAAAGGTTAAGAAAATATTGTCTAAATATTGACTATTTGGGGCTCATCTTCAGGAAAGAATTGAAGACTACATAAAACAGTCTTCCATTCTTTTCTGAAGCTGATCCCGAGAGGGTCCTTGGGACTCACATTTTATTGTTTAGAGGGTCCTGGCTAAAAAGTTGAGAGTCTTAGACTCGTAAAACCTGCGTCCCTTAAAACCCTGCATTATAATTAAACAAGAAAAAAAGGAAGAAAAAAGAGTGACAAGTTTTATATTTCAATCATTCTGAATTTTCCTTTGTTAATTCAACATTTATAACAATACATTGGTATATTTGTGTACAAAATGCATTTGAAAGAGAAAATATTGAAACTAGATACTCTGTTTAGAATTCCTTTGGCTGTTTGTAAGAGCCCATATTTATTTGCCAACTGTATTATTACAAAAGCTTGTAAAGTACTGGTACATGCAAACTTATTTTAGTTTTGGGTTGTGTGTGTGTCTGTCCTTACAATTTCAGACTCAAAATTATTCAACCATAATCATACAAAAAAACAAATACATGTATGTCTTAGGCCACACCAAATGAATTATTAGATTTTCATCTGATTTTCAGAAAAAAAGGGGTGGGTGGACGGCTTTTATTTTTTGGCAACTAAAAAAGCCGAGGAGCTTACTGGTTTATAAAGAATTTGAGTTCTATGCCGTAGAGAAAATTATTTGAGGCGCTCGTATTGTTTTACTGGTACTTCTTCACTTCTTCTTTTTCAGACAGCTAAACAGATTCCGGTGAAGACTGAATTTACTTGATAATTATTTGTTCAAAGTGTTTTGTATAAAATTTAATCTCAGAATAGTGTGTATTTCTATATTTTCACTGATCAAAATGATTCAGATATCGGCGCTATGCAGACACCCAAAGTTCGTAATCACCGGATGATCCAAGCTATTGTAACGACGTGAAGGCACTGAATCGTAAATTGTTTGACCAACTACTTTCTTTTTTTATGATTTTATATCAAAGTGAACTTGGCACATTATTTTAAGAATAAACTTTACATTTACATTGTTTATAGGTTGATAGCCAGGTAATGAAGAGGCAATATGACGAGAAATAAATAAAGCAACCTGAGCTTTCTGTCAGAAATTATAATCACCATATCGGCAAATCTACCTCGGTCCCACTCAATAACAAAATGCGTAAATTTTTAATTGTTCTATATCGTCTCTTTATTTTGAAATAATGTCCTACCTGCTGTAAAAAAATGGTAAAGTATTCCTGTTTAATAAAATTTAATCCTTGAAGAGAGTCATCTAAATCCCATCTATTCACCTTGACGATGGAAAGGGTTTAACATCAATAAGGTTTTTACAGCTTGCGTTGCGTGCCGAGTCAAGAAACTGTTCCCAAATAGTCGAACATCTGTTGTCGGCATCTTTGATTACCTGTTCACCCTCCCCGAAAAATAAACTATTCTGGATCAAAGGTGTAAAACCAGAGAGAAAATTACAGATTGACATCATATTGAAATTGTTTTAGTCAAGATTTTTTCCAATTTTCTTGAGTCTTTATTTCTCGGATATTTGGAACCGGATTTAATCTTCAAATAAATAGTAAGTAATTTTGGGAATAAAAAAATCACAAATGACAACGAGGAAGGATTTTTGTCACACTTAAGTTGTAGAAATGCAGTAAAATAATGTTTGATTACTTTGAAATTACACGAAACAAAGCTTATTATTTTAGATAGAACTGATTAGAAATTCGAAAACGGAATGCTTGGTAATTAGAAATAGTCCAGACGAGTAAGAATGTGGAAAATCGACAAATCCATAGAGCAAATCATTAGTTACAGCTTTTATTTTTAACTACTATACAAAAACAAGTTGTCATGTAAATGTGCGACCTTATTCTCGACATCTTGTAGACGTGTCAATCTGTAATATATGCATACTTCTTGTCAAGTGAAATCACCTGAAAAATAGAGAAAAAGATTTTTGGCGGTTGACTTCAAGATATTTTTCCACTATGGCGGCTTCTTTTTCTAATTTCAAGTGATAAAACTTGTTGCAATACAAGAGATGCAGTCGGCCATTTTCCTAGAATCAACACCACAATATGTTTAACAAACGTCTTTTTTTTTGTTTTTTTTTTTGTCACAAATAAAAAAGTTCGGGGCGGGCGTTATTTTTAGGGGCAGGCGGGAATGAGAATCTAAAAAATTATTTGGTGTCGCCTTATGTGTTACTCTTAACACTTGTTATGCTGATCCTGGAGTATTACCGTTTTTGCAACTTGTAAATCCATATATGCAGTCTGATCTTAGTTTTTACCTCCTGCTTATCCTTTTTTAAGGAGAAAAGTTTAAAAATCATATTTTTGAAATATAAACTGACTAACAATAATTTCAGCCAGAGGGTTCAGCACATTTTATGCAACTTGGTCAATATTTTTCATTCATTTTTCATGCTTTGCTGTTTTCTGTAGGGTAATCTTGCTTTTTGAATTTAATACACAATTCTGCCTACAAAGGAGACAAACAGGTGGTGTAGGCTAAGATCAGGCTGCACAAAGGTGCAGACTGATCTTTGTCTATACCTCCTGCAAAAGTTGGAATATTCCGGGTTCAGCATGACAAGGGTAAAAGGTAAATCTCACTGGTGTGTTGGTGATCTTGAAAAAATCTGTTATTGAAAGGTATAGGTGTATTTTCAAAACTGAGCTCTTATGTAGACGCCAAGTCTATTACCATGGGTATATCAGGTATATTTAAAAAGCATCAAATAGGATTTGAACCACATCCTTTCACTTCAATGATGAAAGTATATATACACTGCAACTCCATTATAACGAAATCTGTTAGAGCGCTAAATCCATTATAACGCGGGGTCCGCTTGGCTCCCGAAATTTGGAGAGGGGGCGACCATTTTGGGATGCTGCGGAGATGTTACCCGATCCGCCGTTAACGCTGTTTTGATAGCGATTTAAGATCGAAGGGTGAAAAAACTGAGATAAAAATCGATACTGAGCGAAGCCAGGTAAATCAATACAATTGTTTTTCACACCTCCCGCGGGGCAGTGGTGGCGATAAATGCCCCAGGTCAGAGAGAAAAGGCTAATTTGATGGCTGACAAACGTATAGTTATATCACTACCGCTGGAGTACCAAACTCACGAGTACAACAGTCACATCCTTTCCTAACCCCAAACTGCTATCTCACTTAGGTCTACGATTTTTAACCCATGACTTATAGTCAGAAAGAATGAGTGCCGCCGTCAGACATACACGGAATCCCAATTCCATTGGCGAAACTAACTGCTCTTTGTCGACGGCAGGGACGCAATTGAAAACTAAAAAGTCTAGCTTTCATGCGATTAAATCCAAGTTAATAAATTTCCGAAGAAGCCGTGTTTTCGCAAAATGAGCTAATCTCGTTTTATATTCTCCAATCTTGAACATTTACTGCTGTTGACAAACGATTCAAAAAGCGACTCGCCCCTTACCCAGTTTATTGGTTTATTACCTCCCTTTGCCGATCCCGTTGAATTTTCTTATAAATATTACTTTTTTTTAAATATATGATAAAAGATTGTTTCTTTTTCATTAAACGTATTCATATAATAGTCATGTTATAAAGGGTTTGAAAATTCAAAGCCTGATTGAAATATTATCGTTGATTCTTATCTCTCACCAAATAGACATGAATTGAGATTTAAATAGGAATCTATATTTTAACCTACATTTCCTTAGTTGTGTCAAACAAACAAACTGTAAAAGGCGCGAAACTGATGGTGACCGCGTCGCTTCGCAAATGTCTGGACTTACTTTCCTGACGATCTCATCATCAAAGCCGTGAATAAACATCTTGTCAACCCCAGAGTTACGAACTTTTTACTTAAACGGTTTTCGAGAAGAAGAAGAGACCCCTTGCCTCGTGAAGATGATCTTTGCAAACCGGCGATTCAAATGTCGTAACAACAGAATCATTTAATTGAATTTACGACATTTTTTCTCGCTCACCGAAGAATGCGGTCCTGCACTCCGAGAGATTCAATTACTTTGGTATAGTTTCGATCGGACGTAGGGTATTTTTTATTTCGATTGCGGAGATAATTATTTTCTCCTATCGTCCAGAAGACAACATTTAAAATATGAAATTCGTTGATCTTATGAAACTTTACGGATTTTACCAACTTAACCCTTTTGAGATCGTCGTTATCGGTGTTTCTCAGCTGACAGGCGGGTAGACCCGAGAAATCGGGATTCAGAGAATTGAGAGGAGTCTGCGATCGTTTAACCAAACAAACTAGATTACCTTATCAAAGATAGTTTTGTTTAGCTTGGGGACAACAAAATGATCTTAAAAAAAAATATCAAAGTAATAAACCGCGTTTGTTCTTCAAATCATTGCCGAGTTTTAAAAATATAAAAATACGATGGCCTAAATATGTACATGTATAGGCCTATTAGGTATCCGATATCGTTATCAATATTGATCCTGTGTCTGTTCGGTTTCCGCGGTACGTTATTGTTCACCCCCGTGATAGCAGATACATCCACTTCTTCCGCTGTTTCATTTCTTGGACCCCGACCACAGCGTTTTAATGGAGTTGCAGTGTATGTGTAAAAATTACAAATTAATACAATGGATAACTTTCTTTTGAAAGGTTTAATTGTTACTTTTTTATATTATGTTTTAACCTGCTTTGCCTTTTCGGTATGATGGCACGAGAATTTTACCGTTATATTTCGATTTCACGGCTCACTGTGCAAAATCTACCTATATCACCAAAGCAGATCATTTATATGATAGTAGCTTCAAGTTACAAAAATAAGGGTTGATCTAACTAAAGAAATTGAGGAAGTATTAATTGTTAAGAATATAAAGAAATCATACATGTGCAGAATTTTGATGAAAAGATAGTTTCAATTACAATAGATAAAGACATTTTTAATGCCTTATTTGTTTAGCCTAGAAATAAGATAAGTCAATCCTTAGACCATCTTTTTCATATAAAAATATTTTAAAAAAATTTGTCAAAAATATACATTTTGATGGCTCAGCATGAAACAGTTGTAACTGCCTTTATGTTTATAAGCAGTTACAACTGTTTCATGCTGAACCATTGATTTGTGTTTTTCCACATTGTCCAAAGTTTTTCCGAATTTGGTGTTCCACATTGTGGATAATTTTGTAGGAAAGTATAAAATTGCCGCATGAAGATTAATTGACCAGTCTAACTTTTTCTCATATTTGTTTGAAAGAAAATTTAAACTCAGAAGGATAAAGGTTTAATGTTTGAAAGTATAAAAGGTAACTTTTGCTTTTTCAGGAGTCCCAAAGAAGCACGACAGAAATTTTAAAGGGCCAATCAAAAACAGGTAAGTTGTACAATGTATTTCAAAATTTACGTCCAAAAAGATTGAATTGAAACAATTTTATAGAGAGAATAAATAATTTAAATATTATAGGCATGAACAAAAATGATACCATAACATTTGTTTGAATCTCAGTTATCTTTCAAGAATGACATCTTCAGAAGATTGCAAATTTATGTAACATCTATCAGTATGCTATTGATAGGAAAACCCATTTCAAATGACTTTTAGAAACTTTTTGAGACTTCTTCTTTAATTTGAGATGAATTGCCTCTGAGCAATCATTTATATGATTGTTTAGAGGAAATTCACCTTAAATGAAAGGAAAGGGGCATGAAAGACATCAATTTTAATGATTTTTTTCGAATCAGAAAATGCATTCTAAGTAAAAGCTCCCTGACCATGTAAAGCTCCTGGGAGTGTTTTTTAGGAGAAATATGGTAATCTAATTTGCAATTGTGGTCGACAAAAGGCATTGTGACATGAACTATTCATCTCCCCCAAAAATCGCACCTTATGATATGTGGAAGGGGAGCTAGTGGCTTTGATGAAATGTTGTCGTTGTTGTATTAGTGTGAGAAACAACAGGAAACAATCAGTTGGTGGACCAGGATCCATGATACACTGCAACTCCATCATAACACTCTCCATTATAATGCAAACTCCATTACAACACTGGGTGACTGCTTGGCTTCCGAGTTTGGGGATGGGGTGGGTTGATGGATTTTGGCTGCTGCAGCAAAGGTTTTCTATATGATAGATGATACAAGGTTTAACGGCTAATTTAAAATTGAAATCAATGGTTTGGAATACTTATGTAGAAATCGGTTAATGACATGAAGCCAGGTAAGTAGTTAACACTTTATTTATTGACAGTTTCGGCAAATAATGCCTAAGGGTATAATGTAGGGCAAATAATGCCTGAGGGTATTATGTTGAAACTGTTGTTAAAGCCCATAAAAAGTATATAATAATTGTATTTTCAAAATAATTGATCTTGTTGGTCTCTTCTAATTCAGATCATGTACAGATATAATATGCTGTCTATTATTCCTGGTGTGTGTGTTTTGTATGGTTGTGGTCTCTGCTGTTGGTGAGTACTTTGATTTCTCATTATGCTCAAACCATAAAAGCTCTTACTTTTAACCATTGTCGTGCTGAACCCGGAATATTCCTGCCTTGGCAGGAGCTATAGACAAACATCAGCCTGCACATATGTGCAGTCTGATCTTTGTCTATACTGCCTGTTTCTTCCTTTATAAACCAGAAAAGTTTATGAAATTATATTTTCAAAATTAAATGCTGACTCACAAGTAGGAAATACAAAGCTTTCAGCCCTTTGATTTATACATAATTTTTGCCAAGGTTTTTTATTCAGCATGATAAGGGTAAACTTAGTGGACCCATAATAGTTCCGCATTGTTTATGAAGTAGTGGATTTTGACAATAGTAACATAGGTTTCCTAATGATTTCAAGGAAGCCTGGGTCAACATTGTGAAAGATTATGAGTACCAAAATGTTGTGGAAGATATGATGAGGGTATAGAAAATTTAGTCCTCTGATCAAAATTGAAAGACATTGCAGATGCCAATGAAAAGTATATTATGTAACATCGAACAATATAGTGGAAAAAGGTGAACTTGCTTGTTACATTACTTTTTTCTTACAATATTTTCTAAAGAATAAAATCATATATTGGACAAAAAATTTTTTGGTGAAAAAAAGATAATTAAACAAAACTTTAAAAGCAACTCAATTACAAAGTATTCAGTATCTATTAATTTAAAATACAAAGCCAGACAGAATATAGTAAATGTTTTGATATAAATAATTTAGAAAACTTTTACAATGTTAAATGGTTTTTAAGTTAATCCATTTTAACAATACATAGGTATTAAATAGGCTTAGAGTCCCAGTAAAGATACAATAAAGAGGCATTTGGACACATTTTTTGCCAAATATTGGTCACTCAGGATCTGACGAGTCTTATTTAAGTCAATCTTTCACTGTCTTAAGAACAGGACAGAACATACTTTATTTAGACAAGTACATAGTACAAAGTCAAAAATACAAACATATTGCCTCAAGGCAATATAGAAACTGATCAACCCTGCTCAAAATTGAGTGTTAAGTAAGTCTAGAACTTTAATTAATGAATTGAGTATTAACAAAGGTAAATAATGGGCTGAAAAGGGGAGCTAATATCCTTTCAAAACCCTGTTTAAATGCTCACAAAATAGAGCAATTTTATGTCCCGCATTAATAGATCGGGGGAATATTAATTTAGGTTGTCTGTCTGTCTGTCTGTCTGTCTACAAAACTTAACCAAAAATCTTAACATTGCCAATAACTTCAAGGCTTTCCAAGATACCATGCTCATACTTGGTGTGATGATAGATCTAGATGATGCACATCTACAGATACCAAGGTCATGTGACAAGGTCAAGGTTATAAGTCTAAAAAATTGCTGTTTCGGGGGCATTCATGTTTCACAAACACATCTTGTTTTCTTTACACTTCTCATGCTGTTGATAGCATACCGGTATGGTGAGGAATCTGTGCAAGACTGTACTAAGCGTCTATAAATTGTATAGGTCACTATTAATACAGTCTTGCTTTGAACCATCAACATAGGATGTGGAGCCAGATTTTAGCCTTCACTGGTTGCCCTAAAGTTATTTAAACTGTCTGAAATTGTTGAAATGTCCCAAAATAGGCAATTTGTTTGAAATACAACAAAATTTATATTCAGCAGGAAAAGAATTCAGGAGTAAATAGAAAATAAAATTGACTTATTCAAGTCATTGTTAGGATATTTAGCATTTCCAAGGGAGTTTTGCCTTCAATCTCATGATATTCCATATATTTCATAAACAAATCCCATATATCTTGTATTTATATATCATATATTTTCATAAAAACAAATTCCAACTTTCATTTCATGAACCAGCATTGCTTTCAGAATACATAAATCTGTAAATAGTAGTCAAATTAATCAAGAGACATTTTGTAACTGGCCTACCAAAATATCTAAAATACAGCTTTGTTCAAGCTGTATTAAGGAAGTGGACCCGTAATAGTTCTACAATGTTTCAGTAGTCATGAATTTAACAGCGTTAACTGAGGTTTCCTAATGATTTTCATGAGGAAACCTCGGTCAACATTGTGAAGTTCATGAGTACCAAAATGTTGCCCATCTATTACAGTTCCACTACCGTAATAACATTTTGGTAACCCATCCACAATTTTTCAATAAGCATAGGTAAACTATTGTCAAGTGCAGAGTGATATATCTCTTGATTTTCTGTGAAAGGAAGAAGAAAATCAATGGAAGATGAGATTTATTATATCAGGTGTTTTCTATTATATCATATAACAAGGTAGTTATAGATGACATTCATAAAAATATCACCATGGAAACAGGAGTTTTAATCATAGGTTTTTGTCCAGTTTAATTTTTCCGTTTCCTCCATAGAACTTTTCTAGGAAAACAAAAGGAAAGCAGATAGGGAGAAGTGGGTTTGAATGAAATTCATTTTGGCACTGTATAAGGCTGATTATCCCCCTCCCCCCCCCCCCAACCTATGAAAAAGAGGGGATATAATGGTTTCACCTCATCTGTAATCTATCCAGGGCTTGAAGAGGTTTATAACCCTTGTCATGCTGAATAAAAACCTTAGCGAAATTGCAGCAAAATCAAAGTACTGAAAGCACAAGTATCCAAGATTATTGGAAATCTTTCTTTTGATATTCAATTTCGTAAACAACTCTGCCTTGAAAAGGGATAAAATAGGTGATGTAGACTAAGATCAGACTGCACATATGTGCAGGCTGATCTTTGTCTATACCACCATTTTAAACAGGAATATTCTGGGTTCAGTAGGCATGGGTTAATACCTAAAGCAATATGTCTGCAAAATTGAACAAAAAACTTAAAATTGCCAATTTACTTCAAATCCATTCAAGGTTCAATGTTCATATAATTTGGGATTATGATACATTTCAATGCATCTGCTGGTACCAAGGTCAAGGTCATTTGATAAGGTCAAGGTCATTTGTCTAGGTCCAATTTCTGAAAAATGTGCTGTTCTTGGGGCATATGTGGTTCACAAACACATCTTGTTTAAGACTTATTTTCAGATTTAATAAAATCAATACAGGTATTATGATACCATTGTATTTGGTAAAGAATGGGTCTACCTAAGTGATTTTTGAACAAATATCATAAATTGGAAAATTGAAACTTTATTTTTATAAGGTGATCTTATATCTTTTATTGCAACTTTCCCTTACCTGTAGATTATCATTTGATGAACTCACAGCCTAACCAGAGAAATTATCACAAACTAATACCCCCTTAGAAATTCATCCAATCTGACATATAAGTGGAGCCCAATGAGTTATGTCATCATGAACATTGCGTAACAATCACATGCAAAATGATGCTCTGCCACCCGTAAAAATAGAGCTTTTGTTGTCCACTCAATATAAAAAATAAATCAATCTTAAACTGAAACAAACAACTTTCCTCCTTCATATCCTGTTGAATTTAAATTTTGTTTACAATAAATAACATATTTCTCCTAATAATACCCCCCTCTCTCCCCTAATAGTAGCATTCCTTCATTTTTACTAAGAAAACCCACTTCAAATGCCTGAATCATTTATATGATTGTTAGGAAGACATTTACCTCAAATTAAAGTTTGTTGTCTGCAAACTCTTTTTATTTGGACCAGTCTGAAATTTAAAAAAAGGAGAAAGATGGAAAAGTATTAATTCGGACACCAGCAATCCCTCAAGTTTGTGATAAAAAAGCCTTGGCAGATCGAAACTATTCTCTAGAAGATTTCAACTAAAAGATTTATATTGATTTATAGATTGATAAAATTGTGTTTAAGTGGCATGTTTATTAGAATTTTGCCTAAATGTGATGTAATGTAGTGCTTAGGAATACTTAAAGATAAAGTTATGTCAATGACTCATCTATGTTGAGACCATCTAAAACACCAAAACTCGACCACAACCCAGTAAAATACAAAATAGTTTATTCCTTAGCTAAATTTGCCTGAGACTGTTTATTTTCCTCTGGTGAATTTGGAAAATTGCCAATGATCGGTCAATTCTGCTAATTTGCATTATGATTTAAATGTTTTCTGGAAATCAAACTACTACTTGTAACTGTCATGTAGAGGTGGGGGTGATTTTTTTCTGACTCCACACTTTTGTATTGTTTCTGTCCTACCATATCTAATATGAATTATCTTTAAGAAGGGGTTTATACTTCTTAGGGAAATTAATTAAAGACATCTCAATGGAAAAAGGATGGTTCTGTTGATCCTGGTTATCTTTTGTAGTTTACTTCATTGCTTATGGAAACAGGTTCAAAACTAGGCTTAATGTTACAAAATGTTATTTCAAAAACGCATCTTGGATGTTGCATAATGATATAGTCGAAAGTGGTCCTTGAATGATTCGATGAAAAGAAGTTTTCCTTAGTTGACAGAAATAACAACAACAACATCCATGATAATGATTATGATGATAATAATTATAATAATAAAGTTTAGTTTGAACGAGAAAAAAAGTGAGTACGAGATGAGAAATTTAGATGATTAAACTCTAGATGATTCATTGAGAACGATGCAACTTAACCGACTGAGCATTAACCTCTTATTCTCATTCACTGGTTAAAGCGTTTATTTATGAATACGTCGCTAACGGTTTAGGCAAATAGAACTCGAAGATCGTCAGAAGATATACGAAATATGCATAGAGTCTCATGCAAAATTAGCCAAATAATACCCAAATGCAACAAACAATTTACTAAGACCTTATCTTGCCATATCATATCTTACAGACAATGCCTGTATGATATAAACCATTTTCCGGCTTAATTTAAATTTTGTTTGAAACAAATTGCCAAATTGCACATTTCAACTAGTTTGGCTCAAGTTTTTCTCACAATACTGGTAATCAAAAAGAAAGCTAATAAGGTAGAACAAGATCAGCCTGCATGCCTGTGCAGGCTGATCTTATTCTATGCTACGTATCTGCCGAAGCGTTGTTTATAGAAAGAGAATGTCATGAACAGCAGCAGAGGACCTAAGAAAATCATACAATTATTTATAATATGACCTACGTCGGGAGTGATATTAACCTGTTGAATGTTTTTGATATTACACAGGTGATATTACAATAGTGGAATAACTATTCAAATTATCAATGAATAGACATCAACATTATGTTTTTGTTGTCAAAATAACATCATTATTGATTCGCTGACATCATTTTGCAAAATGGTGTTATCTGTTTTTTTGGAATAAGTTGAATCGATAAATGTTGAAAGTTCCCCGTTTTATCACAAAAATTCGGGTCATATTAAAAATAGAATATCAAATTTGCGCTCATTACATACTAAATTTATAAAATCCATCATATAAAACAGATAAAAACTTTGCACAGCCTTGTTTTTATCTGTTTAAAGATGACTCATTAATTTAAATAAATTTGGTATTCAATGACTACTCATTTTAAATATCCTCTATCTCTTTTAGGATTTGGTTATGGAGATCCCAGAAAGCTTGTTTATCCCACAGACTCAGAAGGGAACATGTGTGGAGTGGGATCATATTCGTATGTCACAATATTTTTGTGTGGTTTAAGGTGGTGGACTCGTAATAGTTCTGCAACATTTCGGACCGCATGTTCTTCAACAATGTAAACTGAGGTTTCCTAATGAAAATCATTAGGAAACCTTGTTTAACACTGTTAAAGTTCATGACTTCCAGAGCGTTGCAGAACTAATACCGGTCCACTACCTTAATATGTTAAAATAAATCATTTGCAATAAAATGAAAAAAAATATTAAATCAGACCTACGGATAGAAGTGATATTTTGCTTTTCAATTTTAAATATTCCATTAATTCAAACTTAAACCTAAGTTATTGGTACTCATTTAAATTGTCTCATCAAGACGATTCAATTGAGTACACACAACATAGGATTTCATTGGGAAATAAAAGTTTTAGACTGGCTTTACCCCCTCTTATCTAGACCCCTGAAAATCGTAGACAAGTAGAAAATACATTGCTGCCGAATCAAAATATCTTTTCTAAAGCTTTTTTTAAGCTATACATAGGACTTTTGGTTGACATCTACATTTTATGGTTTCACAATCTAATATAAGAGTAAATCGGTATTAAGGTACCTTCTGCATGAAATCAAAAGTTATTCTCGTTCTTAATAATTTGAAATTACTCAACAAAAGTGTAAAAAGATTTGTTTAGTTTTAAAGAAATATACAATACAGTATGGTATTCCAAGGTGTGCTCATGAGACACGAGCAAAATTCTTAGCCAACCAGAGTGCAATTTAAATTTAGTAAACAAAGCCTAATTTCAATAACATTTATGAATGAATTAGATCGATATCATTTGCTATTCCTATAAACATCTACATATTTTAGACATATCAAATGAACACATGTGCCACAAATGTTTATGTGATAATTGTCTAAAATAACACATAATTAAAATACCACATAATGATGGCTCAGCGCGAAACAGTTGTAACTGCCTTGACGTTTATAGGCAGTTACAACTGTTTCAGGCTGAGCCATCACATTATCATGTGGTATGATATATTTTTCAGATCAAAGCCATATCTTCATTATTTCGACATTCTACAGTGTACAAAAGTTGGTGTGGCTGCTATAGCAACAGGGTGTCCTACACCTTCTGTGAGTTGTTTTTGTTTGTCTTTCTTATTTTGAATAAGTTGAACCTTTTATAGATATCTAAACTGATTCAATTTACCCCAGTTCCTCTAATAATAGGGCCTTCTCTAATAGTAGCACCCCTACATTTTTTACTGAGAAAACCAACTTCAAATGCCTTAATTTTAGGAACTTTTTGAGACTTCTTCTCTAATTTGAGATGAATTTCCTCTAAACAATCATTTATATGATTGTTTTGGAGAAATTAACCTCAAATTAAAGGGAAAAGGGCCTAAAAGACATCAATTTTAATGAAAACACATACTGAATAGAAGCTCCCTGACCATGTAATGTATAAATCCTAGGAGCGTTCATTAGGAAAAATACGGCATTAGAAAAAGAGAGAGAGAGAACAAATGAAAAACAATGATTTAATTATGAAAAATTTGATAAATGAATAATGAATGATTAAGTTTATTTTTACAATTGAAAGAGAGATTTTCCAATACTTGAAATAATTATTAATTGCATTTTTTTGTACAAAGTTTGACATGTTTATATTTTGTCATGAAGTAGATCAAATGAAACTGTAAACTGTTTTTTCCATATGTTTCAAGATTTATTGCTGCTAGAAAATTGTTCTTGTATTGTCATCATAAAACAAATAATTATTTTCAAGCAGGTGTTGCATAATATTATTTTTTGTCTTTCTATCTATACATATTCAGGGTTCAACACAAACCAGTTTTTATCACCAGCCCTTTTAGCCAAAAATCTTTCAGTTCCTACTGTAAAAAAACAGGTTCTTTCTTAAGAGTGCAGTCAAACCTGTCTTAGCAGCCACCTGTATTCCACAAGCAACCTGTTTAAAGCAAGCACCCACTGAGTTCCAAAAATAAAGCGTTTACACTAAAATTGACCTGTATTAAGCAAGCATTTTTTTTAATGTCCCTAAGACGCTTGCTTAATACAGGTTGGACTGAATATTTATTTAAGAGCATTTTAAAAAGTAAATTGTAATCAAAACAGTGTTGTAACAAGAAGAAATCTTTTGAGATATAAGCGATTTCTTCTTTTCCCTAAAATATTTTCATAAGGGTAACAAAAAAAAGTTGGTGTTGGAAAGGCAACTTTTTCTCTCAAAACTTCACAGCTTGGGAATGATATGGCCATTAACCACAGGCCTTAAGGACCTGCAACATAAATGCCTCTACTGGTCGTCCCTTAAATCCAACGGCCTCCTAGTGTCAATCCCTGCATAAATTGAACTAGCTCAAAATTGTCAAGCTTCAGCCATAGCTAGTCAGACTCTCAGTCTTGAGGTTCATACTTTGATCCAAAGTCACGGCAAATGTTCTTTTCAGCATTTGTCTCCAACCAATTGGCATGTTGTGGGATGACCATCTGAACGTTCCTAGAGGATGGCATAAGAAAACTAGGAATCCATTATTTTTCATGTTAATTAAGTAAATGCTCTCATATTTTTAGCTCTGCTTTTTTGGATCAAAAAGTTGAGTTGTTGTCATGACCCCATCACTGTAGGCTTAGTTGTTGGGAGAGTGACATACTTTAACCTTGGCCATATTTCAGTTAATTTAATTGACTTGAAAGATGACAACTTTTTTCTGCATTACAAGAGTAACTCAAAGCATTTTTAAAGCATGTTCTTAAAGCATTTTTGTTAGAATTATGCCCCCTTTTGGATAAAGTTTTAAATTGATTGATTTTTTTCTTCCAGTTTTATAACTAAATATTTTATGTGTATTTGCAGGTGTGTCGAGCAGCCTGTCCAACTTCGTATTACACATATCTTCTACTGACATCAAAAGTTGGTCTGGGTACCGCCACACAGTCGGACTATGATCAGTTGATATGTAAGAATAGTATAACTGATCCTGCTGCACAGGTCTCCACGGCAGCAGTAAGTGTTTATTGAGAGACAAGAGGTCTTGTCATCATCTTGCCGTTGTTCACATTGGCGTTGCTAAGGGTGTAGGTGTTGGGAAATATTAAACTTGGTCATATTCTCTGTTATTATTGAAAGTATCTTCATATAACTTGATAAGTGTTTTTAACATCACATGAGCTATCCAAACAATTAAGGGGATAACTTGTAAGAGTTATGGTGCTTTTTTGTCTCAAATTTTTTGCACTATCCTGCACCTGCAGCCAAGTGTTGCACCCAAAGGTTTATTAACCCTTGCAATAAGGCAATTTGATGACTCAGCGCAAAACAGTTGTAACTGCTGATTTGTGTATAGGCAGTTACAATTGTTTTACTAGGAGCTATTGAATTAATCTTATCAAACATTAATTATGTTTTGAAAGTATACTAGTATTTTCTGTAATTATATGAGCATCAAAGGACAGTAGACTAAGGGAGGCAACATTGTTCATAGTTTCTTCCTAAGATTTACAGTTGTCTTTCAGAATTGCTGTTTCATCTAAGGTTTCACTCCTGTCTGTTTTGGCCGTGTTAAATTATATAGTAAATTGGCACATTTTGTCAGTCTGTAGCTCCTTTAAAAAAAACTAATTTGGGTTAAATAACTTAGTGCTGCTTAAAGAGTGTTATATTTTCTTGAATATCATCTCCAGAAAACAGTTCCTTGCAGCAAAAATTTTTCATTGCACATAACTACCCACGAAAATGTATGTCGACTCAAGTACCTCCGTTAAAAGATGGGCTCCAAGAAAAAATAATTTGCACCTAAATTCATTTAATCTTATGCATGAAGTGATGCAGAGGATTGGCACTTAGCTGAACCTCATTTCAAGCCCTTTTTCCATACTTTTTGTTAAACATGAAAACAGTTTGGGAAAAGGAGCATAGGATTGTTTTTTGTCTAGAATCAGGCTCATATTTAGCAAAATGAAAATCTAGCATAATGGAACTTATCCTCTATAAAGATTTAAGGGAGCAAACTCATACGGATGATTGATTAAATAAGAACAAAGTTACCATTCATAATTGTTCTATATTTCAGGATGTGAAAAACAATTTGATAGATGATGAAGACTGTGCAGCGTATTATGTACCTACAACTGATTGTAAGTAATACATCTTACCCAAGACTAATTCAAATTGAAAGCAGAAGACTATTGAGCCTGTGCAAGACATACAGTAAAACTTGCGTTAAGCGACCACTAAGGGGACCAATAAAAAGCAGTCGCTTATGGAAATGGTCGCTTAATACAATATCAAACGATAAAAAGACGTGTTTTTTTTAAGCATAGAAAGATTATTGCATTATTCTTACTGGATCGTTGGATGTTCGAATCCATAAGAATCGTCTCAATGAGACGATTCTAATGGGTTCTTACGTCATAAGGTTCAATAATAAACATTTTTACGGTTAAGAATGTCCACTTTTTAGCTCGCCCGGGACAAAGTCTCGAAAGAGCTATTGTCATACCCTCGGATGTCGGCGTCGGCGTCAGTCTGACCTGAGAGTCTTCTCCATGCTCTCTGTAGATGGAAAAGGTCTGGTCTCTTTAGGGGTAAGCTAACATCCTTATTGTGTGGTGTGGTTGTCTATGCTGCCCTGAGTTCAGGATGACAAAACAGCGCAAATTATTTGCAAAATTATATCCCGCTTTGCAAGTGCACTTGCAAAGGGAGTTAAAATCAACAGACATTTTGCACTGCCTTGTTATCCTGAACACAGGGCTGGTGTATGTGTTTGTACAAAACACACTTGTGTGAAAATCTTGAAAAGTTCACCCACAAGCTAAATTTTTAGCATTTTTTTTTGTCTTTTTGAGTAAGAAAGTGTGGGAAATTGAGGAATTGCTTGTTCGGAAATTGTTAGCCAAGAGGTCACAGCCTCTGGCAGTGCCTTTGTTCCTTTTTAATACCATATAGTACTTTCAATATTGGGTTTCTTCAAGAAAAAAAAAAATGTTCTCTTTTCCTAATCAGACCTATGAACTATTTGACTTTTTATTTTCACAATAATTCCAAGGTTTGTAATTCATTATTTTACAGTGGTAGGAAGGTGTATCCCCTCCATATTTAAGGACCTAGCCGACTACACAGCAGCTTTAGCAGATAGTTCTGGAAATAACCTGACTGCAGCTGATGGTACATTGTTGACTGGGAATCTACTGAATGAAGCCAGCGAGTAAGTTATTCAAACTGACTCTTGTCTTGCTAAAGACAAATATCTTGGTAATAATGCATTTAAATCAAAGTACAAAAAACAACAACACTGAATGCACCAAAACCTACAGGGCAATTATTTTGAAAATATATTTTTCAAACTTTTATGGTTAAAAAATCGAAATTCAGGTTGTATAGACTTAGATCAGACTCCATATGAGTTCAGACCGTACTTTGTTTTAACCTCCTGCCAAAGTGGGATTATTCCTTTTTTTAAAGGCATGGAAGATATTTTTAGCTCGACTATTCGAAGAATAGGGGGGCTATTCCAGTCACCCGGGCGTCGGCGTCGGCGTCAGCGTAATGCTTTGGTTAAGTTTTTACGTGCAAGTGTTTAAAATCTCTGTTTCTATTAAAGCTATTGCTTTGAAACTTTGCACATGCTTCTGTGACCATAATATCAGCATCTAGACAAAGATTCATTACTCTGATATTGAATTTAGTGGAATTTTAACCCTTTTCGGACTTAGAAATCTTGGTTAAGTTTTTACGTGCAAATGTTGTTTATCTGTAATATTTCTGTTTCTATTAAAGCTATTGCTTTGCAACTTTACACATGCTTCTGTGACCATAATATCAGCCTCTTGACAAAGATTCATTACTCTGATATTGAATTTAGTGGAATTTTAACCCTTTTCAGACTTAGAAAATCTTGGTTAAGTTTTTATGTGCAAATGTTGTATTTCTGTAATATCCCTATTTCTACTAAAGCTATTGCTTTGAAACTTTGCACATGCTTCTGTGACCATAATATCAGCGTCTAGACAAAGATTCAATACTCTCATTTTGAATTAAGTGGAATTTTAACCCTTTTCGGACTTAGAAATCTTGGTTAAGTTTTTACGTGCAAATGTTGTACATCAGTTATAGCTCTATTTCTACATAGGCTTTTGCTTGGAAACTCTACACATGCTTCTGTTTACATGATATCACCCTCTAGACAAAGATTTATTACTCTGATATTGAATTTAGTGGAATTTTAACCTTTTTCAGACTCAGAAATTCTTGGTTTAGTTTTTACGTGCAAATGTTGTACATCAGTTATATCTCTAATTCTATTAAAGCTATTGCTTTCAAACTTTGCACATGCTTCAATGTTCATAACAACAGCCTCTTAATAAAGATTCAATTCTCTGGTATAGAATTTAGTGGATTTATAACCCTTTATGGACTTAGAAATTCTTGGTTAAGTTTTTACGTGCAAATGTTGTATTTGTGTAATATCTCTATTTCTACTACAGCTGTTGCTTGGAAACTTTACACATGCTTCTTTGACCATTATATTAGCCCACAGAAAAAGATTAATTACTCTGATATTTAATTTAGTGGAATTTTAACCCTTTTTGGCCTTAGAAAATCTTGGTTAAGTTTTTACGTGCAAATGTTTTATGTTAGTTGTATATCTGTTCCTACTAAAGCTATTGCTTTGAAACTCTGCACATGCTTCTGTGACCATAATATCAGCCTCAAGACAAAGATTCTTTTCTCTTGACTTTCATTTTATTGAATTTCCAATGTCGATATTGATTTGCTGTTACTATCCAGCACTAGGAATAGTCGAGCTTCGCTGTCCTCCGACAGCTCTTGTTTCTTTTCATTGTGATCATCAATTGTCAGTTAAGGGATTGAAACCCTGATCTCATGAATGGGAAGCGGACATGATTTTTATCAATCTACTAATATTTTTATTATCTTTCAAAGAATTTTTTACAACAAGAGTCTGAAATAGTGATCTTATGTTTTTAACCCTTTGCTGTTTAATCCCTGCTTTTTACGTGCCTGTGATTTTATGATTGAGAAAACATTGTGAAAAAAGAAGAAATTGCTTCTGACAAGCAATTTCTTCTTTTTCCACACTATTTTCTACCCTAATGAATGGTTAATTTTCAAATTAAATCCACTTTTAATTTTCGTCTGCAAAACCTTTGAATTTGGACAGGTCCAAAATTTTGCAAAACAGGAAAGGGTTAAACAGGAAATTTGTATCTATCTTTTCAGGTTTTTAGCCAAGTTTTATGCCCTGAAAGATTATGCAGAACTTGTGTTTAAAGATTTTGTTAACTCCTGGTGGCTAATTTTAGCGTAAGTAGATATTTAATTAAATATTTTGTAAACAATATTGAAAGAAGAGTTATACCTGATACAGTAAAATATAAAGAACACCCCATATAGGTGCTAATGTTCTACTGTTGGGTGCAGAAAACAAAATACTGTATTTATTCTAATAATCGCCCATATTCTAATAATCGCCCATCCCCCATATCACCTCTCAAAATCGGGCATTTTAAGACCGTTTTTCAGAGTTGATGTCTAATTATCACCCATCCCCCCGATTAGAGAAAAATTGCTCTTAATGTAAACTTCCCAATTATTCCAACAAATACCATAAAATTCATGCAACACCTTCAACAAATACCAAAAAATTTGACAATTCATGATTCCATTATTTTGATGAACTGGGATTTGTTTACAAAATTGACAGCAGATCGGGCAATGCTTGTGATCCCTATTTTTGCAATGTTTGTGACTGCATGATTTACCCAATTTGAATCATTTCTATTTAGCTTCGATGTTTTATCGTAAACAATGATTATCAAAAATATTTTTATACCCGATGTCAAAGAAAGAATGTGTGCATGATTTACGGTCAGACGTAACAACAGCGTGTTTAGCTCCCACTGACGGGAAACATTTGTCCGAAACATGGTTACTATCTTTTAATCCAAAATTATGATGTTCTTAAGAAATAACTGAATAAAAAAGAATTTAACGATATTCAATGATTTTTGTTTCAATTATCTGAAATTAAATCTGAGTAGCCAATGAATATTTTTGTCTCGCAACGAGGTAAGGGGACGTGGAACAGTTAATTTCACACAGAGGGTGAACAGATGATCAAAGACGCTGACAGCTATTTTTGGAAGTGTTTCCAGGGCTTGCAAGCGTCCAACGTGTCTCGGTAGATGCCAAACTCTTAAAAATTATTATTTAACTATATCTTTGTGACTTTGTTGTGGATTTTAGAATGTAGGAAAACAGGATACTTAATGTTATTTTCGCAACAAATAGGGGATAGGACTATTTCCTGTTACGGCTTTTTGATTTATTTTCTTGTATTTTTGCAAAAAATATACAAGAAGTAAACAATAGGTTTCAATTGAAATGTGAAGTGTATATTAAAATAAGTGCATGCAGCAGCTATGATCGGATGTATTTACAATCTTTTGGAATCGTGACAGCGATATGCGGTATTTTCTTATCTACTAAAACAATTAATAATGCAATTTTCTGAAAATATAGAATAATTTATTGAACACTACGAAACAAGCATTATCAAGTAATTTCATTCTTCTTCGCCCGTAATTGGTGTTAGGCACTCAGTAAAAAGAATATAGATGAGTAAAATAATTGATATTTAAATATGATTGTCTGGCATATGTTTCTTGCTCCATTGAATATAATTCAAAATCTGAACAGAACAGCAAGGTCATCAGCGTCATACTTGCAGAAGTCGACAATTTTTGGGGGCACGGTATCAAAAAGGAATTTTTTATTGCTATTTAATAGTCAATTAACATTCATGTTATTTCATTGGTTTATAGTAGAATATAAATACATCCGCGAGAATCCCTTGGTTTCATTGTGATGTTATGTAAAGCAGCGTATCGCTCTGTTTATTGAAAAACGGTAACAATGAACAAACAGGGAGATCTGAGTAGCGTCATTATTATGCGTCTTTGTTCCTCATTTTTGGAAATCTTTTTTGTATTTACCAGATAGGTGTCACATTGTCGCTTTTTAAAGACATTGTAGGTTCATACATAGGAAGTTTGAGTTATTGCTCTACAGAATACCTCCAATAATCGCCCACCCACCAACTGCGTCGATCAAGACTATTCTAATAAACGCCCGGGCAATTATTAGAATAAATACTGTACATGTAATTTATAGGAGACATTTAGGACACAGGCGCGGAAATCCCATGCCTGGCTTGTATGGCGCAGACCAGGTTTTTCTTCCTGTGAACAAGTAAATTTTTCTAGGCCACATATCTGGTGACAAGTAAAACCCTGGGCAAGTCTTAGAATTAAACAAAATAGATCTAAGAGATTGCTTAGCCTCGTGTTTGTATGAAAGTGTAGTAAATAGCTTTTCCAATGAAGAAAATATATAGTTATAGTTGGTTCTGTTTTGCAAGGCATATTCAACAGACTTCACACTTTACCCATGATCATCAAACTGCAAGTTGCTGTTCACATACGGCACACATTGGCAGCCACAAAACTTTGACTTACATTCTCACAGAACACATTTATACACATGGGTGGAGAGGAGCAACGTGGAGTTAATTTTTTGCTCAGAAAAATTCCTGTGATCTGGCCGGAATACGATCCGAGGACTTTTGGATCCCAAAGCCACTGTCCTTACCACTAGACCACAGACTCTACAGATTCCAGCATTTTCTTCTTTTAAAACAATGTTTTCTCAAAATTTATCCATTCTCTTTTTTGATATTTTTTTATCATTGATAAGTAAAAAAAAATCCTCTTTTACTTGTCCAGGGACAAGTGGAGAAAATGTATTTTTCCATACCCCTCAGGGACATTATTTATTAAAAGTATATTCAACGTTATTTCATGATGATATCAATTTTTCTGAAGAAAGCAATTATCAAGGGATCAGCAGAAAAATTTCCTTTAGGAGGCAACAAAGTGAAGTTAGAACCCTTGACTTGTGAAGGTTATTGTTCTCCTATTTGATAGTACAAGCAGGGATGTGGAAATAAGGATTTTCTCCATTTGTCCTTGGACAAGTGCAAGATGATTTACTACTTATCAAAGATCAAAATGAACTTGTCTGCAAAAAAGGGATGGATGAATATTGAGAAAAAAATTGTCTTTAATGAAGAAAATGCTGAAGCCCAGCATCTCCTCATTGAAAACAATGTTTTCAACCATATGATACAAATATTAGACTATTTAATCTATTATATCTATTTAGTGCCATTCCACAATTAGCTCTGGTATTTACTTGTCCATGGACAAGTGGCCTTGTAAATGTACTTTTCTGCAGGTAGAAAAGCCTGTGTCAGACAATTCCACACCCCTCTAATGAGTACCTACAACATGTGGTTTCATTGAGAATTAATATTATTCTTTCAGATGTTTGGGTGGAGCAGCCATTTTCTGTTTTATATGGATCATATTGTTACGATGGATTGCTGGTGTTTTTGTTTGGATCACTATTGGACTGTTTTTGGGTTGTTGGGGCTTTGGTAAGAAAACACTCTATTAACTACATATGTTCAAATCTAAACTGAAGCTATGAAAATGTGAATCCTTACACAATTTAACCTTGTCATGCTGAATAAAAATCCTGGCAAAATGGTACTAATATTTAACTGCTGAAAGCACTGGAGAGATATAAAGTTAGCCTGTAATTAAAGGCCACTGGGGCTATTGTCAAGGCGTTTTGTCTATTGTGCGTCTGTCTGTCCATGCGTCCGGTCGTAAACTTTTTTTTTTTTAAAAAATCTTCTCCTCAGAAACTACAGGATGAATTTTAACCAAACTTCGCAGGAATGATCCTTGGGTGACTCTCTCTCAAAGTTGTTCAAGAAATTTTGATCCAATGAAAATGAAAAACAATGGGTGCGGCTAATTTCCAAATATGGTAAAAAGTGAGTTTTCTCAGATTGTAATTGATGGATACAAATTAAATTTTACATGAATGATCCTTGGGTGACCCTCAATCAGTCTAGAAAACATAATTGTGGTCGGATGAAAAAAATGTATTTTAGTGGTGGAGATCATTTCTCTATATGTTGTATAGTGGAAACTTTGAAAATCATTTCTCAGAATGTAACTGATGGGTATCAACCAAATTTCACTGGAATGATACTTGAGTGACCCTTTGTCAGTCTACCAAAATTATTGTGATCCGATGAAAAATATGTATTTTATGGACAGAGGTCATTTCTCTATATGTTATATAGTAGAAACTTTCAAAATCATTTTCTCAGAGTGTAACTGATGGATAATAACCAAATTTCACTGGAATGATCCTTGAGGGACCCTTTATCAGTCTACCAAAAATAATTGTGATTAGATGAAAAATATGATTTTAATGGGCGGAGGTCATTTCTCTATATGTTATATAGTGGGAACTTTGAAAATCATTTTCTCAGAATCTAATTGATGGATATCAACCAAATGTCACTGGAATTATCCTTGGTTGACCCATTATCATGCAGCCAAGAATTATTGTGATCAGATGAAAAAAATGCATTTTATGGGCGGAGGTCATTTCTCAATATGTTATACTGTGGACACTTTGAAAATCATTTCCTCAGAATGTAACCGATGGATACCAATTAAACTTCATTAGTATGATCTTCGAGTGACCTGTTAGCATGCAGCCAAAAATTATAGTAATTGGATAAAAAATTTGTCTTTTATGGGTGGAGGTCATTTCTCTATATGTTGTATAGTGGAAACTTTGTAAATCATTTTCAACACCAGTAGAACCCAAAATATCTAAAAATCTAGTCAAAACTTTGATTTGCTATTAAAAGAATTTCAAGCCTGTGGAGCAACTCAAGCCATTCATGGCTTTCTAGTTGTTAAAATTTTGGTATGAATTGAAAAAGATTGCAAAGGACAATAAAAATTAGGTGCAATTAAAAGCAAACATTATGTAATAGGAAATATTGCTCGAAACAAGCAACTTCTTCCTTTTTTCCACCATCTGTTTTTGCGAACATAAATAAATTCACAAAGAATATAAAATAAAGGGACTACATAGAAAAGGGTGAAATTTGTATTTCTTTCTCATAATGTTTTTACAGCCACCTACTACTGTTACAAAGAGTATTACAGACTCAAGAACTCTGGGTCACCAGACGAGGAATATGGTGTGTCACCATTGTTTGCTGGGGAGTTTAACTATTACTTACAGCTTAAAAAGACTTGGCTTGCTTTTGGTGAGTAATTTCATCATAATTCTTCTTGTAGAATATTTCATCCAGCAATCTGAAATATAATTTTGTTGCTTTCTATTATTCCAAATAATTCTTTACTTTGTTGCTATTCTTAATCCAATTTTTTCAGAGATAACTTTTAAATTAAGCTCTTTTACAACAAAATATTTTCTTTTAACTAAGTTCACTTTTTCAAATGTAAAAATTCTGTAACAAAAAAATATGATTTGAGGAAGAATTTGATTTTATATTGTATCATAAGTCACTAGATCAAGAAATGCAAAAAAAAAATGATAATTAAGGATAAATTGATTTCCTTTCCTGAAGAACAACTTCATTTGTCCATTTCAGCGTGTACAAGTGCTACACTTCTGGCTATATTTATCCTGATATTCATATTTCTGGTCAAGAGAATCTGTATTGCTATAGAACTCATCAAAGAGGCTAGCAGGTATGTTTGTTATATAGTTTTGTCATTGATGGCTCAGCATGAAACAGTTTTAACGAATAATTCTCTAGAATTGAGATTTTTTCAGCCGTTATTCAAGAATCTAAAGATTTTTATATTAGGATACGATGGTTTCACAAGAGAGAGTTAAACGAGTAGCGTTGGCGACGTCGAATGTTTTCACTCACAGTTTTGTGAGCTAACACCATTTTAACTAACATCATCGAGTTTTTCCAAGGTTTTCCCATAATTTTTTAAAAATAGTTTGTCTATTTACATCTGAGGTTTATCGAGAGATTGGCCGAGTGGTGTTCCGAATGATTGTAATAAGCCTTGCATTCAGGATGCTTAAATAATTTCAAATGTGTAAAAATCATACCATGCTTCTCATGTTAGTCCACATACAAAGCAGGGTACAAATTCTCAAATAATTTATGAAAACTGGGATGGCATTCGTGTTCAATATAGTATTGACAGTCCATGCTGTTAAGGAGAAATACTCCCAATTCATTTCTTTAAGAATTATTACCCCTTTTCAACTTAGATATTTTTTTTTCACTTTCAAGAACTTGATGCTTAGTGTGGCATCCACTAGCTGTGCTCTTGTTATAGTCTGTTTGACTTCTATATGGACCAACCTTTTCATCAATTACATAAAATTGCGTTTGATTGAAGGATTTCTATGTCGTGAAATATTAATTTCAGCTTAATACCATTCAAAAATATATTTTTTGGAAACAAAAGGATTTTAAAATAATGATTTGTCTATCTAGTTAATGTAATATTTTCACATTTTTTGCTCTTAAACACGAGGGGTGGTCAATGCGCTTAGTTGTAAAAAGTGTAAACAAATAGTAAATACACATGGTTTTATACTAAACATTTGACAGAAGAGATATCTATTATTCCATATTTGGAAAAGCTAAATTGCATATTGACAGTCAGGACGTCTTAAAGTCAAATATCCCGTGATTTGTACCGTTATTACTCGCCTGCTTATCTAGTTTTCCTTGTGAAAATCCCACCGACTTCGTAAAATAATTCTTTTTGATTGGTCTTAATAAGGGAATATGGGGTTCATCTCAGAATGGATAAAAAATATTATCAATTATCTGGTCAAACAGTTTTTGTAACCGATACAGAATACACTAAGATTTGATATCCTAAAGAAGTGAACAAATCTACAAAATTAATGTTACAAAAGAACTTGATTTTATTCTTAAACGACTTGCCAAAATGCATAAACTTTTGACTCGGCCCCTATGCAAATCTGAGCTATTTTTGGATAGACATTTTGCTGTTCCATTTATAACAAACACAAGTTGGTATGAGAGGCAGAAAGTTACCATGTAGATGGACGGACAAAATTATTATTACAACTTCAAAAATTCTGAACAACAAAATTCTTCATGGTATTAGTTGGAAAATATGATATGAAAAGAAAGAAATATGCTTCATAAATTCGATTCTGAGATTTTCGGCGAAATGTTGGTCCATATAGAAATGGGCTATATTATAATTCAAGTAGTTATGGTGTAAAGAAAATAATGTTTAGATACTTGTATAATATGGATGTGACATGAACATGTATGTAAGATACTCATGAACAAAGTTTCTTCAATCATTTCTACAGCTTTGATTCAGTGTGATGCTCAATTTTTAGCTCTACTGACCAACTTCTTCATTTATGCATGGATTTTCATGAAACTTAGATTTCTCATGTGACCATCGCTACAACTTTGCCATGTGGTTCAACAATGGGACATCATGGGAAAAGGGGCCTTTAAGTAAATATCCTTCCTCCTTCATTTAAAGATATATTTTCACTAAACTTTTTCCTGGTTATACCTTGAATAGCACTATCAAGACATAGGCTTTTCAAAGAGGTGGTTAAGGTTTAGTTTAATCATTTTCTTGTTTAAATTATTATTATTATTTTCTTATTAATAAAATTTTGCTCTGGTTAATATCTTTAACCAGGCAATACACATTTGTAGAACTTTTGCCTCTGGTTGTGAGGATGTTAATCTTCATATGATATTCCTCAAAAGGTGAGCAAAATATCATAACTACAGCTTGAATAGAGCTGTTGTTACAACATTTTACTTGCGCCCTCTGACAAAATGGTAAATTGCTATCCAGAATCTTTTCCAGATTTTCCAAGATGCTGGCCATTGGTCCTTACGCCTGGATCCTCTCATTCAGTCCTCTTATTTTAGAAACAGTCAACACAGTCATTATGATTCAATTACCTTATTTTCAGAGCAATAGGTAACATGATATTCATCCTAGTTTGGCCCATCATACCATGGTGTCTACAGATCGCGTTTGTTGCTTACTACGTGGTCAGTGCAGCGTATGTGGGATCAATGGGCGCAGCTCAATATTATAACAACGCTACAAACACAACAGATGATGGGGTGACATATTACTTGAAGAGAGCGCCTTGTGATGTGAATGTAAGTTAACATTTGAGCCTTTGTGTGAGATTTCCATCAATTTCAAATATGCCCAAAGCAAAGACTCTGACCAGTCTGTGCATCCGCACAGTCTGACCAGAGTCTTCACTATGCGCTTTATTCATAGAAAAATTGTCCAAGTATCTAGAGACCATCAGGTGACTTTAAATTCATAATTTGTAGCTGTCTATGCCTCTCAGTGTTTGCACCTTACTAACATTTCAAATTGTTGGAAATGTCACACACGGGCTCATTTTCAATACCTGAGCATTTTAATCTTTTCCCTTGACATTCTTAAATTTTATGTCCATGTGATATAATAGTTGATCAAATTTTATGGAAAAAGAATGGTTTCATTTGGTTTGCACCAACTTTGCATTAAAGTCCGAAATCTCTTTGAATTTTTGCATGAACACATGATCTGCAACTGCTTGAGTATAGATGAAAATAATCCATTCAGGATGGGAGCAAACCCCACGCAGACAAGTATGTAATTATTCTAAGTCCAATGCTACAATTATTTAGTTAAAGAATATGAAGGATGATGAAAAAAAAGTCTCAACATATAAAGCACCCATCATGTTATTTTCAGGATGCTAATACAGGACAAGCCTGTGAATTTGTCAAGTATGGAGGTGATGAGTAAGTATTGTTTATATCATCTCGAGATAAAAATGATTTAGCAAGAAAAGTTAAGCTCGGATCCACTCAAAGTGAGTTAAAAATTCTGATATTACGTCACTCTGAAAATATTGAAAATATTGTGAGCCCTGTTTGGAAAAATTTCTTTAAATCTTCATTTATAGTAAACTTTCTAACTTGTATGATGGTATGACTCTTCAGAATGCTATGCATCTTTCAACTCAGTACCTTTGTTTTCTGGTTAATTGTTTCTATGGATATTATTACTGTAAATCTTTAAGCTGGGCATGGTATACATAATTAACATCAATTTTATACAAATACTAATACAGATTAGGATTTTTTTCTAAAAAATTCTGATAAGCAGGTGAACTGATAGCAACTTCATTTTAAGACAATCCATGACTATATTTGTATACAGGAGATATTGCTCGAGCGACCATGTGTATGAAGCGACCAATTTTATTAAGCGACCACCATAAAAAGTTCCTTCACCGTAAGCAAAGTCTCTGAAAAAGTGGACATTCTTAACGAAAATTGGTTGTTGTTGAATCTTATGTTGTTTGAACCCATTAGAATCATCTCTAAGACGATTCTAATGGGTTTAAACACCATAGGATTCAGTACGACTTGACCGACAATCTATAAAAATGAACTGTCTCATTTTTATAATATTTTGTATTAAGCGACCATTCCCAAAAACGACTGCTTTTTGGTGGTCCCTTAGGTGGTCGCTTAACACAAGTTTTACTGTATATTTATGTTTATTTCAATTTGTATATATTTATGTTTATTTCAATTTGTATATATTTATGTATATTTCAATTTTCAGATATACAATACCACTGGAGGTGTATTTGCTGTTCATGTTTTTCTGGGGAATGAACTTTATCGTGGCTCTGGGACAGATGACTCTTGCTGGATCAATAGCATCTTATTATTGGGCGTTTGAGAAGCCTAAAGATATCCCAGCATTCCCAGTATCATCGTCTTTGTATAGATCGTTGAGGTAATCCTTTCTCATCTTTAGAAATTTAAGGATGATCTTACTTGAAAGAAATTATAGAAGACAGTTAAGTCAGCTTAATGTCTGAACTTGGAATGATCATTTTATATTGCCATGTATTGTTTGCTAGTACTATCTCAGAATTAACCATAATGAAACAGTATATTCTATGATAAGAAAAATTAAGTATGAAAAGTGGAAGAAAACATTAAGAAAAAATTAACCTATTTATTTTGCTTTGATTGGAAAACAATTTCTTACAACTTAGATTAATCCCTCTAGATTCTGCATCCTGGAAAATTCACTAGTACTTGCGCTGAATATGTGGGTCAATGAAAGAACCAACATCAATAGCCGCTCCTGGGAAATGAACTCAGACCTTTGGGTCAAGAGGCGGACACTCTACCACTGGACCATGGACACCACAAATAAGACAAAGAAAAATTGAACTTATTCAAAACTTTATTTCAAGGTACCATCTTGGTTCCCTAGCATTTGGTTCCCTGTTGATAGCAATTGTACAGATAATACGAGTGTTTTTGGAGTATGTAGACCACAAGTTGAAGGGAAAAGAAAACTGTTTAGCAAAATTCTTTGTCAAGTAAGTGAAGGGCTAATTTCACATGCTTTACAGGGTTTGACACTAAGAGGAGTCCGATAGTCTGAGACTCCTTGTTTAAAAGTTGGGACTCCTTCCATTTGCCAGTCAGAAGTCCTATGGACTCCAAAGGTCATTTGAGAATATTTTGAAAAAAAATGCACAGAGCAGTGTCCTCACTAACACTAGCCAAAACTATATTATTTACTAAAATATTTTCACTACAAAAGTTATTGAAGAAAACATTTGCTGGCATTTCGTAGTACTTTGAAAAAAAATCTTCTTTGGAAGAACATTGTGGAAAAGAAGAAATTGCAAATAACAAGCAATTTCTTCTTTTCCACAGTGTTTTCCCATTATGAAAATTCGGACACCTTACTTCGAGTTTGGACTCCTTGGTTTCATGTGTTAGGTGTTCATTGGACTCCTTACTCTCAGGAGTTAGTGTCGACCTCTGTTTTAATCAAACAGAGAATAATGTGTAAGAAAGAAAGGTTTTCATCATGTCAGATTGAGATGACTCAGGTTGATGTTATTGTTTTGTTTTATTAGTTTATCATTAACTTAAACCAAAGTCAAACTATCTTTTATACAATATAAAACAGTGATTGAGAGGATGTAAACATTTGCTTATTATGTTTTCTGGTAGATGGGATTTAAGATTAATTATTAAATGTGACTAAAATATCATTTAAAAAGGCTATTTATTTGGCATGTGCTCATTTTTCAAAATGTTTAGTTTGAGGAAAGTTTCACAAGTAACAATTAAGTTTGATACTATGAACAAACTTCTTAAATTGGTTTCCTCTTTTTTAAACTTAGTTAAACTCATTTATGACATTTAATAGAAGTTAAATATAATCCTTTTGAACAAAATGGATTGACTTATCAAATATTGTTATATTTTTTCAGATGTTTGAAATGTTGTATGTGGTGTTTAGAAAAGTTCCTAAGATTTCTCAACAAAAATGCTTACATTTTGGTATGTATGTCATGATAATTAATGAAATAACTTATGAAATTTGTCAGGGTCTGTTAATAAAATCTTAAATTGCATTACCCCTTTGCTGTTTAATCCCTGCTTTTTTACGTGCCTGTGATTTTATGATTGAGAAAACATTGTGAAAAAAAAAAAGAAATTGCTTATGACAAGCAATTTCTTCTTTTTCCAGTTTCCACCCTATTTTGTACCCTACAGAATGGTAATTTTTCAAATTAAATCCACATTAAATTTTCGTCTGCAAAACCTTTGAATTTGGACAGGTCCAAAATTTTGTAAAAACAGGAAAGTGTTAAGATATAAGATGCATATAAACCAATTATATTTATAAGAAATTAGTTTGTCACTTCTTGCAATTTTCAATCATTTTTGAACATGAATTTTGAAGGTATTCCATTTTTTACAAAGCATGCCAATGCCAATAAATTGTTAGACAAATTCTAGGTGTGGAAAACCTAGAAAATTAGTGTGAAACATGTTATAAAAAATTATTGCAGGAGTATCAATCACATAGTATCTTCAGTATTTTCTCTTAGTTTTTTGAAATGCAGAATTGTGTCGTAAAGGATCAATCAAAGCAACTCAAAGGTGGTTTTAAAATAGTTACATGTTGTTTTATTTTTACAGATTGCTATATATGGTAAAAATTTCTGCAGTGCAGCAAAAGATGCCTTCTTCTTGATTATGAGAAATGTTGTCAGGTGAGAGTTAAAACCTTTTTTATAACTTACTTATTTGCATTGTTTTCTGATTCATGCTCATTGATATGTTGATGTTGATGTTGAGTAAAATTAATTTCATGAAATTCAAAAGAGAGAGAAAAAATCATTTAATTGATTTTGTAAAAAAACAGGCATAAATTTTGACATCTCAGAACAAAGTTTGTTTACAGTACATATTTTATCTTTCTCCTTTAGGATCCTAAATAAAGTTTTTATAAGTGGCCCAAATCCATGGCTCAGTTCGAAATAGTTTTAACTGCCTTTAAACATACAGGCCGTTGCAACTGTTTCCCACTGATCAATCGATAAACAGTAAATATCATTGACAAATAAATTTCTTTTGACAAATCTTCAAAACAACCAATATATATTACCGTATTTCCCCCTAATAATAGCGCCCTCCCTAATAGTAGCATTCCTACAGTTTTTACCCAGAAAACTTACTTCAAATGCCTAAATTTTAAGATCTTGTTGAGACTTCTTCTCATATTTGATGTGAATTTCCTCTAGACAATCATTTATATGATTGTTTAGAGAAAATTTACCTCAAATTAAATGGAAAAGGGCCTAAAAGACATCAATTTTTATCATTTTTTAATCAGAAAATGCAAACTAAATAAAAGCTCCCTGACATTATTATGTATAGCTCCCTGGAGCGTTTATTAGGAGAAATATGGTAATATTGTTAGCTCAGCTGTTTTTGGAGGTATTGTGATCACCTTGGTGTTGTTAGAATTGGTGTTGGTGTTGGCATTTGCATGACACACTTTAACTTTGGCCATAATCCTGTTGTTGATGATATCTTCAAGAAACTTGGATTATGTATTTATCTCCACGAGAGTAATCCAAGCAATAAAGGGGGAAAACTCTGAAAACATTTTTAAGAGTTATGCCCCTATTTTGACTTAAGATTTTTTGCAATATCCAGCACCTGCAGCTAAGCGTTGACACTCATAGGCTGTGCTCTTGTTCATCTTCAGGATAGACAAAATTTTTGATTGTGTGTAGGTATTTCATAAAATGTCATTTTCTTTCAAAGCTATAGTCCTTGATAAAGTGACATATTTCCTGTTATTCATTAGTAAACTGATGTGTTTATGTTTCAGCTATGGGGATTGCAGTTTTCTGCTTCTTCAGTGGAGATTTAACATATTTCAAAGATTATGTCCCTTGACTACAGTGTATTTTCTGTCTTTCAGAGTTATAGTCCTTGATAAAGTGACAGATTTTGTGTTATTCATCAGTAAGCTGCTGTGTGTGTCTGCTGTGGGGATTGCAGCATTCTTCTTCTTCAGTGGAGATATTACATATCTTACAGATTATGTCCCTAAACTGAACTACTACTTTGCACCTGTTATTGTAAGTTATATTCTCCAAAGATTTTTTTCAAGTTTATCCATAAAATTACGGCAATAAGTTAATTGCACTTTGACTTGCATATCCATCTTTTATTTCGTATAATTTAGTTTGATATAATATAGAGTTTTGTATGCCCCTACATAGAACATTTGGGGCATATTGTTTAAGCACCGTTCTTTTCATCTGTCTCTTATAGACTAACCTTCAAAATCTATGCTTTCCTTTAACTTCTTCTCTTTTCAAGTAACAATGCTTCTATTGTACATTAAGTTTCCTCAAATTTATACACTTCTAGTGGATTATTGTCATTTATGAGGACCGAACTTCTAAAAATATGATGTTACAGGGGCATTTGTGTTCCATTTGGTTCTTTTTAGCTCACCTGAGCATGTAGTGCTCAAAGTGAGCTATTGTGATCGTAGAATGTCTGTCGTCAGTCGTGCATTGTGTGTCATGTGTCGTCCACAATTTCTTTAAACATCTTCTCCTCCTAAACCAGTCGGCCAATCTTGATGAAACTTGGCAGGGAAGTTCCTTGGGTCAAGCTCTACCAAAGTTGTCCAAATAAATGAAATCCACCTTTAACTTTCCCTTTACCCTTAACAAAAAGGGTGAAAATATGAAAATCTTTAAAAATCTTCTTCTATGAAACCAGAAGGCAGACAGCTTTCATATTTGGTATGTAGCATTATCTAGTGGACCTCTACCTAGTTTGTTCATATCAAGACCCTAGGATCATATTTGGGCTCCACCCGGGCGCAACCCTTTTTACATAGAATCAAAGAGCGAAAATCTTTTCAAGTCTTCTTTAGTCAAAACCAGAGGGCACCCTGCTTTCATTTTTGGTATGTAGCCTCATCTAGTGGGCCCCTACCAAGTTTGTTCATATCAAGACCCTTGGGTCATATTTGGGCTCCACCCGGGAGCATTCCTTTCAGCTCAACTGAGCACGATGGGTGAAAATAGGAAAACCTTCAAAAATCTTCTTCTCTGAAACCAGAAGGCAGACAGCTTTCATATTTGGTATGTAGCATCATCTTATGGACCTCTTCCAAGTTTGTTCATATGAAGACCCTGGGGTCAAATTTGGGTTCCACCCGGGTGCATCCCTTTTTACATAGAATCAAAGAACAAAAAGGCATATCTGTCTTGCTCTTCACTGAAAACGTTCCATGGTATTGATCTTAGGCAATTATCTTCTTTTTGACATCTGCCTATCTAATTAATGTGATGTCCCAGGGGTCAAAGAGACTCAGGTGAGCGATCTAGGACCATCTTGGTCATTTTGTTAAGATTACATAACACAATATTTATTTTCAGTTGGTTGTGATTGGTACCTACCTCATTGCGTCCTGTTTCTTCAGTGTATATAGTATGGCTGTGGATACGCTCTTTTTGTGTTTCTGTAAGTAATTTTGTGTAAAATTCAATAATATAACCCTCATAACTATGTTTGGGTGGCATATATACACAGTCAAAAAGTTTTGCAACACTTTTGGTTGTATTGAAAAAAAGTCTAAGTCAGTATCACTGTGAATTGGTGCCTGGGCTATGAGCATATCGATTGGCTATCCAAACCACCAATGTTTTCTTTCCAGATGATCAGTTAAGGCGTAATGTCATGTTGTAATGGGTTTTATATAGAAAGTTCGAATTCATAGGTTAAAGTAAGTCTGATATTTTCACTTTTCACTACTTTGCCTGAGTACTAAAACAGTTCAAAGAAAGCTGCGTAAATTGAAAAAAGAAGAGTGACAGAGCTATTAACCCTTTTCTGTTTAACCCCTTCTTTTTACGTGCCTGTGATTTTATGATGGAGAAAACATTGTGAAAAAGAAGAAATTGCTTCTGACAAGCAATTTCTTCTTTTTCCACACTATTTTCTACCCTACTGAATGGTTATTTTTCAAATTAAATCCACTTTAAATTTCCGTCTGCAAAACCTTTGAATTTGGACAGGTCCAAAATTTTGTAAAACAGGAAAGGGTTAACGGAGGAAGATCATATAACAGTATTTCTGTATTGACAAGATGTCACGAGGTCGATAGTTTAAAACACAATCAAATTGGCTCATGACCCTTTCTGTGATCATTGCAATCAGACCTGATTACTTGATATCTGCCACAACAGCTATACTTTCAGATATTTGAGAGGCGTTAAACACATAGCGTCAACCAAATGTTAACATGGAGAAGATTCGTTACGGTATGAGAGAAAGATTATTAAGAAATCAATTGCTTAAATGCTTATCACTCCAGACTGCTTGATGTTGAAACGCAGAAACGAAATATAGCAAAAAATGACAGGCTGTAACTTTTTGAATTAACCCCTCCTACTGCTGAGGCTATGTTTAGCGATGTTAGAGTCACCATGGAAATAATAGAAAAGCATAAATCTATAGCTAAAAAGATTGAACTCAATGATTTGCATTGTCCATATACAAGATTTCTGTTACAGAAAAATATTTTGTTAAAAATATCAAGTGTTGCTAAACTTTTTGATTAAGTATAGGAATCAGCTTGTCAGTCCATCTGCCTGTAGCTTTTCATGTCCCCTCAATTTCTCAGCAACTAATGGACAGATTTCATTCAAATTTTACAGATGTGGTCAGTACCAAGCAAAAATGTGTATATCCTGTTTTGGACTTTGACAGACTTAAGGCCCTTTGTTAAGAAATGTTGTCTGCTTAATTTCTCTGCACATACTGAAGGAATGTGATTCAAACTTCACAAAAAGACTCAATATAAGTCAGTAATGTGCATATCCTACTTGCATTACAAACTATTGAATTTTAACCCAGTTATGGTCCCTTGATGAAAATATCAGTTGTTCTGGCTGTTGCTTATTTCATTTCAAACGTCAAAGAAGACTAAATATTTGTAGCAAATAATATCCTATACTGATGGCTTATTCCTTTGCTGTTTAATCCCTGCTTTTTTATGAGCCTGTGATTTTATGATTGAGAAAACATTGTGAAAAAAGAAAAAAATTGCTTCTGACAAGCAATTTCTTTTTTTTCCACACTATTTTCTACCCTGCTGAATGGTTATTTTTCAAATTAAATCCACTTTAAATTTTCGTCTGCAAAACCTTTGAATTTGGACAGGTCCAAAATTTTGTAAATTTTGTAAAACAGGAAAGTGTTATCTTAATAAACAAAGCACTTTTGGGGTGTCTAGTCTGCTTTACGACAATTTCTTGTTTTGAAATGCTGCAAGCTTTTAAATAAGATTTGAAAGAAGAACAACAGTCATTCAGAATGAATTTTCTTAGAAAAAAAGTCAAGGTAATGTATCAAGGTCATGTTTATTCAGTATTTAACATCTTTATAGCCTCAGCAGAGCCAAGGTCAAGAGAGAAAGTCAAATTCTAAGACATTAATTATATTAAGGATATTTAAGTACAGTCCTTCTTGCTCGAGCGACCATGTCTATCAAGAGACCATTTTTATAGAGCCACAATTTTCAAAATCCCCTTAAAATCAAAATATCTGAAACAGTTGATTTTATTGGTCGAAAAAATTATTGCAAATGAAGCCTATGTTGCTAAAACTCAATAGAATTGTATTTATAAGACTATTCTATTAAGTTTTAACAACATTGGATTAGTGAGAAATTCGTAATAACTCATATTAAATCAACATTATTGTTCCAATTTGTACACCAGATGTGAACTGAGCGACAATTCCCTTAAGTGTTATTTAACCCTTGGCTGAACCCGGAATATTCCTGCTTTGCAGGAGCTATAGACAAACATCAGCCTGCACATATGTGCAGTCTGATGTTAGTCTACACCACCTGTTTCTCACTTTTAAACCAGAATTGTCAATTGATTTAGTTTTCCCAAATAAAAATTGACCTACAGTTGGTACTTTCAGTGCTTTTTGCCCTTTGATTTTGATTAAAATTTTCAGCCAAAATTTTTTTAGCATGACTAGGGTTAATATACATTTTACTGTATTGGATTCAATAAATCTTGTAAATTTTAATCATGATTTATTTTTTTTCCAGTGGAGGACCTTGAAATGAATGATGGATCACCAGAGAAACCTTATTTCATGAGCAAAGGACTGATGAAAATTCTGGGGAAGAAAAACAAACAGTTAAAGGAGGCAAAAGAATAAACAGACAACTCATTCCAAGAAATTGAATGTATGATAATTGGGCACCACAAATCTCACTTTTTTCTCCATTATGACTTTCAAGACCTTCATCCCTTTGGTTCTATTCTCTAATTGAGAGTCTTCAGATAGAAGGACTGATGAAAATTCTGGGGAAAAAAGTAAACAGTTGACAGAGATAAAAAGAATGAACAGCCAATAAAGCATCCAAATAAGATAAAACAAGCTTAAATAAGCTATAGTAGTTGGATATTTGTATTTTATATATTGGGGGGGGGGGTATATAGAAAATCTGTATTTCATAATAATACTAAAAGACTTAATGGTTAGTTATGAAGGCTTAATAGTTAGTTATGCGATGTATTTAAAACATCTGTAAAAACTGCTCTCTTTGATAGAATATCATTTTTTTTTCAAATATTATTATAAACTTGCCACTTCTTGGAGATTTATTTTCTACAAATTTTGTTCAATTTAACTGGTTTATTGTTTTGAATTTCACTATACATATTTAAAGCTCTTTTTCAGAATCTTTGTTTTGCTTTTTTTCTTTAAAATTATTATAAATATACTTTTATATTTCATACTTTTTCAGATTTATGAATGATTTTTTTCCTGATCACTGATTTATATCTGGACAATATGATATTATTGAAAAACAAAGTTGGAAACAAACAGAAAAAATGCCTGCTTTAATTATGCACCAATTACATTTATTTTTGAGTTAAAATTAAAAGACATCAAAGATGAGAATATCAAAAATGCTTTTATTTTTCATAAAGTGAGGACATTTTTTCAGATATAAAATCATAGTGTAGGAAGCAAAAATTGCTTTAATCCATCAATTTCTATTTGAATTCTTGAAGGTTTTTCACAGCTTTCTTTCTTCAGATTTTGAGGGTAATGGTTTTGGGGTTGAACAATCCAAAGTAAATTAAAAAAATAAAATAGAAAATCAAATGAAAATTAGGCTTTAAGCTTGTGGAATAGAGAATACATACTAAGTGTTTTGTATGAAAAAAAAATATCTTACAAGGTTGGGTGAATTGATAATTTAGGATCTGATGAGACAATCATCAATTCCCACAACCGTGTTAGATATTTTTTCATTCAATACACTAAGTATGTTTTATAGTTATCTTTTAACCTCTATTTGCCTTGTTTTTATTGATGTTTCTAACAGAAATGCAAGTTTCTCAAAATAACTGCATTATGTCATTGGCTTAAAAATATCCATGTGATATCATAAAAAATATCATATGGGATGTTATCACACAGATATTTTGTATAGTTATAAGATAAATCCTAATATTTCATGTATTTTCCATGTTTATATATTTTATACATACATGTTTGTGATATGAATGTGATTGAAAACACATTTGCTGGTTCAAATGTTTTTCATGGGTGTTATTAATATACTTATGTATTTAGCTTACACCTTTGTTGTTTAATAAGCAAACCCAAGGTATTGCTCTAGACAAGGTGTCATTTTCTGTGTGTTTCTTGTCATTCTGAGAAAACTTCAACATTTATATAGTTAGTCTCTCCAATCATTTCAGGCTTCACTTGAAACTTGGAATATGTGTTCACTATCAAAAGAGCAACTGATACTTTCAAGGGGGAAAACTTTTAAGCGTTGG
Source organism: Fragum whitleyi (assembly GCA_948146395.1). NCBI lineage: Eukaryota > Metazoa > Mollusca > Bivalvia > Cardiida > Cardiidae > Fragum > Fragum whitleyi. Next base: position 20,088,675 of record OX411543.1, on the reverse strand, counting down.
TATATTCCTGTATTAAATATGCCCCATTGTTTACCATGAATTTTCATCGAACGGAGGCAACAGTATGAGGTGCTTCAATAATTATGGTGAATATTTTTTAGCCTGTGTGGGACATTTCAATTAATTTCATGTGTGCGTGATAAATAGAGGATATTGAATGAGTGGTCATTGAATACTGAATTTATTAAACAAGTCATCTATAAACAGATAAAAACAAGGCTGCGCCGAGTTTTTATCTGTTTATAGATGACGAGTATAATAAATTCTGTATTTTATGAGCACAAATTTTATATTCTGTTTATAATATGACCCGAATTTTAGCGAAAAAATCGTCAAAATTCTTGAAATTCAACGTTCAATTTTCCGCGAAACTTATAATGCCGTTTAAAAATGATGTCACAAAACATAGATTATGAGGTCATTTTCGCGGTAACAAAATAGCGTTGCTATTCGCTCTGAGCTCATTTGCATAGTTATTCCACTAGTGTAATAACACCCTTGAAATATCAAAAATATTTAATGGGTTTATTTCACTCCCGCAACGTAGGTCATATTATAAACAGACGTAAAGCAACCTGGACAGCAACACAATTCAATTAGAATATTCTCTGACCACCTGAAGGGTGGTAAAGATCTTAGCTTTCGCCAGAGCGCATAGTGAAGACTTTGGTCAGCCTGTGTGTATGCACAGGCTGACCAAAGGCATTGCTTTGCGCACATGTGAAATTGTTGGAAATGTCACTTACTGGCTCATTTGAATTCTTGAGAAACAATAATGCTAACAACACTAAGGGAATCAATAATAAGCGATATGTAAATTTGTGAATGAAATTTAAACTTTATTGAGCATGCACAATGTATTTATCGATTTATTATTATTTTTTGGAAATTTTTGCCTCATGTACTATCATGTCCTATCTAAAAACAGAATTAATCAATATTTTCAAATAAAAGGAAGACTTTAAAAGACCAATTGCTAGTAATTTTCTTTCTTCCCAGGCTTTCTGCAGATAAAATTCAAATTTGTAATGCTACAAAAAAGCTGAAAATATTTAAATGTGTAAACTCTGAATATTCACATGAAATAGATGTATATTCTCCCTTTAAGGGACTTCTAAAGAGTAAAAATAACAAGATGTGCTTGTGAAACACTAATGCCCCCGTCACAGCATTTTTTTTCGAAGTTTGACCTTGACAGATGACCTTGACCTTGTCACATGACCTTGACTTTGGTATCAGCAGATGCAGATCATTGAGATCTATCATCATGCCAAATATGAGCCTTGTATCTTGAATAGGCTTGAAGATATTGGCAAAGGTTAAGTTTTCGGACAGACGGACGGACAGACGGACAGACAGACAGACAGACGGACGGACGGACAGACAGACAGACGGACAGACAGACAGACAGACAGACGGACATGAGTAAAACAATATGCCTCCGATCTCTCGATACGGGGGCATAAAAATATGGTATATTTATGAATGCTGTCAGAAGTCATACTAGATATTGTTGTTTAATGCAGATTGTACTGTTTTGTTAATATAGATCAAATAAATATTTTTTGATGTTCATCAGAAAACTTTCTATTATTTTGTACACCCGCTGGCTTACAGTAAATCGCTTACAGTAAAGTGACCCCTTACGGGACAACCAAAAGCGGTCGTAAAAGAGAATGGTTGCTTAAAGTACGCATTTTGTTTAAAAATTGGAAACAAGTTTGATTTAATGTGTATGTAATTGCGAATTTCTCAATAACCCTATGTTGTTAAAACTCAACAGGATCGTTCTTTTGAGTTTTTATACGTCCGAAGGGTCGTATTATGTTATGGCCTCGGTCGTCTGTCCGTCTGTCTGTCCGTCCGTTAGCAATTTCTAGCTCCACTGGCTGAAAGCCACTGGGGCTATTGTCATGGCGTTGTGTCCGTCCTGTGTCCGTCCGTCCGTGCGTCCGTGCGTCAGGTCGTAAACTTTTTCTTTAAAAATCTTCTCCTCAGAAACTACTGGATGAATTTCAACCAAACTTCACAGGAATTATCCTTGGGTGACCCTCTTTCAAAGTTGTTCAAGAAATTTTGATCCAATGAAAAACATGGATTTTATGGGCGTGGCTTATTTCCATATATGGTAAAAAGTGAGTTTTCTCAGATTCTAATTGATGGATACCAATTAAATTTTACATGAATGATCCTTGAGAGACCCTTTATGAGTCTACCAAAAATTATTGTGATCAGATGAAAAATATGGATTTTATGGGCGGAGGTCATTTCTCTATATGTTATATAGTGGAAACTTTGAAAATCATTTTCTCAGAATGTAACAGATGGATATCAACCAAATTTCACAGGAATGATCCTTGGGTGACCCTTTATCAGTCTAAAAAAAATTATTGTGATCTGATGAAAAATATGGATTTTATTGGCGGAGGTCATTTCTCTGTATGATATATAGTGGAAACTTGGAAAATCATTTTCTCAGAGTGTAATTGATGGATATCAACCAAATTTCACTGGAATGATCCTTGAGTGACCCTTTATCATTCTACCAAAAATAAATGTGATCGTAGGAAAAATATGTATTTTATTGGCGGAGGTCATTTCTCTATATGTTATATAGTGGAAACTTTGAAAATCAATTTCTCAGAATGTAACTGTTGGAAATCAATTAAAATTCATTGGTATGATCCTCAATTAAAATTCATTTGTGTGATCCTTGGGTGAACCATTATCATGTAGCCAAAAATTATTGTGATTGGATGAAATATATGTCTTTTATGGGTGGAGGTAATTTCTTTATATGTTATATAGTGGAAACTTTGAAAATCATTTCAACATCAGTAGAACCCTAAAATATGTAAAAATTTAGTCAAAACTTAGGTTTGCTATTACAAGAATTTCAAGCCTGTGGAGCGACTCAAGCCTTTCAAGGCTTTCTAGTTTGTGTGCGCGACTCCTCCTAAACTATCAATGGGAATAAGCTGAAACTACACAAAATTACTCCCTATGATGTCTAGTTGTGCATAAGACCTTTGAAATTCAAATCGCTTTGGTCAATCCTGAGAAATCTTGAATTATCTGCCCTTGAATTAAACGAAAATCACTGTACTTTGTGTGCAACTCCTCCTTCACTATCAATTGAAATGAGCTGAAACTAGACACAATTACTCTCTATGGTGTCTAGTTTTGCATTTAAAATTTAAATTTTAAATGCTCCAGTTATTCTAGAGTTATCTTGGATTATCTGCCCTTGAGTTGATGAAAAACAAAATTTCTTTTCTCCTACATTATTGATGGGAATGAAAGGAAACTTGCCATAATGACTCTGTAGGTTGTCTTTTTGTGCTTAGGACTAAATATATTTTCATATTTAAATGTTATGGCACCAGTTGTCTGTCTGTCTGTCTGTTTGCAATATTTTTAGCTATCATTCAAGCTTGCGTTACTGACAAGCCAAGGTTACTGACAAGCCCCTTTGGGCGTATATGCGCCGCTCTGCGAAGCTCTCGTTAACATCATAGCATTCATTTACTATCACTTTAGATCAATAAAATCTAATTTGTAAGATATTTTGCTTTAAAGAAGGGGATTTTGAAAACGGTCGCTTAAATTAGTAACAAAGGTGGCATAATAGACGTGGCTCGAGAAAGATGGACTGTATAAACAAAACGACATGTCATCATGTACGATGATTGGCACAAGTCAGCTCGGTCGGGGTAGAGCTGAATTCAAAATAAATGAAGGTCGTTATTGTGGGTTCGATTCCCAGGCTGTCACATTAACAAACTAATTATCTCTCGGATGAGGCCTAAAACCGAGTCCCCGTGTGAAGATGCTATCCATCGAGCACGTTAAAGAACCATGGCGGATCTCATGCATCCTTACACTATCCCCCGATATTCATCGCTCATGTGGTCATATGCTACAGTAGCAACGACAAATTATCGAAAATACACACGGTCCCCAAGTAGCTTGACCGGTTCACAGTCAACTCGGCCTGTGAATAACTCGGCCCGATGTGTATTTTTTTCCTAAAATGATTTCTTTGGTTTGGCTGTATATTCAGCGTGGATTGGAGCTAAAAAAATACAAAAACCCATGTTTTAGAAGCTTATTTCATCCTTTTATGGGCTCAAACAGAGCCCAAAATAGCCTTTTTGGTGTTTTTATATTAGTGGGTTAAGGGATAAAACCTTGTATGTTTCGAGATGATTTCTGAAGCCCTGTATGGTATTAAATGTGGATTGGCGTTGAAATACTTGGATGTCCATGTACTCTAGGGTCATTTTAGAATTTGTGTGGGCTCTTATAATAGCCCATATGAGCCGATTTTGGTGTTTTCCTTTTATAAGATTCACAAAAAAAACGACATTCCTTTGTCTTTTCTTTTCAAATTACGTTCAAATTTCGCTCGTAGCCGAGCGTTGGTTAGTGTCGATGTACATTATTTTTTCAATTTTTAACTTCTGATATGCTTTTTGATTGGCTTTAAAATGAGCCCATTTGAACAGATTTAGGAGTTGTCCAAACTCGCGATTTTTGAATAAAGTAGCCCTTTTTACGATGCCAACTTGTACCACAAATGGTACAAAAGTAAATGAATCGAATTTTCAAACCCATGGAGTTAAATCATAATGAATTTGGTATAGTGAATGATCGTAGAATTTTACCGAAATGGAATTGAATGATTCTGAGGAGCGTGTTTTGAATGACTTTTAAGGGAGGAAACATGGAATCGCTAATTGCCTTCAAAATATACATTAGGGGAAAACCGGGTAAATTCGGACGTTTTTTACCAACCTTATTTCAGGCTTGATTCTGGAACTATGATAGGTGGAAACCCGGGCACTAGCCGTATCCTCATCACTCGAGCGGTCATTAAACTTGTATTATATCCAAAAAATGTGAAGCAAATGATGGCCAAAACGTTGTGAAAACAAGAAGTTTGAGAGTACTGTGAAACGGATTAATTCGGACGGGATTGGACAAATTCGGACATGCAAGCGATAAAACTCGAACATTTTTCTCTCAAAGCGTGAAATTCGGACAATTAATGAATTTCGATAATTTGGGGAATGTAGACACGGATTTTGTTAGTTTAAAGGAAGAATGTTAATTCGAAGCTTTAAAACTTCAATTCAGAAATGCTTTGACTAAAGATACTGTATTTATTCACCGACTTTGACGCAGAAAGTTGGCAAATATTTAGAACAAAATACAGACAAATGAGAATATTAACAGACACTGACATGAAATGTCTAAACGTGTACTAAGCTCGGATGTATTCATAGAAAAAAATGAATATAAGGGGATAAATTGATATTACTTAGTTTTCAAAGCATACAATATGTATAGTCCGAATTTTTACTTCTGTTGAATTCTGAAAGTGGAAATTTGGACACTTCGAAAAAAGCTTTATATTACGATTCTGAGCAAATAATTGTTGATTATTTTATTAAAATTGTTTATCTCTTTGACATTTTAATCGATTAATTAATTCTCGCCAATCCATACCTATTTCTTAACCGTTGACCGATATTCAATATTCGTCAGCAATGTATGAATGCCACTTCAGTTCGTAAGGTAGCCAGGGGTTTGTGACTTTAAATAGTTTTATTTCCACCAACATATCTATCATTACATCACAAATTAAACTGACTTATGTGAGATATATCTCAGAATGTATAGAAATATTTGTTAAAGACGCTGTTGTCATTGCCTTTTCAAAAAATTATTTTAAAAAGTATGTCCGAATTTATACGTCTGTCCGAACATCTACTTCCATTTAAATATTTTGAGAGCGCTTAGTGAATGATTTAGAATGATTTTGTTAGGAATATCTTTCAATTTCACGGTGTTCTTAATTGTCCCCGGTGCTTGTAGCCCATAAGAGAAGGTGTGTGTGTGTGAAGGGTGTGTGTGTGTGTGTGTGTTTTGCATAAGGCAAATATTCGAAAGATTAAAATAATAAACGAATATTTCTGAAAATAATATGTTTGTTTTCAATGTTGCTCACTCGTACCGTAAATGGTATCAATGATCTCTTTGGGTCGGAAATATTCCGTTTTATTTTTCTAACCAATTACCTCACTTTTTTCGATTATATGGACCCTAAATAAGCCCATATGAGTCAACATGGTCACTTTGCCAACAATTTGGTTCCATTAAAGATTTCTAAAGAATGGTATTTCTGAGACCTTATGAGTTAATGGGTTTCGGTAAAACATATGTGAATCGATTTTCAAAGACCATACCTATATAATTGGCGCTGAATGAAACCCGTAAGAGCATTTTTCGACATTCTATAAATATACGACGAACAAATATGTTTTGATTCAATGTTGTATTTTTGCTTTAACATTTATAAGTTCCCACGAATAAAAATCACGTTGGCTTATTTTTGATAGTTTGTTCGTATTACTCTGTTTCAAATTGTTTTTACTGCCCTTAACATCTGAAGCGATGCTACTCTAGTATTGCTTGATTCACATAGTTGAAGAAAATACTTGGAAAGTTTTTCTATGGTAGATATGTCTTCAAAAAAATAAAAATATACAATAAGTTTTCTTAAGTGTATAGGTTGAAAATTTATATGGAACTATGAACGGACATTGTTATTGCCGCTTCAAGTGTAACACTCCTGCAGTTCACTGTTCTGGTAACAGCTCAAACCCGTTCAAATCTAAAGAAACAGACTTTGACCAACTAGTTTTCATTGGTCATACAAGCGAATACTTCTTAAAAATTACCAACGATAAGTATGTTGTTTTGGTTTAGAAGACGCGTAAAACATTCACAGTGACAAGGAAAATTTCTTTAAGTCAAGACAGAATAAAAAGGATTTTTTTACCAGTCATTTTAAAATAAGACCCACAAGAACAGCTCGATAACATCGAAAACTTTCAAGTTTAAATAAACTTTGATTTATTAATGAAACTTTTAAGTCAAGGAAACAGCTTCTGTGATCATCGAAAAATATTAGCATTCCTTGCACTGAGTCTCTTGACTATTTCAGTATGAAATATGAAGTATGCACCTACTGTGGCAACTAAAAAGAAGATATAGTACAGTGATCGTGAAGGTCAGAACACTCATGTCACCACATTACAGATCGAGTAATTTTCGCCATCAGTAAAATTGTCAAGAAATTGTGTTTCTCATTCGACAAAAATAGTTACATTCTCCTTTTTGACCTTACACCTCTCCAAAATCTTGTATCTTACAGTAAAGACAAATCTCTCAGTAAAATGGGTGTGGTGACCATGGCTGTGTGCTTAAAGCTACTCTTTCACAGTTCTTCATAGAACAAATACAAATCTGGTTCTTAGTTTTGGAAATTTGTGATTTTTTCTATGTTTAAGAATCGCACATGGGTATGGTACTAACAACAACTCATCAAAAAATGTAGCTTGAATGTTCGAACAGGCAAAGTCAGTGACGAACCAGTCTTTTATATCCAGTCTCTAGATTACGAAATTGTTAATTTTCATTTATAGTGTTTCATTTTTCGCATGTTTCGATATGAAGTTCCCCAATTGACAAATACTTCGAACTTGACCTTTGATAGAATGGGACAAACAGGCAGAATTGTGTGCGTAAATACTTGACTCAAAATTTAAGAATAATCTTTTAGGCGTTAGTTGCTTTATTTTTTCAGAATGGAATCCCGCTAACTTCAGGAATATGTCTTTTTTTCTTGCCTTACAAGATCGAATAGTTTTATTGTAAAAAAAAATCGCATTTCCCAATCTGTGAAAGAGCAGCTTAAATAAAGCGTGTTTGATACAGTCGACCGGGGTTACATATTTTAGGTATTTTCGACTGCAATGATTTTAGTCTTGTGTAAGAAAGCTTCAAACTATAGAGTAGTCCCTTCTTATATTTGGAGGGTATTCAAACCAGCACATGTGGGCTTCAGCGAGCGCCAATAATTATGTGTGGGCTTTGGATGTTTGATTCATATTTTTTTTTTAATTCTACCCTCAATATAACCCTACTTAATTTAATGTGGCTCGAGAAATGTTTAAGACAAGAAATTAATTTCTCCTCACCCATTTTTAGGCAAAGTATCCGTGTTCGTTCACAAGGGCTCATTAAGATTCAGTAAAATTGATTAAACATCTCGTTGTTGGATAAAAGAATTTCGATCGACATTTTGTTTAAACAAATAATGAACCCTTTACAGCAATTTTGGTACCCGTAAACACCATAAGAAGTGCCGTTGTTCTTAAACCCAACTTCAGAAACTCATGGTCTGGCTTCAATGGGATTCTTTGCAAACCAATCAAAAGGATTAATAGACTTTAAATATGGGCTTATTGTTTAGTATACCAAAAGCTTTCATAAATACAAAAACGTGCTGAAAAAAATAGGAGAACGGTTCAATCGCAATGAAAATTACCTTTTTTGTGACCATTATTCAAAAAAGCACCCAAATCAGTTCACATGGGCTATTATGCCGGAGAGCCCATAAATTCATAAAATGGTCATAGAGAACACGGACCTGCAAGTGTTTCAATGCCAACCAACAGTTTATACCAAACAGAGCTTAATAAATCATCTCTAAACAAAAAAATGTTTTTCCTAAACCCATCAATAGGAAACAGCCAAAATTGCTATTTTGGGCTCCGTGAGAGCCCAAAAATAGTGGAAAAGCTTTTGAAATATGGGTAACTGTATTTTCTAAAATGTTCTAAAACTAAATACATTGTTATACTAAAGTATACATTTAAGAAGAAAAACTAAAAACCTTTCCTTAACCTAGTATTAGGAAAATACCCATTTTGCCCATATGGGCTCCTTTGAGAGCCCATAAAATCGGGGAACAGACCCGAAAAATTTGGACCCGCACAGCTTCCGATTGTTTGACCCCTAAACAATCAATTAAACCTAAAAAATCAATTTCAGCACGAAAATCCTACGGAATTACATAAGGCACCGCACTATTTCGTCGATCTGAAGTTGTCAGCAGAAACATCTTTGTTTAGTTTATAATAAAATAGAAGCAAGTGAAAAGACACAGGTTTTAATTTTTGGTAAGTTTGATAGTTTTAAATGGGGTTTTACGCCTCTTTAAACAATATTTCAGAGACATGCGGCGGCTGGAGCACCTCAGTGGATTCCTTTTATTTCTCACACCAGTTCTACCATCACATCCTTTCCTAGCCTCCAGCTGCTATCCTACATGGGTCTATTATTTTCGACCCGTTGTTGAAAGATAAATAGACGGAAAGGATGCGTGCCGCCGTTGGGGTAAAAGATCCACAAATTTCATTTATTCGACTTCTTTTAACAACAGTAATTGTTGACTCCTTACACCATTGATAAAATACAGCAGCTTAATAAACAATTACCGAAAGAACTATGATCGCATTTCAACAAAAAGGTAGGCTTATAGGCAAAGGGTATTGGAAGCTACGCTAAATACCAATGACTCAGTGCGAAACAGTTGTAACTTCCTATAAACAAATATGTAGTTACAACTGTTTTGCGCTTATCCATCGATATTTGTTAGGACGGTGAAAAAATGGCAAAAAATGAATATTATCCGCGTAAATATTAACATTCGATGGGGAAAAAGGTTCATAAAACCTCTGTTGAATGTTAAGTGACCTTGATTTTGTGGGCAATGGCCTTTATTGGAGTGTTCAAGAGTTTGTAAAATCAAATCAAGTATAGTCGATTTCAACATCCGACAAGGGAGATGGGATTTTATTAGAGCATATAGCTCTTTCAGGATTTTTACGGTACATATTTTAAAAAATCAATTTCAAGTATGGGAAATAAGCCGCATAAAATCAGTTTTTATGACGATATTATTATCAATATCATTATTATTTCTTTTTATTATGGAATAAGGTAGACGTTGGCCAAAGCCGTCAATACAAGTTCTGCAAAACAACAACGAAAACAAACATGCACTGTGAGAGAAGAACGGTCTAAAATATTTTCAATCCGTTTGTCCGATGCCATGACAACCAGACATTTCATGAAAAAATGTTTAATAAAGGGATCTGTCGGAGGACAGGGTGCAGTAAAAGTAAATCAATGTGGACATTGGAAAATTCCCTTAAATTCCATATCAGAGTAATGAATCTTTGTCAAGATGCTGATATGAATCATGTGCAAAGTTTCGAAGCAATTGCTTTAGTAGAAACAGAGATATTACAAATATAGTTGCAAGCAAACACTTATAGACCGGGATTTCTTAGTCCGAAAAGGATTAAAAATTCAATAAACTCCACTTCAGAGTAATGAATCTTTGTCTAGAGGCTAATACTATGGTTACAAAGGCATATACAAAGTTTCCAAACAATAGCTTTACTTGAAACAGGAAACTGAAAATTAATCTCACGTCGCGTAGTCACTGTTTTTGATTTTCATACACCGATGGAATAAAAAAAAAGTACTGACTATATCTCTTAATTGGAACCGAAACTTGGTGGTAATATTGAGTGAAATGGTGAAATAAAGCGGTAATGACGGCAATGTAAGTACTTGTGCATGTAGATTTCATGAAGGAAGTGTATCCCTCCGCGTTATCAAAAGTTAATTTACGAGAGTCATGGCGGATGATAACAAAGCGATTAAAACTTTTCGATCTTTGTTTTGAATTTCAAGTGGGATAGTTAAGGCGTGGACAATTAATTTGTAAACAAATATGGGAAAGAAAGTCGAGGATAATGGGCTAGCGATGCAGGACAGAAAAGGTATGTTAAAAGATATTCTAAACTGGAAAATGTCCCGCCATAAAAACTTGGTGTTGCGGTTGTGTTGCAGACGACATTATCGAATAATGAAAGCAAAGGTTATTAAAATCAAACGTACTTGCCCATAAAGGAATCTGTTGCAAAATAAGAACATTTGTGAACATTAGAAGAAATTTATAAATATTTTTACTTGGGAAAAAGAAAAGAAAAAAAATATGTACAGTATATATATATGATTGCATGGATTAGAAAGGATAATAGGGGACTTCGGCACAGGTAGTGATGACGTCATCAAAATATGAGTGGTTGGCGTTTCAAACCATTTTTACATACACAAAGAGCAAAAAATCCAATTTTCAAGTAGTAAAATTATACATTTGTAATGATTTATTCCAAGTGATGAAGGTGTCAAAATGTAGATAAATCATCCCTTCTTCTGGTTATGCAGTTGTCATCATGTGACAATGTCTTTGAAACGAATAATTTGTGTCGAAATATAACCACCCGGAGAGTCATACGAATCCCAATGATTCGTAGTTGAGCAACCAAAGTATCGGAAATGGGACACGAATAAAGCTGTATTTACGGCATTTTTGGCCACACAGCAATGAAATATGTTAGTTTGAATTTCAATGCTGATTTTTTTTTATTTTATTTTTTTTTATCTCAGTAACGATATTCATCCTGTCTCAGAACATCCAAACATAGATTTAAGTTTTGTATTTATCCTTAATGGTCTTAACAACATAAATCCAGTCATTTTAACCTAGGAATATTGAGAATCGTCCAAAGCTATCTAAATATTAAATCCAAATTGATAAAAATGAAAACACACACACGTTTAGAAATTAAGGTCATGTTAGATAATAAGCGAACGTTGCAAATCCAAGATATTCGGATGAAACGGCTTTTCGAACACATACTGTTAGGTACAAAACCCTAACAGAGAGTTTACATTATGTGACATGAAAAACATTATCGGCACTCATCACACAAACATGTGTCATACAGATTGTCATTCCTAACCCAATGATCTATACTACACGGCGAATCTCTTTGATCTGACCATAACCGGATGCGCCAATCAATAGTGTCAATGTCATAAAACGGTAGCCGCTTATCCCACACACGTGCACGGGTCATTAAGATCGCCCTTACTTACGCAACGTTTTATACCACATTCCTAATTTTCTTTGATCTGCATCAATCAAGCCAAGTCATTTGCCACTGATTGGTTGCTTTCAGTATGACACAACTAGTCTTTGAGCCCAATGTGTGAAAGCTTGGTTTACACGTCAAATATTATGCTTAATCAGACATGGAAATAACATGCTGTCATATAAAAAGTCAAAATATTCCACATGCTTCAAAACATTGCAACTATAGAATTGCAACATTTGACTGATTACAATCCTCCGAAGGCCATCTCGTTGATATTATAGAACTATTACAGTCAATCAAATACATACTTTTTGTAATCTTTGTCATAATTAGCAGAAGTGTAGAATTTCAACCAATCAAATCATTGACGGATCCTGAGGGGGATTGCAGTGAGGGGTCGAAGATGTGTCATTAAATTATCATAGAGAAATTCGATTTAAACTGGGCACTTATAGGAAAAGGCACCATCTATATTTTAAGTTCCAAACCTCTTTACAGAAATCCTGTATCCACCACTGCAAATGATAAAAATGTTTTCGAAATGATAAAATCAAATTCATTTATAACTTACTATATTCATTCATTCATTCGTTCGTTCGTTCGTTCATTCATTCATTCATTCATTCATTCATTCATTCATTCATTCATTCATTCATTCATTCATTCATTCATTCATTCATTCATTCATTCATTCATTCATTCATTCATTCATTCCTCCGTCCATCCGTCCAACCATTCCTCTATCCTTCCGTCCATACATCCATCCGTACGTCCGTCAATCCATACATCCGTCCGTCGCCGCCGTCATAGCGCAGTTGCGTCGGACTGTCAATTTAGAGGTCCCGGGTTCGATCCCCGACGGCGGCACTCATTCTTTCCGACTATTTGTCTCTCACCAATGGGTTGATAATCGTAGACCTATGCGTGACAGCAGCTGGAGGCTAGGATGTGATGGTTGTACTGGTGAGAGAAATACCAGGAATCCATTGTAAGGTGCTCCAGCCGCCGGGATATAACTTGACTGAAATAATGTTGAAAGCGGCGTTAAACTCCATGCAATCAATCAATCAATCAATCCACCGTCCTTCCATACATCAATCCATCCGTCCTTCTATCCGTCCATCCATCCATCTGTCCGTCCATCCGTCCGTCCTTCCGTCCAATCGTTTGTTTGTAATTTCGTTCGTTAGTTTGTTCGTCCGTCCGTCTGTTTGTCCGTATGTCCGTCCGCCTGTCTTACTAGCCGACTTTGAATTCATACGTCAGTCGGTCATGGGACATTCTTAGTACCATAAAAAATCTTCAGTTTGAACACTTTGTATTTAAACAGGTCAATTAGCCCAAATCGAATACCTTTTCACTGTTTTCAACAAGGTGAAAGGGTTTGTCTAACAAATAACCGATAATGACACCACATGTCATTCAAGAATCAATATTTCCTAATTAGGGAATGTCATAAGGCATCTAAGGAAAATTGTAACATGCCGAAATATTTTGTTATAGTGTTACAGATATTGTTTGGATGTATAATGGCTAAATTTTGAGTGATTGGAAAAGACTATCAATGCCGTTTTATCGAACGATTTTGTTCGCATAAACAAACAAAACATAAACCTATTTTTTTTATAATAATAAGATATTAAAGATAAAAATTATAATCAGGATTTAATAAAATCAAGATAAATCAGCGGTAAAAATGATAAATGTTTGCAAAAAATCAACCAAATCGATGTTATTCCTTTTTGGTAGTGGTGTTTTCAAAGCATGGTTATTAATTCTAAATTCGTGTTATTTTCTTTATAAACATGTTTTCTGAAAAGTTCGAATGATTTACTTTTCAAAAATGTATTGTTTTGGTACCCTTTTCCTCAAGTAAAGCGAAAAAAGTGATTTAGATTGGGCAATATTTACATAAATTAAATAGAGCGAGGCGATTCAACGCCAACCATTTTTATTGGCTAGTGGGCTATGACGTCATACCGAAGTTCCCTATTACAAGGTTGTTGATAGTTCAAGCCACTGTTAGCCAACATATGTGGGGAGGGTATATTAATAGATTTTTTTTTATCACAATATACAATATAGTCTATAATCTATTTTGTGATAAAATGAAGATTTTTTTTTTGAGGTTAATTTCTGGTAATATTACACTATCCCCACCTGTGTTAGCTACCCGTGGTTCAAGCTACCAATTTGGAAAACCACATTCTTTGTGATGGTCTTAAAAACGTAGTGGGAAGGTAAGATCCTGGTAGCCATTGCTTGCCAAGTTTTATTCCAGAGGTATAGATGAGAAGGGGTAACCTTTATTTTCAATTGAAACCCTATAATGTGGGTACCCATTTGAATTGTCTCAACGAGTCAATTCAGACAATTCAAATGAGTACCCACAAAATAGGGTTTGTGCAGGGTCAAGTGAAATATTTGAAATCCAAAATACCCTCTGTATCTGTAGCTCTGTATTCAATTATTTTTATTGGTCTTGTACTGTCTTTTTTGTATATTGTATATCTACATGGACTAAATGTGGCAAAAGCAGCTTTCTAAACTTTTAATTAAATTACAACTTTTTGGTTGCCTATCAGTGATATTGTCTTTGCACTGCATTGTATAGGGCCAAAATTCGATGGCTCAGCACGAAACAATTGTAACTGCCTTTATAGTTATAGGCAGTTAAAACTGTTTTGTGCTGTGCTATCAAATACATGTATATTCATTAAGATGGAGGGGTGAGTGAAACACTATAGTTAGTGACTATAAATAGATGTTGATACAAACATTTTTATAGACAGATTATGGATTGCAAGTTACAAGCAAATAGATCTAGTCGATTCTCAAACATAATATTAATTCAGTTAAAGTCTTTAGGATATAATCATTTACTAAAATGCAAAATAATACGTAAAGACGTCAAGAATATCAAAATTGGAAGGCCAAAAAATTGAAAGCTCTGCAAGCTATAGTGATTCTAAATTTTTTTTGCTAGCTCAAAATAAATTTTACTTGTTAGGGCTGTGAGCCTGTGTGTGACATTTCTGGCAATTTCACAAGCTTGCAAAGCTTTGTGCCAGTCTGTGCATTTTCCCAGTCTGACCAGGGTCTTCACTGTTCTTATTGAATTGTGTAGCAGTCCTGACTGCTCAATGTTAGTGCCTCACAATATACTTGTGAAATTGTTGGAAATGTCACACATATACACATAGGCTGAATTATACTTCAAACTCTAGAGTAATCAGTTTACGTATCCACCAAGATGATATAATTTAGATGTGTTTATCTCACCAATGTGTTTAATTGCATTTTTGGGTATCTAAAATATAAAAAGATGTTAGGGTGTACATTTCCTTTTAAATCTGATACCTCACATTCTAATCCTTTTTTTTCATTTTATTTCTTTTTTTTAACACCTGAGCACAATATGCTCAAGGGGAGGTTTCAGGATCACCATGAGTCTGTCATGCGTCATCTATCAGCAACAATCTTAAAAACTTCCTCTCCTGAACCGCTGGGCCGATTTTGATGAAACTTTGCAAAAATATCTCTTGGGTGACCCTCTTCAAAAGTTGTTCTCCAAAACCTGATTGGCTAAAAATTATGGGTGTGGCATTTTTTCACTTTGAAATCTTTGAACAACATCTTCTCCTAAACCATCCGGCAGATTTCAACGAAACTTTGCAAAAATGCTTCGGTGACCCTCTTGAAAAATAGATCTAGGTCAAGAAATTTTGATTGGCCAATAAATATGGGCATGGCAGGGCAGGGCTTATTTTGAACCCTAAATCTTTGAACGACATCTGTGCCTGAACCCTTGGCCGATTTTAAAGAAACTTTAACAGAATGGTCCTTTGATGACCCTTTTTTAAAAATTGTACTCAAAATTTTGATTGGCCTATAAATATCGGTGCGGCAGGGCAAGGCTTACTTGACTCCAAAATCTTTAAGTGGCATCTCCTCCTGAACCATGGGGCTGATTTCAAGGAAACTTTACCAGAATGTTTTTTCTATGACCTTCTATGTAAACTATATGGAAACTTTTGATTAGCCCAAAAATATTGATGTGGTAGCTGGGCTGATTTTGAGCCCTTAATCTTAAAACAGCATCATTTTCTGCCCTTTTCTACAATTTTATGTTCGAAGGTTTCAAAAATTGACACTGACTTTGGTTTGTTTGACATTAAGAGTTTTTCCTTGTAAGTTTTTGCAAGTAATTTTAGCTTGACAGTGTAAGTTTAATGGAACAAAAAGTGGAGTTGTTGTGGTGACTTTGTTTGGTGACTAGGTATTACTGGGCAACATTTAATCTTGGCCATAATCTCTATTTTAATGAAGACATCTTTCAAATACTTTGCATGTATTTACATTATCACAAGAATATTTCGTACTATCAATAGATATAACTTTGCAATATTTTGGTAAGAATCATGCCTCTTTAAAGAATTATTAAGTGTAGATTTGTGACATGTCAAGCAAAGTGGGACCATCATAGAACTATATAAAATGAATATTTGACAGAGATATTTCGAGGGGTCTTTGCAATACTATTGTAAGTGCCTATAAATGTATAGGCACTTAATAATACAATAGTATTTCCTAACCTCTCGAATTTTGTTCCAGTACAGGTTAACTGGAGGTCACAATTTTTAAAGATTCTTACATCGGGAGATAGATTGATTATTATTGATTAATAAAGATTCAGCAAATTAGCAAAGTATGAATAGTTTATAGACCCCAGTCAGCCTGCAAAATCGGCGCAGTCTGACTGGTATCAACAATTTACCCAGTATCCAGATGGTCCCTTTTCACCTGAAGGCTCACATTAATTACTATACAGCAAACTGCAGCTACATCTAGTATAATGTCTTGACTTCATGATTTACAGAATTAGCTAGTTATTTGATAATTGAAGGACCTATGTTATCACCATCCATCTATTTTATACATGAATGGTACATCAACTTCCTTGTTTTAAAATGAACATGTTTACTCTTATCTAACTTACATAGCTACCATGATTAATTGTAGACCAAAATGCAAGAACAAAGTTATTTTCATGCTGTAGTTACTACATTATTGTGTCTGCTGGATTCGTGGAATACAGTTAAAAATTGAAACATGTTTGGTTGCTGCTGAGTGAGGGTTAGAATATAACAAGAGTGCTACTGGGCAGAAAAACTGTGTAGGAAGAGAAAAAAAACTATTTGTTTTGTTTTTTTAGAGACAGTTTTTTTTCATAATTTTCTAAAACTATGTAAGGTTCGAAAGGAGCCCTGTGAATCAACAATCAAAGATTTCTTGAATGTTCTAAATGTACTGGTAAACTTTCATGAAGGGAAGTAAACAAGAGTGATATAATTTTAAAGGTGTCATCAAGTTGTCTTCCTTTGATAGCAGCACATCTTCCCCTCTTTGTGTTATTTAATTGTACAGGGGCATAGGTTGCATACTCAGAGATGCCCATGCAAAAATATTATCATCGTGTTAGAAATGTGAAAAATTCAAGTTTCATTTAGTTTAGAGGAAAGCACTGGACAAATAACATTCAAGTTATTTCAAGCTGTAGTTAGATCATTTTGCTTTCCTACTGAGGAATTTCAAACTAAAATAACATTTTTCATTGGAAACCCCCCCCCCCCCCCCCCCCCCCCCAAAAAAAAAAAAAAAAATAAAAAAATAAAAAAATCTGGAGCTGCACATGCATAATTAGGTATCATAATTTGATGATACAGCGCAAAACAGTTGTAACTCCCTATATATTTATAGGGAGTTACAACCGTTTCGCGCTGAGCCATCAATTGTAATATCCTTTCCTGGTGTTGATACATCTATTTGCTCTTCAACTGAAGATCTTGTACCCACATGATCATTTTCCTCCTCAAACACTGGAATATTTTGAACATTGAGACTAAAACTATTTCAAGAAGACATAGACGTGTCTCATTTTCAGGCTTCATATCGAGGGGTCAGTGCAACACTATTGTAAGTGCCTTAAATTTTTATAGGCACTTACAATAGTGTTGTGCTGACCCCTCAATATAATGCATTGCAATTTTTAACGGTTTATTACTCTTACAGCCTAGGGCCTACAGCTACATATTAATAATCTTCAGTGAAAGCTCTTTGGTCTCCAAAGAGCAATAATTTAATTTAAGCTGTGATTATCAACAATCCTGTGTTTTGATTGGTTGAAAAATTGGTTTTATTCCCAGATGAAAACAATTTTAAGTATGCATCTGTTATGTAAGATTTCTCCAAAAAGTTCCGGGGTAGTCCTGCAAGACAATTCTTTTCATTTTTGCTTTATGATATTAAATTATAAGATATGAAAATTATATTTGTTGATTCCATAGAGGTATGTAACTAAAATCCTTATCACATTTGTGTATGAATCAGCTTCGCATACTCATACAGTTGATTAGGTTTGTAATTTTATACCACAATGAAATCAACAAATACTCTCTTCCTCTCTTCAATGATTCATAAAGTTTCTTTCCAAAAATATCTGTTACTCTATAATGTTGCAAGTTTTTAAATAGTAGAGAGATACATAAAAAATACTTTTATTGAAAAAGACAAGTTTTGATTAGTGTTCAAATTAAAACAAGCTTTTCAAATTATTTGTTAGGTCATGTTAAGGGAAATTAATGAAAAATGACTGTTTAAATGGGTGAACAAAATTTGACTTAATTTTGTTGTGACCCTTGATTAACAAAGCTAAAACAAATTGGAAATTCCATACATAGGTAAAAATAGCCCGTGTATTAAGTGAATACACACCTGAGAGCATTTATTATACCTGGTTGACATGAAAAGTTGTTGACATTTAAAGTATGTAACACATTGTACTGTATATTTGTACAGAACAAAATGATCATTTTATTATGCACGCAGATATCTTATTTCTTGTGACAATATGCAACAACAAAGTTATGATCCTCATTTGGGCAACCAAAACCTCATAACTACAGTTTAACTTAAGCTGTAGTTACGGGGTTATGGATACTCAACAATGGCATTCTATCAATGCATTTGATGTATAATGCATTTTCAGTATGGTATATTATCAAAATGTTTTGTGAATAATTATAAAGATTGAATACAGAATTTAAACTAAGTTTATTGGAAAAAAATGTGAGTTTAGACTTTATTTTTCAACATATCAGTTTAGGACCATGAAGAAATCATATAACTGGACTAAATAACTTATATGAATTAGATTTTGGAATTTATGATTAGCAACTTGGATGAAACTATCGTAAACAAATTAAGAAGATATGGGTCGCAGAAATCGTGGAGAAGCTGACAATAATGAGAATGTGGAAGTCGATGAATTCAAACCATTGAATGCATCTCCTGCTAATCGAGAGAAAGAAAGTTCAACTTCATATTATGGTAAGATTTCTTGATTATCAGTATTTTGAATTTGTCTACGAATTTTCATCACTGTTATGCTGTTGAACATTAAACTATTCTGTTTGTCAAATCTTGGTTTTGATAAAAGAACTATGCCGCTGCCACAGTGCAACATACTCAAATAACCCAGATTAGATCCCTGGACATATAAATCTTCCTTTTCAACATTTAGCTCCATTACCTATTGGTAGATTATTACTTAAGGCTGTGGACCCGTAAAAGTTCTGCAATAATTTGGAAATAATGAATTTTAACAATATTAACCTGGGTTTCCTATAATGATTAAATTTGGTCTACTCGGTTAACTTGTGAAAGAATACGAGTTCCGAAGAGTTGCGGAACTATTATGTGTCCACTACCTTAAAAGCCTAAGTGGGATTGGAAACTGATCATGTTTCATGGATGCAGTGGAAGAACTAATCTGAGAAATACCAGAATTCCATGGATAGGTCATGGGTGTGGAATTCTCATGTCTGACTTGTCCTACATATGACTCTTAAGCAAACAGACTAACAGTTTTTTCCTTTGGATCTGATCAAAGGAAATGTGGATCTTGAAATAGCATCAGAATTTCGGATTTTTAAAAGTCTTCAGAACAGGTCAAAGTGCTTCAAAATCACGATATATTTTGGATTAGTAGATATATTTTAGAATAGAAAACAGATAAAAGGAAAAATTCTTTCAATTGCAATTTCTCCTTTATCTCAAAGTTCTTTATAGCTTTGTATCTGCAGCTTGTAAGAAAACTTTAATGTGAAATGAGCCTATGCGTGGGATTTCCAACAATTTCAAATATGCGCAAAGCAAAGACTCTGACCAGCCTGTGCATCGGCACAGTCTGACCAGAGTCTTCACAATGCGTTTTGTAGAAAGATAAGCTCTCAAAGTATCTGTAGACCATCAGGTTACTTTATATTTACAGTATGTGGCTGTCTATGCTACCTAATGTTTGTACCTCACAAATAGATCAAATTGTTGGAAATGTCATGCACAGGCTCAAATTATATCTTCAGCAGAAAAATAGTTTTTATTTCAGAGAAAGAATAGCTGGAAAATTTAAGATAACCAAATCATAAGTCTGAAGACAAATGAAATTTTGCCATCCACTTTTCTAAGGAAGAGTGAGAATATTCCATACCCCTGAATAGGTGCTCCAGTCAGTGCAATGTGACTGAAAGACTGTTTAACCCTTTGCTGTTTAATCCCTGCTTTTTACGTGCCTTTGAGTTTATGATTGAGAAAACATTGTGAAAAAAGAAGAAATTGCTCCTGACAAGCAATTTCTTCTTTTTCCACACCATTTTCTACCCTACTGAATGGTTATTTTTCAAATTAAATCCTCTTTGAATTTTCATCTGCAAAACCTTTGAATTTGGACTGATCCAAAATTTTGAAAAACAGGAAAGGGTTAAAGTGGTGTTAAATCCCATTCAATCAAATTTCGAGAAGGGATATATATTTCCATGAAAGATAATCATAGTGTGACAGCTGTCCCCAACATATCAGTTTGTTGCCAATATGTGACCAAAACCTCATAACTACAGCTTGAACAAGCTGTGGTTACGAGGTTCTAGTCACCTATTGACAACGTTGTTTATTCTAAATTCTGATTTTAGTGTATAACTTAATATACTTAATCATTGTAAAAGAAACAAATTAACAAGGCAACAATTTTTACCAGAGAGGATTCGAGGGTTTAGACCAGTTGCAGATACTTATTGGTCAAGGTCATGTGTCACGGTCAATTTTAGTTTTCGAAAAATTTGATGTTTTAGGGGTATTTGTGTTTCACAAAAACATCTTTGTTTCTCTTTAAATGTTCTATTATTGGTAACCATGGATGGGAATTGTCCAATATGAGTTAGACCTATCATCAAATTAAGGATTGTTGGTTGAGTATACTGCTTTTTCATAGCCCTGCATTTATAAGATCAAGGTCTATACTGTTTAAATTATCTTTATTCATCTGTGACGTATGTACTGTCTGTCTATCTGTCTGCATGAACTTAACATAAAAAATCATTTACATTTACTCCAAAATGAAAAATTGTTTATGTAATAGTGTAGCACAAGATTGATTTTTTTGATAAAATAGCAGAGAATTTAATTTAATGAGTTTGTATTATGATTGAAAGGCTTATTTTTAGAAATTGAATATATAGAATTAAATATATTGATCCTTTTATCCAAAGCACTTATTTAATAACTAAGTTTAAGTGTACAAAAGCATACCGTATTTATTCTAATAATCGCCCATATTCTAATAATCGCCCATCCCCCAAAATACCCCTCAAAATCGGCCATTTTTCGACCGATTTTCGGAAAAAATGGACGTCTCTAATAATCGCCCATCCCCCGATTTTAGAAAAATTGCTCGAATGTAAACTTCCAAATTACTCCACCAATACTGTAAATTTCATTCAACACCTTCGACAAATACAAAAAAGAAATCCTTTGAATTCGTGATTCGATTATTTAGCTGAACTGGGATTCGTCTATGAGATTTACTGCAGATCGGGAAATGCTCGTGATCCTTATGTTTGCAATGGTCGTGACTGTGTAATTTACGCAGATTTGAATAACTTCTATTTAGCTTCTATGTTTTATCTTAAGGTTCATGTAAAGTGTTTGAGACCCAATTTTAGGGACATTCATTTGCCAAGAAAAAGCAGTATGTCCAGGTATATTATATATCAAAATGAAGCTATTTATGAGCACAAGCAGTTGAAAAACATAAGACTGTTATAACTATAGCGGTATAGCCAAAACATTGTGATAAAGGGTCATTTTGTACAGAACAAGCAACTGCATGACTGTTGGATAAAATTGGCTCTTATTTTAACAAAGTCTAGCCTAAAGTACCATACAGGTAGTGCTACAACCATTGGTATAAAATTCAGCCCCAAAAGGTAGTTATGCAAGTAATTTATTTTGACTTATTTTATAAACACATATGTCATATATGTCATTCTAATTTTGTGAACGTGTAGATCTTTTTAGGGTATGGTGTGTTATCACAACATAAATAGACATTAATTGTTTATATACCTGTAAGGTTGATTAGCAATTTATCATTTTGTATTTCACAGAATCATAGATATATAGTAATATTGCAGTTCATTGAATTAAAAAAACTATAATTTGAAATTAATCGTAGAAAATATTTCACAATATTATGGTGTGATGTTGCACCATACCTAACGTTTATTTTGAAAACAGACCATACCGGTTTGACATGTATGTTGACAAAATAAATGGAAATTGATTGTTTCAAAAAAGCCTTTTGAGACTGAGTTTTATATCTAAGGTTGTAGCACTACCTGGATGGTACTTCAGACTGTACTTTGTTAAAATATGGGGCGGTTTTATGCAACCGTCATGCAGTTGCTTGTTCTGTACAAAATGACCCTTTTCCACAATGTTTTAGCTATACCGCTATAGCTATGGCGGTCTTATATTGCCTAACTGCTTGTGCTCACGAATAGCTTCATTTTGATATATAATATGCCTGGACATACTGCTTTTTCTTGGTTAATGAAGTGCCATAAATATTGGGTCTCAAACACTTTACATGAACCTTAAAGACTGATTATCCGATATCAAAGAAAGAACGCGTGCATGATTACCAGCAAGACGTCGCTATGACGATTTCAGCTCCCAATGGCGGAAAAATGAATAATTTTTGTCCAAAACATTGTTACTATCTTTTTATACAAAATTACGAGGTTCTTAAGGAACAATTGAATAAAAAGAATTTACTAAAAAGAATTTACTAACATTTTTGTTTCAATAATCCGATATTAAATCCGAGTAGCAAATGCAAATTGAATAAATGTTTTTGTCTCGCAACGAGGTAAAGGACGCGGAACAGTTTATTTCACACAGAGGGTGAACAGATGATCAAAGACGCCGACGGCTATTTTTGGAAGTGTATCCAGGGCTTGCACGCGCCCATCGCTTGTCTCGGTAGATGCCAAACCCTTTTAAAATTATTATTTAGTCGTCTCTTTGTGACTTTGTCGCGGATTTTAAAATTGAGGAATGCGGGATACTAAATTTTTTTTTTGCATCAGGTAGGCGATACGACAGTTTCCTATTACGGCTTTTTAATTTTTTTCTTGTAATTTCGCGAAACATTTACAAGAATAAAACAACATGTTACAATTGAAATACGAAGTGTATATTAAAACGAGTGCGTGCAACAGCTATGATCGGATGTAGTTACAATCCTTTGGAATCATGACAGCGATATGCGGTATTTTCTAATCTACGCAAACGAAGAATAACACTATTTTCTGAAACTAGATAATCATTTATCGAACACCCCAAACAAGCATCTTCAAGTAATTTCAGTCTTCTTTGTCCGAAATCTGTCTTCTACGCTCGAAATCTGTGTTAGGCAGTCATAAAAAAAAGAATAAAGATGTGTAAAATAATTGATATTTAAGTACGATTGTCTGGCATAAGTTTCTTGCTCAATTGAATGGAATTCAAAATCTGAACAAAACAGTAAGATCGTCAGCTTTATTACTTGCCGAAGTCGACAGTTTTTTCGGGCACAGTATCAGAAAGGGACTTCTTTTCTACTTAATGATTAATTAACTTTCAATTTATTCGATTATTTATTTTAGAATATCAATACATTCGCGAGAATCACTTGGTTTCATAACGATGTTATGTAAAGCAGCGTATCGCTCTGTTTATTGAAAAACGGGGACAATGAAAAAACTGCGAGGTATGAGTAGTATCATTATTATGCGTCTTTGTTCCTCATTTTTGGAAATTGATTTTGTATTTACTAGATACGTACCACGTTGTCACATTTTAGGGACATTGTAGGTCCGAACATAGGAGGTTTGGGTTATTGCCCGACAGAGTACCTCTAATAATCGCCCACCCCCAACTGCGTCGATCATGACTTTTCTAATAATCGCCCGGGCGATTATTAGAATAAATACGGTATTTTATTTTGCTGCCCTCAAAGGGTAAATAATCTTAATTCTATGTGGGATAGCTGAGCTGGAGACTAGGAAAGGATGTTATGGTAGTACTCAGGATCAACAAATGCCAGGATACATTGTTAGGTGCTCCAGCCATGGTGATATGACTGATAGAATATTAAAAGCAGTGATATCAAACCCATTCAATCGAACAAATAAAACATATTCAACTCAGCAAATTAATATCATACTTGAAAAAGCTTTGAAAGTCCATTAACTACCTGTGTCTCTGGTTGCAGATCAAGCCAAACTTACAGGATGCAATAATGGTTTTCAAATGTTTTAAAATGATGCCTTATTTTGAAAGTGAGAACACTTGCAAAGAGGGGGAGGGGGGAAGGATACCATTTCTTACACGTATAACAAACGCTATAATTTTGTAAACTGACTGCTAGATTTCTGTATAGGGGTTCAATCTTGTTTCCTTACATTAATTAACACTTGATTTGAATTTCTCAACAAAAATGAAAAGTAATTAGCTTACAGAAATAGGGTTCCTTGGACCCCCCCTTTTCCCAAAACACACACACAGACAGACACACACTTTCTCCCACCCCAATGGATCTGCTACTACTTTACCACCTATTTATTATCTGTCTGGACACTTGTGTATAGCTAGGAAATGACTGGGCATCAAAGGGTTATCAGTGAACAAAGTTTGATAAAAGATCATTGATGCAAAATCCATGTATCTTTCTATTTGTAAAATCAAAAGATAATGTAAATTTGTACTGCTTTCTGTAATTAAATAGTCCCATGATTGGTATCAGTTTACTTCAAAAACATTGTAACTACAGCTTTTGTGAAAGCCGTAGTTACGAGGTTTGGGAAGTAAACTGATTATTTTACCTGTTAAAATCTTTCCCTTTCCTTTATATATAAGACTTTCGTGCTTAGATACTATAATTTCTGTAATAAATGGTATTAAAAAACAGGAATATCTGTAAGAAAATATTTAATATAATGTAATGTATAAATTGGTCAATTTATTGTGATTGATTGTATTTATTGTAAAGATTAACCCATTTAAAGTCTTTCTTTTTAATTCTTAATCTCAATAGATGGTTAATTCTTCATGGAAAAAGACCACTCATTGTCTTTCTAAATCATCAATTGATGGTCAGTGTTTGAAGTGATGTGGTTTCAAATAATTTTAAGTGGATTAAACACAAAGTGATGATATAAATTTAGAACACAGGGGGATTTGTCTGCAATTTGGTTTGAACAAATTGCCTTGAGGAGTCTACAAGATCATTATTACAGCATCATTAATTCATTCAGACAACTATCTTTGCTAACCGTTTTTGAGAAAACCTGAAACATTGCTATAGCTTCTATGGAATTCAGTTATCATCATTTAAAATTCCAATGTTGTTGTCAGCATGTCAAAACATTCTCATTCCATTATATCTTTTGTATTACTTTAGATGTTTAATTGAAACTTTGAGTATATGTTGACTGAAAAAAGACAAACCTATCCAATCAAAGGGGATAGCTCTAAACACATTTTGTATGAATTATGTCCCCTATCTGGCCAGACTGTTTTAACAAAAAATGCTGCGATGCTGGAGCCTTGTTATTGTCAACCAGGGAAGTTGTGTTGTGGTCATGGTCATTCTCATTGAATAAATGAAATTTTGTGCTAAATCAATCAAATTCAATTCCAATTCAAGGGCCTTAACCCTTTGCTGTTTTATCCCTGCTTTTTATGTGCCTGTGATTTTATGATCAAGAAAACATTGTGAAAAAAGAAGAAATTGCTTCTGACAAGCAATTTCTTCTTTTTCCAAACTATTTTCTACCCTACTGAATGGTTATTTTTCAAATTAAATCCACTTTAAATTTTCGTCTGCAAAACCTTTGAATTTGGTCAGGTCCAAAATTTTGTAAAACAGGAAAGGGTTAACTTGAAACTTGGAACATGTACATTATCAAAAGTATCAAGGGGGATAACTAATTGCATTTTAGCTCTGCTGTTTCCAGAGAAAACTTGAGGAATAACAATGGTATCACTTGGTGTCGTTGGCATTGGTGTTGTTGTTGGCATTGGTGTGATGTGACAAACTTTAACCTAATGGTCATTTTCACCATTCCAATTATTGAAATATTCAAGATACTTGGCAGGTGTGTTCAATATTATGTGAGTTGTGCAGTCTATCAAGGGGAATTTAGGTCTTTTTGTAAGAGTTATGCCCCTTTCTCGACTTAGATGTTTTTGCATTATCAAGCATTTGCAACCAAGGTTTGGCAACAGCAGATGGTGCTCTTGTGTATTAATTGTGCCCCTTTTTGGACTTGAAAACGAGTTTGACAAAACTTTGACATTAATTTGGGATAACTTCAGTATTACTGAGGACATACAATTGTCACTATCAAAAACGTGTCCTATACTAAATATCAAGGAGGATAACTTATTATTTCATTTTTGTGCAAATTATGCCTCTTTTTTTGCTCCAATATCCAACAATTGAAAGCTTAGCAAAGGTACCTGTTTTTGGTGCTTTAATTGCATGGGCTTTGAAGCTTGAAACATTTTGAAATTTCTTGTATTTGGACTAAAAGTTTTTACTGTTGTAAAAATGTCTCATACCTTAAATTTCAATGATTGTTTATGAAAGGATTAGGTAAGAAATGTAAAACAGGTGATAACAAAAATAAATTACCCTGTGATAAGAAAAGGGAAGTATAAAACAAGGAACTGAAGATTTAACAGTAAAATATGGTGAACATTCGTCTGTGAAAAACTGAAGAAATATTTTAAAGGAATTACCATAGAATACTGATAATTAGCTGGACAATGGCAAAAGACAAAAATGGAAATAAAGGACAGACAAATGGATCACCTAAATTTGAAATGGATTTTGAGAATGAAAGTAAGTCAGTTTTCCGTCTTGTATGTCTTTTTCATCCTTTTTATGTCCCTGCATTTTTAACCAGAATCACAATCCATCAGACACTTTTGAGAGACTCTTTAGAAGTGTGAGACTGTTGAAAACTTATATAATTATATTTGGTCTACTCCATATCAAAACCATTGTCACAATATACCTGGAATATTCCTGCTATGGAGAAGGTTTAGACAAAGATCAGCTGCACATGTGTCAGTCTGATCTTAGTCTAAAGCACCTGGTTTTCCAATTCATACTAGAAAAGAATAAATTTGTATTTTCAAGATCGTTAATGCAAACTAGAAAAGAATAAAGTTTATATTTTCAAAATTGTTAATGACTGAAATTTAGTGCAATTCCAGTGCTTTCGGTGTGACATTAGGCTGCAGCTGATCCAGGACTTCTTTGTTCAAACATACAAAAAGTGTGTGTGTGTGTTTAGAGTTGCAGTTTGACTCTATTCCTGTAAAAAATGAAATTTTGAGGCTACAGTGCTTGGGGAGGGGGGTGGCGTTTGAACTCCACCCCTACAGCAAGGGTCCAGCCCTGTGTTCAGGATGACAAAACAATGCAAATAGTTTTCCAATGATACCCGGCTTTGCACAAGCACTTCTATGCAAAGCAGGGTATAATTGGAAAACTATTTGCATTGTTTTGTCATCCTGAATGCAGGGCTGGATTTTTATTGCAAGAGAAACCAAAGGTAGATAAATACAGATATACTTGGGTAAATACAAAACATAATTGTGTCCCTTAGTGATTTTACACCATACACTTTAATGACCCAATTAATAGATCTATAAATAGAATGTAAACACTTGACTGGTTCTCAGGTGCATACATGACTGGTTTAGTTAATAATAGTACAGAATACAGGATGTTTCAATGAAAACTGAAGTATTTAAATTTGGGTTCGGCAGTGATTATGATTACATGTGATCTTATGAATAAGGAAATTCATGGAATAATGATAATTCATAGATATTTTGATTGTTTACATGTGTAATTTGATATAATGGTTTTATCGGTTATGTGTGTGTTTATTTAATTATTGAAGTGATAATTTTTAAAAAAGTTAAGATGATTTGTACTAGATTTAGATGATTTAAGTTCAAAATCCCTATCTTGATGATATTCATTTGTTGAACATTTTTAGACATGTTTAATTCCAAATGGTGTACAGATGATTTAATTGATATTGTACTTAATTACATATGAATTTCATACCTCATAATTAGTGTAAAAGCGAAGTGTGTAACTTACCCATCACGCACATTACCCAAGTGCGTAATAGAAATAAATCCTCGTTTGAAAAATGTTATTGATGAATGATCAAAACATCGAAACGACAGCCTATTCAAGCTGTAGTTATGATGTTTTGAACTATTCAGCTGACACCAACACTCAAATCATAGAAAAGGGGAGCATACGGAGGACATTCATCTTTTGCAACAGTCCACATAATCGCCTTTATCATATATTCTCTGATGGTTGCCATCCAAGTGCATATAAATTTCAAAATTCTAGCAAATATATATGAAAGCTGGTTTTTATTATGCCCCCGTATCGAGAGATCGGGGGCATATTGTTTTACTCATGTCCGTCTGTCTATCTGTCCGTCCGTCTGTCCGTCCGTCCTTCTGTCTGAAAACTTGACCCAAAAACTTAACCTTTGCCTTTTCTCCAAAAGTATTTGACATACAAAGCTGTACACCAAAGTTAAGGTCATGTGACAAGGTCAAGGTCATGTGACAAGGTCAAGGTCATCTGTCAAGGTCAAACTTTAAAAAAAATGCTATTCCAGGGGCATTCATGTTTCACAAACACATCTTGTTTTTCATGAAATTGTCAACATTTCACAAAAGACAGACACTATGATATACATGTACCATGTTATGACTCAAAGTAATAACTGCATCTTCGCCGCGGCAATAGCGCAGTTGGTAGCGCGCCGGACTTCTAATCCAGGGGTCTATATTCGGACGGGTTCGATCCCCGGCCTCGGCACTTATCCTTTCCGACATTTGTCTTCCACCTATGGGTAGATAATCGTAAACCTATGTGGAATAGCAACTGGAGGCTAGGAAAGTGATGTGGTGGTAGTACTGGTGTGAGAAATACCAGGAATCCATCGTTAGGTGCTCCAGTCGTCGCGATATAACTGTGAGATTGTTGAAAGCGACGTAAAACCCAATTCAAATCAAATCAAATAACTGCATCTTCCCCGATGGCCGCACTCATTCTTTATGACTATTTGTCTCTCGCCAATGGGTTAATAATTGTAGACCTGTGTGAGATAGCAGCTGGAGGCTAGGAAAGGATGTGATGGTTGTACTGGTGAGAGAAAACCAGGAATCCATTGTTAGGTGCTCCAGCCACAATGATATAACTGAAAAAATGTTAAAAGCGGCGTAAAACTACATTTAATCAATCAATCAATCAATAACTGCATCTAAATCTCAAAATCATAAACCATAATTACAAGACAACTAAATGAATTTGTCTGCATCATCTGTCAATTTTGGCCAGTTTAACTGAATGATTAACTGGCCTGAATTGATTAAATTTAAAGATGCAGACAAAATTAATTGTGCCCAGACCAACTAAGATAGGCACTTATCAGTAATGTTTGTAAAGAAGAATAAATTGGTATTCACACACTAAACATAATGCAAAAAAATGCTATAATTATGGTGAATTTCATCAAAACAAAATTTCTAAATGTATGGTATTGGGTTAAACAAAAATGTTATGTTCTTAGAATGGTACTTTAGATTAACTAAGAGCAGCTGGTGGATCGGATGAAATGTTGTAGTTGTACTGATGTACAGGAATTTAGCTATGGTTAGGTGCACCTGTGAGCTTCTGTTATATAACTGCAATGATTGTTGAAAGGGGGAGTGAAACCTTAACCAATCAATTATTTGTTTCCATATGTGCACATATGTGCAGTCTGATGTTAGTCTACACTACTGGTTTCTCACTTTCTAACCAGAATTGTCAATAGATATAGTTCGAACAAAAAATGACCTACAGTTGATACTTTCAGTCCTTTTTGCCCTTTTATTTTGATGAAAATTTTTAGCTAAAATTTATTCAGCAGGACAAGGGTTAACAGTACATTTAGATCAGCATGCATGCAGGTCATATCAATGTATATTTTGATAATTTGATTTTAGCAAAGAAGAAACAAGTAAATCTAAATTTGATTATAAAAAACAATTATAAAGAATGTTGTTGCAAGCCAATACTGCAAAATATCTTGAAGTGTTAGGAGCCAATACAATCAATAAATTAACTGTGTTTCATAACCTGTATTGTCAAATAAATGACACTTTATAGCTTGGAGGGTTTTCAAATTTTTCTCTGTCATAAAATATTTTGTATAATTCAAAGAGAAGAGCTTTTTATTTTCAGAGAGAGAAACACTGTTTTAATTTTCATTTGACCCGTCTTATAAAAAATGACGATTAAGTACAAACAGTTTCAACCTTAGTCAGTCTGTGCAGTCCACGCACTCTGACCAGGGTTGACCCTTTACACTATACCCAGATGGTCCCTTTTTCTGTTACGGATCACCTCAAGTTTTTTTGAAAGTAAAAATATTCACTCATGGATCAATAATTTATCAAAAATGATAAAATAGAATGAAAGGAAAGAAAAAAAGGGTTAAAAGACGATACCTGACCTTAAATGGTTGTATGTGTCAATGTAATGGGTATGCGATCGTCACGATTTTCAGATTTTACCCTTTAGTCAACCAACAGTGACGAGGCAAAACTAAGTAATTGTCAAGTATACTTATATGCAAAGATACAGATAAGAGGAGGTAAAGTCAG
This sequence comes from Fragum whitleyi, assembly GCA_948146395.1. Lineage (NCBI taxonomy): Eukaryota > Metazoa > Mollusca > Bivalvia > Cardiida > Cardiidae > Fragum > Fragum whitleyi. Next base: position 20,057,671 of record OX411543.1, on the reverse strand, counting down.
TCTAAAATCTTTATTTCTTGATAAAGCCCTATGCTGTGGGTACTCATTGGAATTGTCTTGTCAAGACAATTTTAATGAGTACCAGCAACAAAGGGTTTGTGCAAAAATTATTGAATTACTTTAACCTAAAATCCAAAATACACATTCTTTAGCTCTGTGTAGTCAAAGTAGGTCGAAAAGTTTCTCTATATTAGAAGTTATACAAGTTGGGAAACAAAATTTCTTGCTGAATATTTTGTAACTGCAACTGTATTAAGCTGTAAAGATTCATAGTCTCAATGTTACCAAACAATATGATTGTTGTGTACACCTGAAAAGCCCTGCATTGTCAAACCGTAACCAAAATGACACTTTTATAATTCAAGGGGTCAGTGCAACGCTATTGTAAGTGCCTATTACCGGTAGGTACTTACATTAGTGTTGCACTGATCCTTCAAATTATTATGTCCCTGAAGAACGATTTTGTAAAACATTGTGAAAGATGAAAAAATCTTAGCTTCCATAATTCTCAAAATATAATTTATTAAACTAATTCGACTTAATAAGAACAATCAGATGGTATAGACTAAGATCAGATTGCACATAATATGTGCAATCTGATCTCAGTCTATACCTTCTGCTAAAGCAGGAATATTCCAGAAACAGCATGACTAGGGTTATGACAAGGGTTATATTATTCATAAAAATCATAAGTTCAACTGGTGGGCAATAAACTATTTAGTCTGATTGTAGAGTAAGTTCTGAGATCATTCTTGTGTTCGTGTAAGATGATTTAATTATGGTAACAGATGGTTCTCCTGGATTAATTTCCCAACTTTCTGAGAAATGTATCAATATAACTGATGATGAAAATGAAAACTAAGCCATTACTTGTATGTAAGACTATGATCTTGTTGTGAAATTGGTTAATTTGATAAACTGTTCAAAGAGAATTTGAAATAATTACTGCAGAACATTAATAATATAGAAATTAGAAACTTTCTTATGGTGAACTATGGGTTTAAAATTACCAAATCATTGTAATAACAGCTTAAAAATGAGCTGTAGCTACAGGTGTTTACAAAGCAGAAAGCTGTCTAAGCCCAGTTGATGGCCTGTTATTCACTCCTGGGGTTCCAGAGTTTGATTCCAAGTGGCTGCACTCATCCCTTCAGACTTTTGTGTCCCATCAATGTCAAGTGGTTGATTATCATAGACCTATGGTAGATAGCAGCTGGAGGCTAGGAAAGGATGTTATGGTAGTACTGGTGTGAGAAATGCAAGGAATCCATTGTTTGGTGCTCCAACGACTGCAATATAGCTGGCAGCATTAAACCTCATACAGACAGACAAAACCTTTCGTTAGATTGCGATTGGGTAAACCTAGGTAGGATAGCAGCTCAGGCTCAAAAAGGATGTCCTGATAGTACAAATGATAGAAATGGCAGAGATCCATGTCTAGGTGCACCAGCTTACATTATATGAATGAAAAATGTTAAAAGCAGTTTTAAATCTATTTAAATTCAAAATAAGGGTTTAGAGGTTCACTTTTTCAGGAATCATCAGAGACAGAATTAGTTCTAATATACCATCTATCAACAGAGTCTGTGTACTTGTTTTATATTGTGCCACTAGTTAAGGGTTAAATATTTTGCTGGTTTTCAAAAATGTATTTTGTTTCTTGAGAAGCAGAATTAATCTGTATTAAGAAAAGTGTTAAATCCTTCTTTTGTGTTTTGTGCATGTTAGGCGTTTGGCAGACAAACCAACGGATTATGGCAATCAGCTGTGGTAAAACACGTACTTAGCATGTGTTATAATCCTGATAGTTTAGCAGTCAAACAATCTATATTTCCTGTAATATGTTTTTATTAAGGCTTAGTCATTTGCACTCATTTCCTTGTAAGAACATATAAATAGGCGCACAAGAACTCAAGAACATAAGAACACTTACTTTGTGGAATGACTTTGTGTCAGACAACTTAAACAACTAAATCTAGGACTTTATAACTCTGTGTTAAAGACTGTGTGCTTAAAACATTTCTACTCTTCTTTGTGAAATTTGAACCTTGCTTTTCTGAAATATCTATAATTCAAATCTGTCTCTGTGACTCTTTAGAATGTTTTAAAACTTGTATATTTATGTGACTCAATACATTATCATATGTTTTATTAAATAACAACAAATTGACATCGTTGATCTATTGACATTATCCTACCAACTCGAGCCTTTCTACCTCACCAAATAGCATCATGAACTACAACAACAACTACCGAAATCCCTACATTACGGATAGGCAAAAACCCCTTCGTAATAAAATGGTGCAGAATCCCGCGGTACCGTACCCCCGGTTACCTTCACAGTACTGTTCAAGCGAGTCAAGATACTTTTCCCCTTTGACAAATTGGAACTGTGTGAATAAGATGGATTTGAATGGATTTCGTTGTTGCTACAAGTGTGGAAATTTATTCCATGACATTCATGTGTGCCCAGCTCAAGGCAGGAAGTGCTACTCATGTAAAAGGTATGGACACTATGCTTCCTTGTGTCGCTCCTCGGATCAAAAAGCTCAAACAGAAACTAAAATTTGTAGTGCTAGTGCGGATCTTGAACAAAGAATCAAACAACTTTCAAGCAAACTTTCTTGTGTTGAAGGCAAGTTGGACAATCTTTCATCAAAATCAACTAATGAAATAACAAATGAACTAACCTCCACCAATGAACATTTAAAATTGAAAAATGAGACTCTTGAATCAAAAGTAAATTCACTTACTGAAAGTGTGAAAAAGTCAAATTCGACCATCAAGCGGTTCCAGGTTGAGAATGATACTCTTAAGCATGAAAATAATGTGTTAAGTGACAAGCTCAAAGACCTGTGTTCAGAGAAAGAATCACTAGAGTTAGCCAGTGTAAATGCTGAAAAAACCGTCAACAGCCTGAATGATCAGCTGATTACGCTGTATGAATACTTGGTGCGTGTTGATGATGGCCGACAACAACTTTTCATGAGCGTGTGTGAAGCTAAAAGGGAATTCGAATCAATTACATGTGAATTGAACAAAAACGGGCCTCATAAGTTGTGTAGAAGATGTGGTTTAACTTCTCATGCTGGTAGAAGTAAGTGCTTGGCAAACAATCATAAGTGTAGGCTTTGTGAAAAATATAATCATTTGATTTTGACATGTGGGGCTGAAAAGCCTTACCAAAGATTCTATCCTGAAATTTGCAGAAAAACTACCAATATTCTTGAAAAACTTGAGGACAAAACTGGATTAATATCTGACTACCGCTATATTCTAAGAACTATATAGCAATCAAACTTTGGAGTCCAATGTCTTCGAAGACCAGGGAAGTTATTGTGCCACTAGTTAAGGGTTAAATATTTTGCTGGTTTTCAAAAATGTATTTTGTTTCTTGAGAAGCAGAATTAATCTGTATTAAGAAAAGTGTTAAATCCTTCTTTTGTGTTTTGTGCATGTTAGGCGTTTGGCAGACAAACCAACGGATTATGGCAATCAGCTGTGGTAAAACACGTACTTAGCATGTGTTATAATCCTGATAGTTTAGCAGTCAAACAATCTATATTTCCTGTAATATGTTTTTATTAAGGCTTAGTCATTTGCACTCATTTCCTTGTAAGAACATATAAATAGGCGCACAAGAACTCAAGAACATAAGAACACTTACTTTGTGGAATGACTTTGTGTCAGACAACTTAAACAACTAAATCTAGGACTTTATAACTCTGTGTTAAAGACTGTGTGCTTAAAACATTTCTACTCTTCTTTGTGAAATTTGAACCTTGCTTTTCTGAAATATCTATAATTCAAATCTGTCTCTGTGACTCTTTAGAATGTTTTAAAACTTGTATATTTATGTGACTCAATACATTATCATATGTTTTATTAAATAACAACAAATTGACATCGTTGATCTATTGACATTATCCTACCAACTCGAGCCTTTCTACCTCACCAAATAGCATCATGAACTACAACAACAACTACCGAAATCCCTACATTACGGATAGGCAAAAACCCCTTCGTAATATTTTAGACAAAAGAAATATATTCTCAGTGCTGACTTAATTCATTCGCTTTGTGATATGGAACAAGGTCATTGCCTTAAAATTCTTCCAAAACTAAATGCAGTGGAGAGTTGTTGAGAAGCCAAAGTCTTGAAACTACAGCTTCAGTTTTGAGTTTTGGTGGCTGAAAGAAAATGTATCAAAGAAACCTGCCATGCGTTCAGGATGACAAAACTTTGCAAACTTATTTTATACAGCTCAAGAAATTGTAACATATTGATGGCCCAGCGCAAACAGTTGTAACTGCCTATAAATAAATAGGCAGTTACAAGTGTTTAGTGCTTAATTGTCATTGAATCTGATATCAATGATTCTGTTCTTTGGTCAGAGATATATATGATGATGAGACCTCTATCAGCCCAGTAAGATACTGGTGAACTTAAACTCTTCTAGAATATAATAGTTTTAATTCAATCAACTTTGTCCTTTGAGTAAAATTGAAAAAGGCATAATACCACTCACAGAGACACAGCTAAGAGGGGGGGGGGGAATCAATTCTAAAATCTTTATTTATCCAAGAAAAACTATGTTGTTTGAACTCATTTGAATCATCTCTTTGAGACAATTCAAATGACTGCAATAACATAGTTTTTGCTTAAGTTTTACTGAAATATTTGAATCTAAAATTCAAAGTAAGTCCCCTCAATCTGAAGCTTGTCTCTTAATAATCAAAATACAAAAAAAGAGAGAAACATGTCATCAGGGCTAAGGCAGCTACATTAAAAGCTAAAAATGTTAAGAAAAGGTTCAACATTCTTTCAATGATATAATTGAATAATTCTGTGATTTCTTGGAATATTCGTAATGTCTTCACTTTGCCATAGCAACTGGTGTTTTCTTTGGATATTATTAGACAATGTTTTCAAGTTCTTTGTTTTATGTGCTTGCCATTAATGCTTGGATGTAATTATAGTGTGTTTTTATTGACCTGACTCTGATCCCTACCGTTTAGATGAACAAATATCTGACTATTCCTACTCGGTTTTGCACGTGCTTTCATAGGAATGAATAAAAAACGGTACTGAATGTAATATATACTTTGTTAATTGATAAAATATGTCGGTAAATTCTATTGAAGCATTTTTTCCACAAAGGTCAAATTCGGGTCAAATGAACCAAGGTATAGTTCAGTAATATTGTTTAGAAGAATGGTAGGGTCATCGTATTTTAAAAAGTGCTCAGAGGACTCATAGCCATATTACTTCTAAGTTCTAAGTCCTTGTTGTATCAGGCTTATCCTGGTGTTGTGGGCCAACTTTCAACAGACATCTGACCAAAGTCATTATGACAGTATTTTTCTCCCACCTGTTGCATGAAATGTTTACTGGTGTGAGAAACAACAGGAAACCATTGGATGTACCACCCAATATAACCAAAATACTGTTGAAACTCGGGCAGTAAGATAGTGGACCCGTAATTGATCAACAAAGTTTCAGAAGTCTTGAACTTAACAGTATTAATTTAACCGAGCTTTCGTAATGAATTCCATTAGGAAACCTCGGTTAACACTTTTAAAATTCATGACCTCCGATACCGTGCAGAATTATTACGGGTCCACTCCAATGAATTCCATACAAGTAAACAAAGCACAGTGTTAAATGCGCCATGGTTAGGACTTATATGGGAATGAGATTGAGGCGTGGGGGGAAATGTATTTGATTTAAGTGCAGCTTGTATAGAATTGTATCCAGCTCTATTTAATGGGTATATTCCTTCCAAAAGTACTGAATGGAACAATTACAATTAAGAGCCTGGAACTTTTAGCAGCTTAAGTATTCCTGTACATCTGCATACATCAAAAAAATCATTTAAAGCCACTGTCATAGTGCCGTTGGTAGCACGTCGGACAATTATTCAAAAGGTCCCAGGTTCAATCGGGGTCTGACAGCAGCACTCATACTTTCCAACTATTTGTCTCCTACAGACCTTAATGGGATAGCAGCTGGAGGATAGAAAAGGTAATGGTTAAAGTACTGGTGTGAAAAATACCAAGAATCCATTGTTAGGAACTCCAGCTATGGTGATATGACTGTAAGATTGTTAAAAGTGATGTGAATCTAATACAAACAAACAAACGAATTAATATAATGTTAGATTTATTCTAAAATCTCCAAAATACAGCCTGATTAAAGCTGTAGTTAGGAGGTTTAAAGCCCCGTCTGTGTTTGTCAACATTTCCGGCACACAAGACAATGATCTTAGACGACTTTGTACACAAAATCTAGAATTTTATTATCAAAGATAAGCTTGACTTTGTAATTCGAATTTTCGGTAATGCAAATGATTATGATGCGATGATCTAAATAGAGTAATGTCGGGTATTATCGACCCTTTAAGCTTGTAATCTCGGTATACCCAAACGAACGTGACATATACTTTGATTTCAGCTACTGGGTAAAACCACTTTTTTTATTGGTCAAAATTATCCAATCGTATCTAATTTAACAACCGTGTTGCCAAAACTATTTCCTACTTTAACAAGGTACCCAGCTCTGTTATTATCGACCCACAGAGGCTATTATCGACCCCCTGAAGAATTTTTAAAAATAACAGACATAGTATCTTTGTTAATTAGTAACAACACCATTTGGATCTCGTTACGAGAGAACATACTTTCTGTGTCATTTAAATCAAATACGGTAATTAACTGGCCAATAATTAAACGGCCCAAATGTGTCTTCGTGTTTAATACAAATTCTACTTTCAACAAAAAGATCAAAGGTCCATTGAGTCTCCGAGCCACATAATCCTCTAAAATTATGCTAACTATTTTTCCTTTTCTGCGACGTGTTGTCTTCCTTTTGTATTCTTAGTACATGTAGCCTATTTCTCGTTTTGATTTCTCATAGCAGTTGAAGTACGTGATTGTAACACAGGCTTATCGTCGTTGGGCTACCAAAAAGTCATAACCACAGCTGTTGTTACGAGGTTTTGGCCGCCCTACGACGATAAAGATTAAGATAAAATTATCGGAAGTTAAACTTATTATTTTCTTTTATCAAACGATGGTTTGTTTTTTCAACGACGCGAGACGGATACTTGTATTTGTTTGATTTTGCTCTTGATTACCAAGCAGCGTCATTACATCATTTTTTTTTATTTTATTTTTTATTTTCATTTTTTTAGATCCGCTTAGATAACGTCAGTCATATAGGGAGAAATGAAGTTACTTATTAGTGAGATTATCCATCAATCTTCTGTCGTTATTTTTCGATAAGACACCGGAAAGCGTAAAAGGAAACTTAAAGTGTCGCACAAAAACGGACCACCCGTGAAGTGCGCAAAAGGTCAGCTATTGACGTGAAATTTGCAAACAGGAGTCAGGGCAGACGTTTAGAAATTTTACCCGCTTTGCATCTCAGTGCACGCGCAAAGCGGCTAAGATTTCTCGGACGTTTTTGAAATATAACCAGATGCGTTCAGGATGACACAGGCTTGCAAACTGTTTGCTAATTATTATGGCCCCGCTTTACACGCAAGTGAACGGGAAAACTGGACTTTAATTTGCAAACTTTTTGTACCTCTTGTTTACATACTAATGCAGGACATGACTGTTGTTAGGCTTAACACAGAGTGAAATGAATTTTTATGCAATCGGATTACAGTGAGCAGGCTCTTTGACTGATCAGACCATCGATAAGGTTGTTGATCGACCCAAATCGGGAAATCGACAAATTCTGACGTACGTATGTAAAATCTAGTGACAAATCGTAAACAAAAAAGACGTTTCTTTTATGTAATTTACCTTGTTTACCGACTGAATGTAAGTGAAAGCTTGACGATCTACATTTTTAAGAATAACTCGTCGATTTGTACCATAACATCGAAACTACTGCTTGATTTAAGCTGTAGTTCCGAAGTCTTAGTGAAATCGACTAAACTAAAGATATCAGAAGAGGGCATCTTAAATACCCCATAAATAGCTAAATAAGACCAACCAATTGTTCATTTATTGACAATGCGGGCAGATGAATAATAAACTTTTTCTTTCCTCTTGAGACATATCACTGAGGGCACCTCCATCAACACAATTTATATGCCACCAAGATGGACATGCCTCACACCCAATCCACTGAAAACGACCACCAATACTCGTGTAACATCCTGGACAAACTTCCTCAAATTCCGCATCGCTATCAGTTTCAACATACGGGACATTTTCATTGTTATCATCAGACGATTCTGAATCAGACATTTTTCTTTTGCCGTTTTGCTTTCTCCGTTGTTTCATAATTTCCTTTTGTTTTTTTGTTTCTTCTCTCTCCTTCCTTTTCAGTTCGCGCTCTTGTTTCTTTCTTTCCATGTCCTCGATTTTCAATCGTTTCTTAAGTTCTCTCTCTTCCTTTCTTTTCTGTTTAGCTATCTCCTCTTCTTCTTTCTTTTGCTTTTTCTCTTTCAACATTTGAATAGCAACTGTTCCGGATATGGCTTTCGGGAGTTTTGATCTTAAGGTATCCTTCTGTTTGCGGACTTTCGGCTCTGGAACATGGAGGCTGGAAAATGCGGGGGACACGTAGGAGTGATCAAAACGGGCCCCTGATGTCTTAAGATTGATATTGATATAATTAGTGCCATTTCCAATTGTATTTGTATCCATCTGCTTTAATGGCGTGGATGAGAGATTATTCTGAGTTCGGAGAGTTTCTTGCGTCACCATAGTGTCTTCACTAGACTCATGTACAGAAGCTGGAGATTCAGTAGAAAGAGTAATTTCGGGGGCTTCAATAACATCAGTTCATCTGCGATTGTATCAGTAGATAGTTTACTTGAAGGCGCGGCACTAGAAGTTGTCGGAGATTCAATCGTCATTTTAGACGGACCAAGTTTAGTCGTGTCGATTCCGGACACTGAAAGTGGAAACAGTCCTGATCTTCGAAAGGCATTTGACGCGTTTTCAAGATTAGCAACCTGGTTCCACGCCTTTTTGAATACGGAAGGAAATTGCTTCTTTGTCAGTACTTCTCCTACATGTTGGAATTGCCACTCCTTCACCATAGCCTTCCAAACCGACTTCATGGGAGAAAAGAATCCGATATCACAAGCTTGTAGTATATGTGTGGCGTTAGGGAGTAAACAGTAAAGTACAACTTGATGGTCTCTACAGTACTCAGCAGCTTCTAGTGACATATGGGTTGAATGTCCGTCAACAATTAATAATATAGGGAATTGAATGCATTTTCCCTGTGCAAAGGTAACAAGGGTTTTAAGATATTCAACAAAGGCAGGCGAGTCCATCCAGCCGTTCGATGTGTGGGCAAAGGTGGCTTCTGGAAAACCATCCAATCCAACATCTCTAAACCTCTCTCCTGGGTAAAGGATCATTGGGGGCACGTACTCCCCAAAAGCGTTGAATCCCGCCATCACTGTTATCTGTACTTTTGTATTGCTTACTACATGGTAGACATTTTTTGCTCCCGTTGGTGCCAAAACTTTACCAGTTTTCATCTGAAGGGGGAATCCAGATTCATCAGCATTGAATATGCGCCTAGGATTTTTTACCATACTTTCATATCCCGGAATTTCTTTCTCTAGATAGCTGAAAAGACCATTATACCAAGCCTTTATCATGTCAGTGTTTACTATGGCTCTGTCATGTCCTAAACTCATGGGCGTACGAATTGATATGCCTGGATTTCTCTTGCAGAAGCCGGAAAACCAGTCTTTTTGGGGTAGATTATTTAGAAAAGGATTAGGTCGACCATCTTGATCTAAAATTGTTTTTACTTCAGAACAAAATTGTTTCCGCGAAAGGGGATAGCCAATCTCTGCCATAAGCTTGGCATAATCGACAAGCACGCGTTCTTCCGCTTGAGTGAGAACTGTCTTAGGACCAGGTCTGGTGGGTGCCTCGGGAACCCGGCCACTTAACTTATCTAAAAGTGTCGTTTTAGGGACCCCATAAGCCTTGGCTGCGGCCTTTTTACTCAAAAGACCATCCTTTACCATCTGGATGGCCAGCGCCATTTGATCTGGATGATATTGAAGCCTTTTTCTAGCACCGACTTGTGCAGCCATATCGCTGAAATGAACAGAAACAATTGAAGATATATTTAATGCTCGTTAGAATGGGTAAGATTGCACCAGAAGTCCGATGTTTACATCCCACGAAAAGTATGTCGCTTCCAGAAACACAGTCGACGAACTAGTTCAAATGAGAATAGACAAATCAAACTAACTTAGAATGTCTAATAGTCAAAGACATCGAAATAGTGATGTCCCTTTTAAAACATTTTGAAATTATACCCTGATGCCTGAAGGACAATCCGAAGATTATTCTCCTCGGAGTCTATGCATTTGAAACCGATGCTTATATTCTGCATCGGCCATGTTCTCTTCGAAAATCGTTCAATTTTTCCCTTAGCCCTTGCATAGCAAAGACCACTGACGAACCCACCGTCAAACAGTTTCGAAACAAAACGGGCATCTTCTCGTCTAAGATAGGCTAAGATGTTTTTGTATTCTCTATTATCATATAAAGGTACTGCGTTTGGGTCATAAGGATTGCTCTTTTCAGGTTTGCAATAATAAACCGGTCCAATTTCCAGCTCCTTGTGGCCGTAATGATGCATCCCAACCCCATACATATTCCGAATGACAACGTTTCTCATTTCTGTCTGAAAAAGAAACGAGAAAAATTGTTAATCGGATTCGCAGATACGAAAACATCGGACTCTTGAGGAAAGTATACCCATAGCATATGCTTAACGAGTGAAGATATAGAGGATAATCGTTTGTTTCAGTGTAAGATCGATTTATGTTCATTGAGTGAACAACAAAAGCTATATATATTCATGGAGCCACGAGTGAAAATATAGCCTTTGTTGTTCACGAAATGAAATGTTGATCGATCTTACTCGAAAAAAAACCGACTATTCTATTTCTTTATTGCGAAAATGAGACAAAATGTGAAATATCTGGAACATATTTTCGTAAAGCGCGTTATTTTGCACGTGATTGCTATGCAAAGTTCATTGTGACTCAACTTATTTCGCCCCGCAAAGATGACGTCAGATAGGATGAAATGCACAAAAGCAGGGTATAAGTTTTTGATAATTTCACTGCTTTTGTGGTGAGATTATCAGGCGATAATCTACCGTTATTTCTCGATAAACCACCAAAAAGCAAAAAAGAATGTGTTAATACTGTAACAGCTCGTTTAAATATTTAATAATGTGTTGTAACCCAAACCCGTAACTGCAGCTTATCACACTACAGTTATGAATTTTTAGCTGCATCCAAAAGCCCGCTTGAGGAAACCCACACGTACAAAAGAAATATCTGTAAGGCGGCCGAAAACAGTTAATTATAGCTTATTCAAGCTGTTGTCACGAAGTGTTTGGTAGCTCGATCATGATCTCAATTCAACATAGCGTCAAATCTGATTACAGTTGTGCCATTTATGAAAACAAAAAATCCTTAAAGTCTTTACAGTTCCTCAATCCGGGTCTCGGAAATGTTGTTTTTTTGAGACGTTGTAGGGTGACTAAAACATCGAAACATCAGCTTTTTATATAAGCTGTCATTTTGAAGCTTTGGCCACTCAACAACGCTTTATTCATTTTAAGTTGAATTTCGCTATTATGTACGTGCGTATCAAAAATAATAAGTGCAAAGCCATCAAGTACATACAAACTATGTTAACAATAGAGTAATTTAAGCGTCATTTCAAAAATATATGTTTAGAGATAACCCTCTGTGTGGTTTTGGCTGCATGTTAAGTGCGGGTCGATAATTCCAGAATCATAGCCTTAACTCTGGAATTATCGACCCCCTCCAATGGCCTACTGATATTGTATTTAAGCACTCTTAACATTTTTAGAAACCTACTGATATATTATGGGCATAATACAAACCTCGAATCGGGTCATTTTTATTGAAATTTGGTCGACAGTCTTCAAAAGAAACATACCTCTGTCCTTATCGGCCCTCGTAACACCACAGATATTGGAAAATAATCTTTAGACGGTCCGCGTATACTTCAAAACTAGCGCGCTATCTTAACCGGAAGAGAAAGGTATTCCGATTATAATGACGATGTAATGACGTCATATATATTCCGGGTTGCTATATTTCTAGGAATCGGTTATTATAATCACAAAAGACATAAGAAAGGAAGAAGGGTCGATAATTTACCGGGGTCGACATTAGGCTTTATTACTCTATATGGTTAACTTGATAAATATTTATGACCCGCAACATTTCGGATTACAATTTGAATACCGCTCCTATACTGCTCCTGCACGTGGGCGTATTTCACCAGACCAAAGTCTCATTTGCATATTTTACTTTATCCCGCAGATCATGCGTTTCACGAAAAAGCCGCCGTTTGTCGATTGATTTGTATTTTTATGTAACTCATCTTTCATAAGACTAAACCAAGAAAAAAATATTCAAAGAACATTTACGAAAAAGCTTTTTCTTTTACTCTAAACGCAGACTGGGGCTTTAAAAATAAATTAGCAATACAATCTTTCTTTTTAGCTTTCAAGATACTTATACTCTGAGGTGTGCTTGTGTTAGGTATGTTAAGATTTGTAATAAGATTCGGTTCATGGAATTTTTTCGAATTCATAGTCATTCATACACGAATGATGTAAATGATGTATACGTCATAGGACTGGTGTCGAGTAAAAGTTCTTCATTTTTAAGGTTGGCCCTTTTTCGGTGAACGAACATCGTTCACCAGTGTTATATACCATGTCAGGAAAATCCTGTTGGATGTTAATACATTTGAAATAAAGTAGCGCCTCTTAAAATTCAATTTAGTATCTTTCGATATTTTTCTCCGCAAAATCACTGTTTTTTTTCTTTAAAAGCGTGCTACTAGTATTCTTTATCAAGTGAAAATAATGAAAATTCGCCTTGAAAAACACAAAATGATCTTGCAATGTTTATCAAGGGAATTTTTGATCGGCGTAAGCTTGTCGAGAGTTTAAAGCAAAAAAAGGTTTGTGTCTAGACACCGTAGAGACAGAAACTATGTTTTTGACCCAAGCCTTTGCTGGTGCAACTTGTAGTAATTAGCCGGAAATACGTGTTTATTTAGGTCATGTCCTCTTGAACTTACATTCGGCAATACTCGGGCGATCTCTGTCGGCTCCGATTTAAATGTAGGTTAGAGGAATCGGCCGAGTTGAGACGAATGACACATCAAGACACCTTGTGTCATTAGAAACGGTAACGCGGTTTTATATAACTTTTCAACTAGCGACAGTCAGTCTCGAGACGGGTTTTAAGAATGATTCGACATGTGTTTTACATGTACAACCTTTCTTGTACTTTTATTTGAATAGGGATGAACGCCGCTATTAAGAATTTTCTGTAAAATTGCGTTGGCTGAAGTAGGGCTTGTAAGGATACACTCGAATATTCGGTGAACTTATTCCCAGCGAAAACGTTTCGTATTCGTCTGTCTCAGAAGCGAATATTGCCGAATACCAAATGCGACAGGCACAGAAGATATTTCATTGGGGCCATTCTACTTTGCATTTTTTCAATCTGTAAAACCATATCAATTCAAAATTCTATTTGAAAATTAAATAAATGATAGCTTAATATTCAACCCTAGATACCACTCCAATTGACGAGTAGATATTGCCGTGGTCAAGGGGGGACCAGATCCGTCATGCACTTGTTTACAATTCGACAGGCGGGTTTAGTTGTTAAATTATTCTGGAAAAGTCATTGCGTTTTTTACAGAAATCATAAAAATCTAAATCGATGAATAAAAACTGGCCCCATCCTTCCCAAAATACGTTTAGAATTGGTTAACTACAGTTTAAGCAAAAACTAGCTCCGAGCAGAAAGTCTAATATCGGCAGCAATACTGTAATAAGATATCGATAGTGAGTGATTTTACAAGCATCCAAACTCTTGAAGGTAAACAATAGGTTCTCGTGCAAAAAATTAAACCGACAATTGTAAGGATTCTCAACTCTTTTTGGAAAGAAAGTCTGAAGGAAAAAAACATTGTATTATACTTAAACATAGTTATAGACATAGTCATGCAATTATTACCTCCCTTTAAAAAAAACTTCTTAAATAAGATTCTTATTCGCTTTTGATGTAGAAATTACGTTACAAAAATAATAATTAGTATGCAATCTACTATCAAGCAATTGTTTAATATAAAAAGTTATACTTTAATTTCTAAACCTTAAACAGAAATTATCTATGAATTATACTAATAGGGCACTAGACCTCCTTTAACCTATACCTTAATCTTTCTCATCCTGCAGTGTTTAAAATTGAATAACGACATAAGTGTCAACCACGGATGTTGTTATGGCTTCAAATATGTTAAAAACTAATCTCTCAGGTTATGGTTCAAAATACTATTAGTAAGTTAACAAATCATAACTTTAAACAATGAGTACAGTTCATGACTGACTGATATTCATAGGTGTTTCTTTGGTTGGTACTCAAAGACCTTTTTCATCCTCTGAGAAGAAACAAAGATAGTTAAAAAAGTTAAAACAAATACAACAAATTTACTTGAAATAAGCTTAAACATGATAACAACTACTTTTGTAAAAACAATCATCATTGGATATAGGTTAAAGACAGTTTTAGATAGGATTAAATCGTTTTCTCCATTTATGTTTAATTAATAGGTGTACCTATTTCAAGTGTGTAAAAGAAATTTTCACAGAGTAACATCTCATATTCTAACAAATATTTTTCTAACAGGATTTTCCTCTCTTTCCCTTTCTTTGAATTGGCAGTGAAATTTCCGAATAACAGAAATTTTGTCGAGACAATTCTTCCCACTTTTTTTGCATTCGTAATTTCTCTTTTCTAATTGAATTCAATATATCACTCTAGAATGCCATCAGGTTCGTTCACCATCAGTACTTTCAGTGCTTTGATTAACTATAGGAAGTCTGAGGATTTGCTTTTGCCTTGCTCTTGGTATTGACATCATTGCCTTACTAAAAATTTTAAATTTTGTAATGTCTCTGGTGTTACTAAAGATATCAATGCTTAAAATTTTAAATACATATGCTCACTCTCAAAAGAGTATCATGTGCTCATGGTTTGTCTAAGGGGGGATTACTTTTAAAGCATTTATTTTATGAATTATGCCCCTTAGACTTTAAAGTATTCCTTCCACTATATCTACCACTGTCAGTAGAACACTGTCTTTAGAATAAGCCTTATTAGAGTCAAGAATTTAAATCAGTTTACTCAGATTTCATTCTAAATTTTTGTAAAAAAATGTTCCTTTTCAAACAGCTTCTTTCATAATAAATACATTAATAAATTACAAATAAATAAATTCAAGTGTTAACATGCTTATGACTTTAGTTATGTTGTTGAACACTATTGAATAAGGAAGTACAACAAAGGATTATTATACAGTAAAATCTCAGTCGTTTGCACGCCGGTGGTTCGTAGGTATGTGTTGGTTCGTATACATTCTTTGGTCCCGATTTTTTTCCCTCTTTATCTTTGTAAGAAGGCTCCGAGTAATTCCCACGTCGGCGGTTCGTAGTTCGTAGCCCGTGTCAAGTCCCGAGAGTTTCCAAATAACACAAATTAATATGTTTAATCCGTAGGTGTGAATTGTGCAATCAATAGCTGTGTTAGGTGTAACAATAGTCATATACCTTGATTTTCACACCTGTTGATTGGTATTTATCGAAGTTATTGTTTTGCATCAATATTTACAGGCATTGTTTGATTTGTAATTTTCGGCAGGTTTAATCGAATCAAGGATCAATCAGTGACCTTAATTATTGTATTTCAAATGGCTTTCTCATACCGATTATGCATAAATGACTGTGCAAATCTTCGTAAACTTTATTGTTAACATGACTTCCACACAGATTCATCGTAATGCCGAGATTTCATCGTCCACTGAATGAGTACTCAAAGTGATTTGATCCAAAGGGAAAACACTCTGATGTAGTTAATATTTTGCATGTAAATAATGTAAATATTTAGAAACATCGAAAATACTTTATTTAGGATTTAAATATGGACAAAACGAAAGATGATTATTGTTCAAGTGACATTTGTTGCGTATTTACTCTCTACAAAATGGTCTCGTTAGAACTCGATTTAAAACAAATTCCATAGAACCTTAGATATAGGGTATCTTAAGACCATGTCCGTTCTGAGCCATCAAAAGACTAACGACCGCTTGAAATTGGTTGGTTCGTACTATGTTTAGTTCGTATAAATTGTCCCGGTCCCTTGAGATACGAACCACCGAGATTTTACTGTATATAAATTGCTCTTAATGGTATGTGGACCACTTAGTAAAGCATTATGTTACTCTTAAATGTTGGCAATGGTGGCGCCATTTCATGTCAGTAAACTGGATATTTATATTAGAAATTTAAAATCAGATTTATTTTGTTCCATGAAATAAGCAGATCGAGCATCTGAGATATATTACGGTGTATTTTGGATTTTTAGTGTCAAATACTGCAATGAAGCTTGCACATAACCCTCTGATGTGTATATTCATTTGAATGATCTTTTCAAGATGATTCGAATGAATGCCCACAACATAGGGTCTCAGCAAGACATTTCAAAATTGTTTCACCTGCTGTTATGTGGACCTTCATTTGAGAACAAAGATTTAAGTTGAAATTCTTTTCAAATCTCTTTGTTGTATGTACACATTGGCTTCATCATAATGATTCCTATAAGAACCAACAACATATTTTAGAAAGGGTAGGTTGATTTAAAAAGCAACAGTTAATCTTTGTTTTTGATTTGAAGAAACTAATTGAATTGAAGGAAAATAATAATTAAATAAATTCATGTATGATTTTGTGATATGATTAATACAGAATAATTCATGAGAAGGATTAAAAGTTAGGAAACAATTAACTTGATGAGTCGATGACAGATTAAGCATTCATGATGAACTGCTAATTAAGAGTGAGATGACAATCAAAATACAGAATATTACAATAGTGCAATAGTATTTTATCAAATCTCAAAGACAGAAGTGCATTATGGGATATACAGAAGAAGAGGAAGATATCGAACTAAATGATTTTGACGATGTGGACGGAGCTGATGAAGGACGCGTAGGTGGGTATAAAACTCGATCTTTGTGCACTGTGCGTAAGCCCAGAGTATTCCAAGTTTAAAAATTGTATTATGTAAGCTTTGCTTGAATAAGCTTGTGTTACTAGATTTTGATCGCCAATGGACAATATACTTTTTGTTGGCCTCTGTGGTGGGTCTATTTAATTTGAAAAGAGATTAGATGGCTATTTTCAGAGACATCAAGGTTAACTGCTATAGCCAATGGTGATGTAGGTTTTCATCATAATATATATGGTCGAAATTCTTATTTTATTTCTTCCATGTATTGCTTAGCGCATTTTCTACAATTTTCTACAAGTAAGAAGTTAGAGTGTATCTTAGTCGAGCTTTTTTAGGAGAAAACGATGTGTATTGCATTAGCCTTGGCGCCATTATCGGCTTTGTAGTCGTATTGTTGTTGTTGTGCTAAAACTTTGACATTTGTGATATCTCAAGCAACTTAATGTTATTAAGACATTTACTTGGCACACATAATCGCTATCAAAAGAACAACCCTAACTATCAAGGGGGATAACTCTTAAGATGGTTTTAATGTTCAAATCCCATTACAGACCTCTCAGGAATTTGTGTAGTAGTTGCTAATCAACTTAACAGGCTGCACTGTGAGTGAAAGAGCATTCTCTTTGTTTAAAAACTAGTTGTATCTTTCCATGCCATGAAACAATAGAAAAATGTCAATATTTATGGCATGGAAAAAAAAAGTAATAACATTAGTGTATCCTTGAGACCATAAGAGTATCTCTTGAGAGTTTTATGTATACTATCAAATGGATGGGCTATATAGCACACGGTAGTCTGGCAACCAGACTCTTCTTTGCAGTTTTTTTTTCAAATGGAATCAAATCATAACAAATCTTGCAATTATAGACTCCTGTCTCTTTTTGTTCAGCACTTTTATTGTTAAAACGAACTTGGAATAAAGAGGCATGTAGTAAAACTACAATGAAAATATTTTCTGAAAGTTCAAACAAAAAAGATTGAGGTAAGTCTAAGTATATGGTACGCTAAAAAGGAATCATTTTATCAATGGGTGAATAAAATGTTGTATCTAACAGTTGTAGATACAACATTTTGCTACCCACTGACAACATAAATATTTCTATTTTGTCATTGTTTAACTGCAAAACTGGTGATTATACTATTTCAAAATCCAAACCCTTAGAAAGTATCAAGAGCTGGTTTTTGAACTTTTAATTGCATTCCAAGAATATCTTGATTTAGTTCTTGAACTGGTTTAAGAACCAGTTCTAGAACTTTAAGAACCTAAGATCTTTTCTAAGACTATTTCTTGAATGCTGCTCTTGAACTGCCATTTAACATTCTAGAACATTCAAACAACTCAAACTTGAACTTTTTTTTGCAAGGATAGTTTTTTATAATGCTAATTGTAATTTTACTTTAAATCTAATTTTGCAAATGGAAAATGAATTTTTGAGAAAACTTCTTTTGGAAAATATATCGAGGGGTCAGTGCAACACTATTGTAAGTGCCTATGAATATATATGCACTTACAATAGTGTTCCACTGACCCCTAGATATGCCCAAAAGAGCAGTGCTGCTTAATCAATTTGTGCTGCCAAATGAAGTTGTAACCCTATCTAGGCTAGATTTATTCATTTATTCTAATGAACTCTTGGTCAGTAACCGTTCAGTGGTCTCATTCAATACTAAAAGTTTATCTTAGAATCCATAATGGAACAATCAAGAGAAATATACAATGCACAATGGGTTAAATTCAGGAAAAAGAAAAGAAACATTTTTAGAGTGACAACAATTACAAGATGACAACATTTGGATTGGTTTAATTTAGAAGAAATTGTTGAAATATACATCTTCAAGTTGGATAAAATGTTACTAAAGTCAAATCTTTGTTTTAGTCAGTAGACAGTAGAGTAGAATAAAATATGAAATTGTGTGAATCAATTTCTTCAAAACACCAAATTGTTTTCTCAAGCTTAAGTAATGTGTTAGAGGTTATTTTCCATTAACGTTTCCTTGACCTTTTGGTTGTAAAAAAATTGGGATTATTTGGAAATAGTTCTTGAATGTTCTAGGATGTTATATTGCAGTCCAAGAACTTTCTTGATCTTATAGACCTAGTTCTTGAATAAGTTCTTGAACTTAAGCTTTTTAACTACATTCATGGATCTTAAAAACTGGAGGTCAAGAACTAGTTCAAAAACTGCCACTAAACCTGCTAGAAAGTTCAAGAACCAGTTCTTGAACTAGAAAGTTCAAGAACCAGTTCTTGAACTTCTTTTGCAGGGGTTATCCACATTTTGTTATGGGATCATTCAGAAGATAGAGACTTGTAGAAAAGGTCACATTTAGACTCCCAGAGTGATATGGTTATTAATTGTTATGAAATAGCTGTTATACAAATTGGATGAAATTTGCATGACAAAATGAAGTAATAATACACCACATTGATCTGCAGAACCTAATGACTTGTATGTTTTCTAATTAATCATTGTGCCTGTATTTCCTGATAATTTCCATAGGTTGTCACTCCAATAGAATCTAATATGTTGCTATGGTATTGCAATTATGAACATGCAGTCTATTTCTTATATTAAGAAGAGTAATATAAGTTTTATATTGGCTGTTTTGATCTAAATATTCTGTTGCAAGCCAGTGATCTGTAAATTACATCAAAAAACATTAGAGTTACCTATGTTTGGCTTTTGAAATGCTAAAATAAGGTGGTCTAATGCTGCCATCAGCAATAATAGAGATTTAGGAATGATGATCAATCTTTTCAGACTTTTTAATATCCGGAATATAAATAAATGAAGAAAAAAAGGAAAAAGAAAACAAGAACAAAAAAGATCCACACTAAACCCTGTAAGAGTGCCTGCCCCAAATCAACATGTTGCATTTTCTTCCTTAATGTATCTGTCTACATGTTTGTTCTTCATGAATTTCTTTTGGAGAGTGAATATTTATGTTATAAATGTATTTGTATATATCTTTATATATATACCATTGAGCCATATTCTTATGTAATATTCTTTGTAAATGGCCAATGGCAAATATTTTGCCGACTTGCCAAATAAAGAAATTGAAATTGAAATTGAAATTGGTAATTTAAATTGAACAATGTACATAGCAGATAAGCATGAAGTTAAATTTGTCTGATAAGTGTTGCAGGAATATTTAGTGCAATGATATTTTTGCAATTTATAAGCTTCATATCTCAAAGAAAATACATTCCACCCTGATAGTTCAAGATATAGACCTTCAGTTCTTTATAATCCTTAGCATAACTTGGTCTATGTAGAGGTATTTTCTCCTAGGATCTTAACGAACTAGCATTACCACATTGCATAATTTAAACAGGCCCAGTTAAGAAAAAGTTGATTATTATAGCAATTTTAAATTGGTGAAATTCTATGATTATTTTTTACTGTATAGTTTTTTGTGTAAAAAAAGGGGGATATTCCAGAAATTACCTGAATTGAACTTGAATTACTTTTCCACAATATTTCCCAATGACTTTTTAGCTCAACAGATAACAAGCTCAATAATAGCTCAAGGTTAGCTTTTGTGATCATTAAATGTCTGTCGTCTGTTGACTGTCGTCTGGTGTCATGAATTTAGAATAAATTGGTCAGGTCATAAGGATGAGCCTTATTAAAAATTGCAAAGATCCATGCCATATCATGGGAAAAGGGGCCTTGATAAATTCTCTTGTAACACTCTAGAGACCTTATATATGGCCAATCATCAGGATATTTCTTCGACTGTTTGTCAGGTCACAAGGATGAACCCTACTGAAAATGGAAAGGATCAATGCCATATCAAAGGACAATTTTCTGGTTAACACTCTAGAGGCCTCAAATATGGTCCGATCTTCATGAAACTTGGTCACAATATTTGTGATATGCAATATTAAGGGAAAAGGGGCCTTAATGACAATTTTGTTGTTGACACTTTATAGAGGCAACAAATACGGCCAAAATTTCATAAAACTTGGTCAGAATGTTTGTCAGGACACATTAGGATGAAACCTATTGAAAATGGGAAGGATCCATGCCATATTAAGGGAAAAGGGACCTTAGTGGTAATTTCTTGTTTACACCCTAGAGGCCTTAAATATGGCCAAATCTTCATGAACTTTGGACAGAATGTTTGTCAGGTCACAAGGATGGAAACTAAAGAAAAGGGCCTCAATGCCAATTTTCTTGTTTACTCTCTAGGAGCCACAATTTTGTATGTTTGTCTTGTCAAAGGATGAATCCCTTCATGAATCTTGTTTAGAAAAGGCTAGAAACTTAAACAAGGATCATAAGAATACAATAATGTCTTTCTTTGAAAAATTTAGTGGCCATTTAATGATTTTTAAAGCATAATATCTAAAGAAGGAGTCAAGGAGACAAAGATGAGCAATATAGGAATATTGTAGTCCTCTGATCTATCAAATGTGGGGATAAAAGGGCTAGATCAAGTGGAATTTGGTTAAAAGGCCTTTTCAGACTGCTTATTAGGAAAAAATATGTATCATATGGAAAACCTCCCTGTTTTCTTATTTTGCAGATTTTCTGAATTCAAAATGGACTACTAGCTATAAATCAATATAATTTTGGTATACTATGGATATTGATACCAACTTAGGTGAACATTTTACAATATGACATTTGAAAATCTGATTATTATCAAATTTTCTAGATGGCACTTTTTTAAATGACAAGTCATCATAAAGATATCTTTGTTGAAATAAATCAAAGTATTATAGATAACAATTTCTGAAATTATACATATGCAACACAATACAAGAAATTTTGAAAAAAAAAAGCTATTAAATACAAAATAAAGAGGTATATCATCTACTGTTTTGTATGGAAAATATGGTGCATCTACTTGCAAATAGTTAATATTTCATAAGTACAGGCTTGAAGTACTAATCAATGTAATGAGGTTACTCAAAATCCAGAGAGCTTAGTAACATTTAGAGGGGGTATTTTGGACTTTAGATCAAAGCATTTCAATAATTGTCAAACAAAACCAATGTTGTTGGTACTCATTGGAATGACCTCATTGACATGATTCAAAGGAGTACCTACAACTTATGGTTTTAAGGATTTTATACCAGCTGTTTCCCCACTTATCTGTACCTCTTCAACTAATTACTTTCTGGCGTCTTTTAGGATGGAATTTTCATAACTTGTGTTGTATTGATAAAGAGTCTTATTAAACCATTTATTAATAAGTTCAGGGTTGGACACTAAGGAGAGTCCGGGGGATGCAAGACTCCTTGTTTACCAGTTGGGACTCCTTCCATATGCAAGTTAGGAGTCCGATGGACTCCAAGGGTAATATGAGAATAATTTGAAAAATATATGCACCGTGATTGCAATGTCCTTTCTAACACTTACAAAAACTGTAGATCTTTTCGCTACAAAAGTTGTTGAAGAAAAGATTTGCTTGCATCCTGTATCGTTTGAGAATAAAAAAAAACAACTCTTCTTTCAAAGAAAATTGTGAAAAAGAAGAAATTGCTTATAACAAGCAATTTTTTCTTTTCCACAATGCTTTTCCATTAAGAAAGTTTGGACTCCTTACTTTAAGCTTTGCTTACTTGATTTCATGTGTTAGGAGTCCAATTGACTCCTTAATCTCAGGTGTCAGTGTCAACCCCTGAAGTTCTATTTTCTCTTAATAATTGATTCATTTTTCTCCTTCCAGGAAAGCCTCTGAAACATGATCCAAAGTTTAAAGGACCAGTTCATAAAAGGTAGGTGAATTGTTTAACATTATTCAATTCAACAGGTTCATGTTCAGGTCCAAATGGGCATTTTGGGTCTTTGCCTATGATAAATTACCTAACACACTTACCACGAAGAATTTTTCAACAAAAACAGTGCAATATTATATCTGCAGCACTCAGTAGATGATAAAGTTTAATGCAGAAGTTGATAGACATATATTGTATTTATATATATTAGAGAAGATGGATTATTTGTTAACCCTTGTTATGTTGAACCCAGAATATTCCTGCTTTGGCAGGAGCTATAGACAAACATAAGTCTGCACATATGTGCAGTCTGATGTTAGTCTACACCACCTGTTTCTCACTTTCAAACCAGAATTGTCAATAGATTTAGTTTTTTCAAATAAAAATTGACCTACAGTGGGAACTTTAAGTGCTTTTTGCCCTTTAAATTTGATGAAAAGTTTTAGCAAAAATTTATTCAGCATGACAAGGGTTAATTTTCCCTCTTTTTCCCAGATCATGTACAGACATAATATGCTGTCTCTTCTTCATTGTATTTGTGGGAGGTCTGGTGGTCGTGGCCTATTTTGGTAAGTAACAGATTTATTTGAGAGGTACAGTAATAGGGATCATTTAAGGGTGAGATATCCATCACTTTCTCAGAGATAGGGCCATGTTGTATAGTAGCTAGGTCAAGGGCGTAACTACTGAATCAACCTCTCAGTTCAAATCAGTTGTAACTGCTTATACAATTATAGGCAGTTGCAACTGTTTTGCGCTGAGCAAACAAAATTCTTCACTAAATTAAATTTTGTGTTGAGATTTTTCATAATTGACAGCAGCTAAATAGATGTAAGGTCAATGTTAAAGTTGAAGGACACTTTCTAAAGAGCTTGGTGTCAGTTGTCCTTGAACAACCTTTTAAGTGTTTACAACAACAACAACAA
Source organism: Fragum whitleyi (assembly GCA_948146395.1). NCBI lineage: Eukaryota > Metazoa > Mollusca > Bivalvia > Cardiida > Cardiidae > Fragum > Fragum whitleyi. The sequence goes on along the minus strand of OX411543.1, from coordinate 20,033,876 downwards.
CAAAATAATAATAAAAGCAAACCCAAACCAGTAAAAATATCATATCCACAGGTGGTCTAAAGCTGTATTTATGAGGTTTTTAATAGAAAATCAACATGATGAAATAGTTTTATTCTGTTTTTCAGCTTTCACATTTGGAAATCCAAGTTTACTGTTATACCCTATGAACTCAAACAAAGAGCTTTGTGGGTTTGGTACTCAAAAGTAAGTCATTTAAAAGACTAAGTGATTTTATTTCCTTCAAGGAAGTATGAAAGTAGTTATACAGCATTTTTTACACAAAAAGGAGAAAAAATCAACCTGGAAATCATAAGTTTGGAAAACTTTATTCGGAAATTTGATATGAGTAATTTGATAAGTAGTACATCCAAGTGTGATGAGTGGCTGGTGTTTTTGACAAAATGTGTTTTTTCTGGTGTGAGAAATGCCATTTAACCATGGGTAGGTGCACCAGCCCTACAGATATATCTGCAATATAGTGTTAATTCAGGTATTTTTTGGGTGTTAACATTTGCAGAAACCCAAAGTATGGTTTAACGCCCTAGTGCAAAGCTCATTGGCGTTAAGCATTTCGAGGGTCATGTACATTTTAATAATTTATAGCATTAAATCTTATACAATCAAATAGACAAAATGTTTGTTTGGGTGTACAATTGATATTTTTTTCATAAAGTGATCAATAAAAGCTATATTTTACGAGTTTTGTTTAAACCTATTTATTTCACATGAATTGGGATGTAAGTTCTTACATCTTAGATTCATCCGGCTCAATTCTGCTTTCTGGACAGAAACCAGTACTCACGCCAAATGTGTGGGCCAATGAAGGAAGCAAGATCAATTGCTGGTCAATGATATTGAACTCAGAATCAGATTTTCAGCTCTGCTGTTTTCGAAGAAAACCCGAGGTATTATGATCACCTTGGCGTCTTTTGCATTGTCCTTGTTGGCGTTGGTGTGACAAACTTTAACCTTGGTCATAACTTTTGACTGGTAAGTCATAGAGCCTTCATATTTCACATGATTATTGCTTGGGACAAGACCTTTCTGTAGGTACCAAGTTCAAGGTCATCAGTCAAGGTCAAGGTCATTTTTCAAGGTCAAATTTCCATAACTTTAGAATGGTATGTCATGGAGCCTTCATATTTCAAATTATTATTGCTTGGGATAAGACCTTTCTGTAGGTACAAAGTTCAAGGTCATCAGTCAAGGTCATTTTTCAAGGTCAAATTTCCTAGAAAAATTTAAACTTGGTCATAACTTTTGAATGGTAAGTCATAGAGCCTTCATATTTCAAATGATTATTGTTTGGGACAAGACCTATCTGTTGGTACCAAGTTCAAGGTCATCAGTAAAAATTAACCTTGGTCATAATTTTTGAATGGTTAGTCAAAGAGCCTTCATATTTCAAATAATCATTGCTTGGTACAAGACCTTCCTGTAGGTACCAAGTTCATATATTTGCATTTGCCTAAGAAATAATTAACAGAGGAGCGTTGGCACCTGCTTGTTTTTCTCAATATGACAAGGGTTAATTGATAATCTACAGGGAAGCCTCAATGTTCCATAGTAAAGCATGCTAAGAAGGAATAGATATATAGTAAGATTTATACTAAAGGTTCAAATTTCCCACTTTCAAGACAGTTCCATTATTGTGTGTTTAACCCTTGTCATGCCCAAGCCAGAAATAGTCGTACTCTGGCATCAGGTATAGACAAAGATCAGTCTGCACATATGTGCAGTGAGACTGAAGTTTATACCACCTAATTTTCCTCTTTAAATTACACAAGGAAAAAATGAAAATTTTCAAAACAAACATAGAATCATGATAAGTGCATTCAGTAATCTCAGCACATTCAATAATACAGCAGTTTTGTGTTGCAGCATAACACGAGTTTATCACCTCATGTTTTCCCCTATTTCAGAGGCAAGCCTAATTTGCTGTTTTTCGATCTGGTTGCCTGTGGGAAAATGGGAGCTGGTATATTTGTGGATGGCTGTCCCACAACACAGGTAATACATATCTCCATATCTGCTTGGTTAAGACTTTCCTTTTTAGCTCACCTGAGCACAAAGTAGATTGCCATCTTCCGTCATGCGGAGTCAATTACCATTGTTAATTTTACCTTGTATGCACTCTAGAGGCCACACTTTTTGCCCTATCAACCTGAAATTTGGTCAGAATGATTGTCTTGATGAAATCTGGAACAATTTTCAAATTGGGTCAACTTGGATTAATAACCAGGTCACAGGGTCAAATTTTAGAAAAACCTTGTATGCACTCTAGAGACCAAATGGTCAGAATGATTGGATCAATGCAATTTTAGATTTTGGAGTTTGAAATTGGGTCAACCGGATTAAAAAACTAGGTCACAGAGTCAATTCATAAAAAAACCTTGTTTGCACCCTAGAGGCCACATATTTTGCCAAGCCAACCTGAAAATTGACAAAAAAAGGATTCTTTAGTTGCATAGAAGCAACAGCATTGTTAAGCTTAGTAACATTCAATCATCATCTTTATTTTATCCCCTGCTGTTTGGCAAACGGGATAAAGTTATGGTCTCCACCTGTCATTCCATTTTTCTGTCATTCCATCACTTACCTTGTCCAGAGCATATCTCCTAAAGTATGAAAGCTATCAACTTGAAAATTTATAGGTGGATAGATCTCATGGAGGAGAAGTGCAGTGCACAAGAACTACAAAGCTTGCTTACATAATCTTGGAGTTATTGCCCTTTGATTAGGCTTCAGTTTACTATAAAGCTTTGATGGCGGAGATGGCCATGCCAGACATGGCTCTTGTTTTAAACCTACATTAAAAACAATTTTATACAGTTCATTCTGGTGTGCAATTTAAGGCCACTATGACTTTCTTGTTTTACCTTGGCTGTTTATGGAGAAAATCCGTTTTGTCAACACCTTGGCATCATTGACTTAGATGTGTTGGGGTTGGCATTGTTGTTGGCTTGACAAAATTTAACCTTAGTGACATCTCTTTTGTTATTTTAGATATCTTCATAAAACATTGCATGTGCTTTTACAATTCTTTCCAGACTATCAAGGGGAATAACCGAAATCATTCATTTTTCAAGGGTTATGATCAATTTTCTTCTTAGATTTTTGCATTATCCAGCGTTTACACCCATAGGCAGTGGCCTTGTACGAAGTTTAGACTGGTCCAAATTCAAGGAAGTTGCAGACGATAAATAAAATTGATAAAATTGGAAAGGATAATTTTCTTTTTAGTAAATATGATGTGGAAAAGAAATTGTTTATTAGTAGTAATTTCTTCTTTTTCCATATTACTTTGTCTAGTATCATGATATCCCAAGACTTAAGAACCTGTACTGGAAAGAGTTAGAAAAAAAGTGCTTTCCATGAAATTGCTGTGAAATAAGGAAAATATGTTACATACAAAAATGTTCTGTGTATTCTTATGTGCTTATCTCTGATATAAGAATATTTATGAGGAATTAGTTCTGGTCATTTTGTTAGGAGCATCCCCAAATAAAATGGCAGATTCATTTACATGCAAATGGCTTCATCCCATGGGCATAACCAGGAATTTAGAAATCCAGATTTTTTTCCACTTGTCCATGGACAAGTAAAAGATGATTAACTCACCAGGGGCTTGTTTACTTAACAGCTTACTAAACATCTTACCACCATTTTTTGTGTAAATCAAAAATTAAAGTTGCATCTACAGAAGTAACTAAATATAGAATTCTGCCATGCCTCATCTCATTGGAATCATCTTCTAAGGATGATTCCAATGAGATATTACAAGGTAGAATCTGACAATGAATGAAAACGCCTGGTACAATTTGTGATTGTAGCTTATGATTATTTTTTTTGTAAGAAGTTTAGTAAAACTGGCAACTGAGCACAACATGGTCATTGAGAGCTTTGATGATCCTTCAATGTCTGTTGTTCTATGTGTGAAGCCTTACAATTGAAGTGATTACACTGCAAATATTGTCAGCCATAAGGGTGAACCTTATTGAAAATGGAAAGGATCCATTTGATATCACAGGAAAATAGTTTTTGTTCTTACTGAGATCAAACTGCATATCAGCACAGGCTGATTTTAAGCTCCACTGGCCAAAAGGCCAGCGGGCTATTGTCATGGCAGGGTGTCCTTCGTCCGTGCGTCCATGCATGCGTCTGTCCGTCAGTCCATCCGTCCGTAAACATTTACTTTAAAAATCTTCTACTCATAAAGTACTGGATGGATTTCAATCAAATTTCACAGGAATGTTCCTTGGGTGACCCTCTATCAGATTCCTTCAAAGAATTTTAATCTGTTGAAAATCATGGCTGTAGTGGGCGTGGCTAATTTCCATATATGGTAATAGGTGGCTTTTCTCAGAAACTTGATGGATTAAAACCAAACTTCACATTAATTTATCCTTGAGTGACCCTCTATCAGTCTACAAAAAAATATTGTGATCAGATGCAAAATGTGTATTTTATGGGCGGAGGTCATTTCTCTATATGTTATATAATGGAAACTTTGAAAATCATTTTCTCAGAACCTTAGTAATGGATAACAACCAAATTTCATTTTAATGATTCTTTAGTGATCTGTAAAATATATATTGTGATCAGATGAAAAATAAGTGTTTTATGGGCGGAGGTCATTTCTCTGTTGTAATGTGTAAACTTTGAAAATCATTTTTTTAGAATCTAATTAATGGATATCAACCGAATTTCACTCGAATGATTCTATAGTGATCCTTTATCAGTCTGCAAAAAATTATTGAGATCAGATGCAAAATATGTATTTTATTTTCAGAGGTCATTTCTTTTTATATGTTATATGGTGTAATATTCAATATAGGGTAAAACAAACTTTTTGCAAAGTTTAAGCAGATGGATTTCAACCAAAAATCATCACTGTATGGAAACACTGTACGGTAGTTTGCAACGGTATATTTAAAATGGCGGTTAGGCGTTCGTGAAAAAGTAAGAGTTCTTTATTTTTGTTCGATATTACTTTAATCTGCAATTCTGTAAAATAATGACAACATTTACGTAATCAGCTTTGAATACTTTATCCATCGTACCTAATGATTAAGCGTCCTATAGCACCGTCTGTGTAATACAGCTTCAAACATTGTGTTTTGATGACATCTAAGATAGAAGCGCAAAACGAAAGAAGAAATGGCCATATTTTCCCTAACATGACCGCACCAGCAAAATCAAATGTGCTGGTGAATGGGGACAAGGTATCTCTCTAAATATGACCCAAAATGTATTGGATCTATCCCCTTGTCAAGGAAATATAGACACTTGAAAAATTCGATGGTACAGTTAAAACTGAAACTAAATTGCTGTACAGTGCGGTATATGGATATATTTGTACTCACTGGTTTAAATTTCGAATGAAAAATCTGTACGCAACGGTTTATATAAATTATCATGTGAAAATCTTTCAACGGATGGAATAGCACAAAAAGGTGAAAGGTGACTTTGATACTATTTTATCTTGGTTGATACTGCAGAAAGACGAATAAGTTCTTTTTCTTTTTTATTTTGTTTTGCCTGGAAATGAAGAAAACCATCGAAAGAGAATCATTTAACACAGTTTTAAATCTTATTTAATGTTTCTACTTTATTCTTCTGTCCTTCCTCAATAATTTTGTAAGACCCTGTACACATTGTTCAGATTAAAGCGCTAAAAAAGGCATTTCTTCTTTCGTTTTGCGCTTCAATTTTAAATGTCATCAAAACACAATATTTGAAGCTGTATTACACACAGACGGTGCTATAGGACGTTTAATCATTAGGTACCATGGATAATGTATTCAAAGCTGATTACGTAAATGTTATCATTATTTTACAGGATGATAGATTAAATCAACGTCGAACAAAAATAAAGAACACTTACTTTTTCACGAATGCCTATCCGCCATTTTGAATATACCATTGCAAACTACCGTACAGTGTTTCCATACAGTGATCATAGTAATTTTAAATCTGTGAATTTAACATGCTGCAAAAAATATTTGATTAGATGAACAGCATGCTTTTTATTGGCAGAGGACATTTCAACATATAAAGTGAATATTTGATCACTTTTGGTATCACCTAAATGATACTTTTTTTAGACTCATTAAATTTAATAGGTGTAAAGATTGTAGGTTAGAAGGAACATAAGCTTTGTTTGAATCCAAATGTGTAGAAACATTTGTTAAATATAAGCCTGAGAATAAGTGTAGGACAAAACCCCACCAGGACAAAACCCCACCGGGACAAAACCCCACCAGACAAAATCCCACCAGGACAATACCCCACCCGGACAAAACCCCACCCGGACAAAACCCCACCAATATATATTGTAGTGTAAGTGTTGAACATGTGGTTTAAAAGAGTATACTAATTTATTCGTAAGATACTGTTATTTTTTTACCACACAACATCATTTTAATACATGTATATACTTTGAAATAAAGTGAAAAACAACTTGTCTTTTAACTGACTTTTTTGTTTGAATGAGATTGTACTATGATTTTAGCATTCTTTCAGTTACATTGAAGCAGCTGGATCACCTAACAATGGTTTTCCTGGTACTCCTCACACCAGTACTACCATTACATCATTTTACTAGCCTCCAGCTGCTATCCCACATGGGACTACAAGTTCAACCAATCGGTGGCAGACTAATAATCTCAAATGATGATTGCCACCATTGGGGATTGAACCTGGTAGCTTAGATTAAAAGTCTGTGTGCAATGTATATCTTGGACAGAGAGAAGAAACAACTGTAAAATAATATTTACTCATCTATAGTTTGAAGGCAAAGGAAATTAATATACTTTTGTAACTGAATTTTTTGGCAATGTTTCAACACATTAAAGACAGAAGGCAAGTAAAAATCAGAAGAAAAATAATATTAAATTGATATTTATGAAATAATTAATAACTTAATAATTCTTTATTTCATTCATTGCTTGAAAACATATTTAAAACAAAATAGATTTCAATAATAAATTGATAGGAAATAGTGGTGGGGTTTTGTCCTACTTGCCAAATATAGTGGTGGGGTTTTGTCCTGGTGGGGTTTTGTCTGATGGGGTTTTGTCTGGTGGGGTATTGTCCTGGTGGGGTTTTGTCCGTACCCCCCTGAGAATAACCCCTGAGAATTGGTCAGTTAAGTTGAACAAAGGGTGACTGCACAAAGAGGACATACAAATGGTGTAAAGTGGCCCACTGCGGTTCAGAATGGGGAAAAAAGAGCCAGTTGACTGCACTCTAAGGCATTGAACAGAATAAATGTATTGTATTTGATATTTTACTTCTTATTTTCATTAGTTAGAATTTTGTTTTGATGACAAAAAATTATATTGAAGTAACACCCTTATAGTGGTGTTTAATTAAAAGCGGAGAGATCTACAATCAAAATTTTGTAGATAAATGACCCATATATTGTGCAGTAATATTCTGTTAGTGTTGAAATTTTTATTTTTGGATTTCAAACATATACACTGGATTGATTCTTGTTTTAAACCGCCTTTTCATCCTCTAATAATCATTTTCAGGATATTCAGGCCTGTGGAACGAATCAGGCGCTTAAGCGCCTCTAGCTTTAGTCTACTAGCTCATTCAGCCAAAGAAGTGCATGAAGAGGGTTAACCACAGCTTCATTCAAGCTGAAGTTGCACTGTTTTGGAGTTACAAAGAGCATAATACAGTTCAACTGAATACTGCTAAAATCTGCCCTGTATTCAGGATGATAAAAGTGTTGTTTGCAAATTTTACCCTGATGGGCTTGCATGCAAAGGGGTATAATTTGCAAAGAGTTCACACCATTTTGTCAGCCTGAACACAAGGCTTTTCAGCTGAACAAGGCTAAACTAGAAAGCCATGAATGGCTTGAGTCGCTCCACAGGCTTGAAATTCTTGTAAAAGCAAATAAAAGTTTTGACTAGATTTTTAGATATTTTGGGTTCTACTGATGTTGAAAATGATTTTCAAAGTTTCAACTATATAAAATATAAAGAAATGACCTCTGCCCATAAAAAACATATTTTTCATCCAATCAAAATATTTTTTGGCTGCATGATTATTGGTCACCCAAAGATTATACCAAAAAAAAGTTTGATTGATATCCATCAGTAACGTTACATTCTGAGAAAATGATTTTCAAAGTTTCCACTATATAACATATTGAGAAATGACATCTGCCCATAAAATATATATTTTTCATCTGATCACAATAATTTTTGGTAGACTGATAAAGGGTCACTCAGGGAATATTCCAGTGATATTTGGTTGATATCCGTCCATTAAATTCTGAAACAATGATTTTCAAAATTTCCACTTTATAACATATAGAGAAATGACCTCCGCCCATAAAATACATATTTTCCACCTGATCAGAATTATTTTTAAAATTATGATAATGTGTCACTCAAGGATCATTCAAGTAAAATTTAGTTGTTATCCATCAATTGGATTCTGAGAAATTGATTTTGAAAGTTTTCACTATATAACATAAAGAGAAATGACCTCTGCCCATAAAATGCATATTTTCCATCCGATCACAATAATGTTTTGTAGATTGATAAAGGGTCACCAAAGGATCATTCATGTAAAATTTGATTGGTATCCATTAGTTAGAATCTGAGAAAACTCACTTTTTACCATATTTGGAAATAAGCCACGCCCATAAAATCCATGTTTTTCATTGGATCAAAATTTCTTGATCAACTTTGAAAGAGTGACCCAAGGATAATTCCTGTGAAGTTTGGTTGAAATTCATCCAGTAGTTACTGAGGAGAAGATTTTTAAAGAAAAAGTTTACGACCGGACGCACGGACGGACGGACACACGACGGACACAACACCATGACAATAGCCCCAGTAGCTTTCAGCCAGTGGAGCTAAAAAAACACCCTGTTTTTAGTGGTCTCCACAACAAGTAAACGCTGTTGTAAGTTGCCTCGACAACAAATTATGTTAAGTAAAAGCGAACAGCAGGATATTATAGTCCGTTTGACTTCTATATGGACCAACATTTCGCCGAAAATCTCAGAAATTAATTAATGAAACGCATATTTTTCTTGTCATATCATTTTTTCCAGCTAATACCATGACGAAGTTTATTTTTTGGGATTTTTTGAATGTAAAATAATGATTTTGTCCGTCCGTCTACATGTTAACTTTCAGCATTTCATACCTACATGTTACGGTATTAAACGGAACAGCGAATTGTATAACCAAAAATAGTACTGATTTGCATAGGGGCCGAGTCAAAAGTGTAAGATTTTAAGTGAATTGTATTACTATAAAATCGGGTTTTTCAATATAATTAAGTTTGTCTAAGATTTTTGCTACCGTTGGATATCGAATCTGTGTATATTCTCTCTTTCTTCAGAAACTGTTTGACCAGATAATTGATTATTGATTTTATTCATTCTGAGATGAACCCTATATTTACATGTTAAGACCAATCAAAAAGCATTATTGAACGAAGTAGTTGGGATTTTCACGAGGAAAACTTGATGAAAAGGCGAGTACTAACGGTAGAAATCACGTGCTATTTAAGTTTAAGATGACATGACCGTCGATATGCTAATTAGCATGTCCAAATAAGGAATAATGGACATTTCATCTGTCAAAAGTTTAGTATAAAACACGTGTTTTTACTATATATGTTGACATTTTCTAACTGTTGAACAGCCTCCATCACCCCTCGTGTTTAAGAACGGATAATGCGAAAATATTAACATTAACTAGATAGACAAAATCATTATTTTGAAATCATTTTATTTTCAAAAAATAATTTTTGGAATGGTATTAAGCTGAAATTAAGATTTTACTACATACAAATCCTTTATTCAAACGCAATTTTATGTAATTGATGAAAAGGTTGGTCCATATAGAAGTCAAACGGACTATAACAGTGAATATAACACTGACATTAACAGTTATAAATACACTGCCCTCTAAAAGTATTGCTTGTTATGATATCTGTTAATTGAATAGTTGTCTATAATCTACTGGTCATTCACCCCAGAAAGCAGTCATGAGACATTGAAGTCTTTGTTTCTGACGGCTTAATACAGGTCATCAATTACTTTAAGCTCCATACATTTGACATTATTTTGACCACCAGCACAGATCAGGTAGTAACGCATCATACTCTCAATCTTCAACCATAGGGTCATGGATTTGATCCATATTAGAGGTGCATATCCTTTCAAAATTTTTTCCACATTATTGGGAGGCATCGCAGCTGAATTCTAGGAAAGGATGTAATGGTAGTACTGGTGTGAGAAATACCAGGAATCCAATGTTATGACTGAAAAAAAATGTTAGAAGCAGTGTTAAACCGCATTTAGATAAACAAAAATCATCAATTTATGGCCAAAACCTCATAATTACAATTTGAAAAAAGCTGTAATTACAAAGTTTTCTTGCTTTGCTGATAGTAAATCATATTATAGGAAATATGAGATCAATCTTGTAAGCTTCAGTAGGAAACATATTATCAGATGCATGACTAGTTTTGATTGGCAAGAAAGGAAAGGAAAAATGAATAGGTAAGATTGATAAGGCATATTGGTCTTTAGCACCTGAAATTTCTTTTTAAAACCAGAAAAGTTTAACTGTTATATTTTCAAAATAAATACTGACTCACAACTGAAACAGATCAGTGCTTTCAGTACTCTGCTTGTTGGTGGATAAATTTAAGCCTGTAACTACAGTTTCTTTAAACTGAAAACACAAAGTTTTTATTGCTCATTATAACATCCCCCACCCCCCATAAAGTATGTTTTTAGGGGTATATAGGAGTCAGCTTGTCTGTCAGTCCATCAGTCATTGGGTCCATCCATCTAATTAGCTTTTTTTCGTGTCCGCTTGATTTCTTAGCAATTAACAGGCAGATTTCATTCAAACCTTACAGAGAGTATCAAGCAGAGATGTGCAAGTGATATTTTTGTTAAGATCCATAGGCTTTTGACATAGTTATATTTCTTTCATGGAAAATGGCATCTCATTATTGACAATAGACACTAGGCTAGTTGACGATGCTTTGTTATGTTTTGATAAAACTTATTGCTAAGAAGATGTAAGCTATGATAGTAAATGTATGGTCATTGACACTATATTGATAGTTCATGGTGTGAATATTACTATAAACAATGTTTTATGACCATGACCTATTGTACATTTCACCATTATGGTCTATATATTGCAGAGGGTAGAAAGACTTTCAAGGTATTGGACCCCGTAATAGTTCTGCAACATTTTGGACCACATATTCTTTCACACTGTTAACCGAGGTTTCCCGATGAAAATCATTAGGAAACCTCTGTTAACATTGTTAAAGTTCATTACTTCTGAGACATTGCAAAACTATTACAGGTCCACAACCTTGATGACATGGGGCTGTGCTGTACAATTAATAAACCTCTTGACATTTGATGGGACTATGGCCTTTTGATGAAAAAGCTGGGTTCCATCCCAAACGATGGCACATATCCTTTCAGACATTTGTCTCCAACTAATTGATGAATAATCACAATTGAGCCTGTGCGTGAGATTTCCAACAATTTCAAATATGCACAAAGCAAATACTCTGACTAGCCTGTGCATCTGCACAGTCTGACCAGAGTCTTTACTATGCGTTAAGTAGATAGATAAGGTCTCAAAGTATTTGTAGACCATCAGGTTTCTTTAAATTCACAGTAAGTGGCTGGCTACTCTACTGAGTGTTTGCACCTCACGAAAATTTCAAATTGTTGGGAATGCCAGGCACAGGCTCAAATTTAATTCGGATAGCAGCATGATGCTAGGAAAAGTTCTAATGGTAGTTCTGGTGTGAGAAATACCTTGAATCCATTATTAGGTGCTTCAGCCATGTGATATGACTGAAAGATTGTTAAAAGCAAAATTAAACCCCATTCAAACAAACATTTTATGAAAATGTTCTTGTCTGTTAAATTTTTCAGCAATACAAGTAGAGATATTCTGAAATAAATTACAGATAACCTTAGTTTATATCAGAAATTGATGGCCCGGATTGAAACAGTTGTAACAGGCTATATGCTTATAGGCAGTTAAAACTGTTTTGGGCCAAGTCACCAAAATGTGCTTTTTGACTGAGTTATGGCCTTTGATGAAAATTAATTTTTTATAGATTAACTTTAACCCAAATGTGTAATCTTAAAAATCATATTTTAACTCTTCAATTACTTTTCAATCATCCATTGTTGCATCATTTACAGATCTGTGTTGCGGAGTGTCCTACAGAAAACTGGGCCTATGCCCAAGCATTAAACAATGCTAACAATCTGCGTTACTGCAGGCCTGGGGCTGACCTTACTAAGGTAAGCTACTTCAAACACAATCAGTATGTCATCTTTGAATTTAAATTCAATCACATTTACACTATAATACAGTTCTTCTTTCTCAAGCAACAGTTTCATAAAGCAACAACATTGGAAGCAACAGTAATATGATTCAGCGATGATAAAGTAATGAAATAAAAATGTAAAACTTGATAAGAAAAATTTGTATGATCCAAGCATGTGCTCATATGACTCCTTTTCAAAGATTTCTTCGGAGTAAAGTAATACAGTGTGCTAGTTTAACTGTACCTGTAAATGAACTTTGCTAACAAAAGACTACTAAAATGTGCATCTTACTTTTAATAACAGATCACTTTGTGCTTAATTCTTGTCATGCTGAAAAAATTCAGCTAAAAATTAGCTAAAAATAAAAGGGCTGAAAGCATTGCAAGTTTTGGCTGTTGGTCTATTTTCAATGGAAATATTAGATTTATTGACAATTCTGGTTTATAACAGGCGGTGTAGTCCAAGATCAGACTGCACATATGTGCAGACTGATCTTTGTCTATACCTCCTACCACAGCAGGAATATTCCAGGTTCAGCATGATAACTTATAATTAAATCTAATTCATGTAAATTACACTCTCTGTTCTTTTTGGATGGTCTCAATAAGATTAGTATTTAATTACAGAGCGTCCAAGACCTGATTAATGCAGAGGACTGTCCTGCCTATTTACTGCAGAGTGAACCAGGTATCTCAAATTATTTTGTATTCTCCTTTGACTTCTTAATTTTTTCAAAGAATTATGTCCCGCCCCAAATCTATGTTCGGGCTTATTTATGAGCCAGCTTGTTGGTTGGCCTGTCAGTTGGTCAGTAGCTGACTGTCCAGTTGTAGCTCTTTTGTGTTTGCTCAATTTCTACAAACCAACACACAGACTTAATTCAAACTTTACTGTTATCATTGGTATGAAGCAGAGAGGTGCATGTCTTAATTTTGGTTACAGCCCATCGACCTTTGACAGAGTTATGAGTTATTGTACACTGGCTATGCTAAGTTTCGTCCAAGGTTTGACAAAAGTCGTTCTGCCTCCCACCAATAGATGTATGATAAGTAGTATAGCTGTGCACTAGTGGCATGAGCTGCTGGTGGCTTGGATGAGATGATGTGGTTATCCTGGTGTTTGAAATGCCAGGAAACCATTGATATGTGCACCAGATGAGGCAATATCACTGCAATAATGTTTAAACTGGTGTTAAACCCACACAAACAAAGCAAACAAGCCTTTTTGGTATCAAGATGATTTAAGGTTAGTTCAAATTGTATTATCTAGGGACAAATGTTTGAACTTGGCCAACATGCATCCATTTCTACATAAAAATAAAAGTTGGAAATCTATCAACAATTGTCATAGTAAAGGGCACCATTTGGTATGTGCATCTCACAGTAGACATCTGCAGATAGTGGGGGGGTGGGGGGGGATTTTTAGTTCAAAGTACTTGAACAATAATGACACAAATCCTACTTTGTGGATACTCATTGGAATTTTCTAATAAAGGTAGTGGAACTGTAATAGTTCGGCAACATTTTGGCACTCATGAATTTCACAATGTTTACCGAGGTTTCCTAATGAAAGCCATTAGGAAACCTCAGTCTACATTGTGAAAGTTCATTACTACCAAACTGTTGGGGAAATATTACGAGTCCACTACCTTAAGATGATTCAAATGAGTACCCACATCACAGGATTTTATTGAGAAATAAAGATTTAAGACTGGCTTTAACCCCTCTAATCATGGTTCTCTCGTTTAACACATACGATTATTGGTTTCTTGTCAATTTACATCTACTTTTCATCTTCGATTGCAATCTCTGTCAATTTTGACCAGCCTTAACCTTTGTCATGCTGAATAAAAACTTGACAAAATTGCATTATAATCAAAGTTATGAGAGCTCTGAATGCAATAAATGTGACTTAGTCATTATTTTGTAACTATAGTTAATAAACTTTTTTGGTTTAAAAGGGAAAATCAGGTAGTATGGACTTAGGTTAGACTTCACATATGTGCAGGCTAATCTTGGTCTATGCCTCCTGCAAAGAAGGAATATTCTGGGATTAGCATTACAAGGGTTAAATTTTGAAAAATAGGACAAAGTTGAATTGTTAAGAATGCTTTTATTTCAGTACTCCACCGCTGCGTCCCAGAAGCCCTGGCAGATCTCCTGGATACTGTTGGTTCACTCAAAAATAATATTGACAAAATGGAAAACAAGACCAGTTTACAGGACAGAAACAACCAAACATTTACAGATGATGACCTAGAGTCCAGTTTTAAGTAAGGAGACAAATAACAATGTAAACAGTAAAACAAGAGATTGAGTTGTCCAAGAGATTGAGTTGAGTAAAACAAGAGATTGATTTGTCAAAGAGATTGAGTTGAGTAAAACAAGAGATTGAGTTGTCCAAGAGATTGAGTTGAGTAAAACAAGAGATTGAGTTTTTCAAGAGATTGAGTTGAGTAAAACAAGAGATTGAGTTGTCCAAGAGATTGAGTTGAGTAAAACAAGAGATTGAGTTGAGTAAAACGAGATACTGAGTTGTCTGAACTTGCTGACTTGTAAGACTATTCAATTTGGATACATAGCTGACAAACACTGACAAATACTTTTAGTTACAATTAAAAACCTTCTCTGTAAATTATTTAGAAATATTGGAGGATTGGCACTCAAGAACAAATGAAGAAGAACAACAAGAAAAATCAATTGTTTCATTTAACCCTTTCCTGTTTTACAAAATTTTGGACCTGTCCGAAATTCAAAGGTTTTGCAGACGAAAATTTAAAGTGCATTTAATTTGAAAAAATAACCATTCAGTAGGGTAGAAAATAGGGTGGAAAAAGAAGAAATTGCTTGCCAGAAGCAATTTCTTCTTTTTTCACAATGTTTTATCAATCATAAAATCACAGGCACGTAAAAAGCAGGGATTAAACAGCAAACGGTTAAGTAATTTCTATTCCTGTTTTGCCTGCCTCATTTTTAATGATATATAGAAAGGGCAAAGATCAGAAAAAGTTAAAAACTGTAAACAAATGTTTGAACAAAAAATGTACCGTGTAAATATCACTAATGACCATTACGTATTTCCTTACTTATTACGTTTGTCTTTATATTTGTTTTTCAGTGCCTATGGATTGTTTTTAAAGGCAAAAGAATATGGTGAAAAAGTCATTCAAGACGTTGTAGCGTCTTGGTGGATGATTCTTTTGTAAGTTCAATTGAAACTATTATATAAAGGTTTAAATAGAGGATATTGAATGAGTGGACATTGATTACCAAATTTATTAACCCAGTCATCTATAGACAGATAAAAACGAGTGTAATAAATTTGGTATTAAATGAACAAAAATCTAGTATTTTATTTATAATACAGGGTGTTTCATAATATCTGTCCTTTTTCTGAACCATTACAGTCCTGATACAACTAATCAGATTGTTCACATGACGTCAATTACAGGCATTAACGAGGTCATTTTTTTTCTTGAATTATCAATATCATTCATCATGCCTCCTAGCAAATGGATTGACTAGTTCTCTCCTTTAATGATTTTCTTAAATTCTTTTGTACAGTATAGGTGAAAGCCTTTTACCATATATTCTTGAAAGATACTCCAAACAAAGGATCAAATAGACATGGGTTAGGCAATTGTGTTAGACGTGTTCATTTGTAAATGGTCATAGGCAAAAAAAATCATGTGATAAAATTACTTTTGTCTTGAAAACTCCATTATGATGTCAAACTAGAAAGGATATGGTGAACCAACATATACCGTATTTCCTCTATTATAGCACTCTACCTTATAGTAGCATCCCTACATTTTTTACTAAGAAAACCCACTTCAAATGCCTAAATTTTAGTAACATTTTGATACTTCTTCTCTCTTTTGATATGAATTTCCTCTAAATAATCATTTAAAATGATTGTTTAGAGGAAATTCATCTCAAATTAAAGGGAAAAGGGTCTTAAAGACATCAATTTTGAAGATTTTTTTAAATCAGAAAATGCATACTAGTAAAAGCTCCCTGACCATGTTATGAATAGCATCTGGGAGTGTTCATTAGGAGAAATACGGTACTTGGTTGATGATAGATATGACTTGCAAGGGCGTAACTACTGTTAGGCATGTAACGTAAGTACTTAATAGAAATAAATCCAATTTCGTAAAAAAAAGGGTGATGAATGATTACAACATCCAAACTTTAGCTAGTTCAAGCTGTAGTTCAATGTTTTGATTATTCACCGATTCTCAAATCATAAGAAAAGGAGCGGACAAAGGACATTCATCTTTTGCTACAGTTTATTTATCAACTTGTTCCTTTATGTTCTTTGGTGGTCGCCTTCTGAGTGTGTTTCAGTATCAAAAACTTAGTTACACTTATGACTTGTATTGTTACTAGAGTCATTGCTAGTTTCTTCAAACCTTTCTCATGCTATTCCATCAAATTTCTGATGTATACAACATTTGACAGTATAGACTTTAATCAGCCTACACAGACATGCAGTCCATTTTTAGCCTACACTGCCTGTGTCTACCTTTTTTAATATGCCCCCTTTGAAGAAGAAGTGGTAAAATACTTTGCTCTTGTCAGTTGGTCCAAATATCAGGCTATTGCTCCATCTGTAGACCATTTTTGTCAGGAGCATTTCATAGTGCAAGCTAGAATCGTGAAACTTCACAGTTTCACAACTATACTCAGCATATTTTTAGCTCACCTGAGCACGAAGTGCTCAAGGGAGCTATTGTGATCGATCGTTGTCCGGCGTCCGTCTGTCCGTCATGGCGTCAACTTTTTCTTTAAACAACATCTCCTCCTAAACTTATGGGTCAAAATCAACCAAACTTGGCAGAAATATTCCTTGGGTGGTCCCTTATGAAAATTTCTAAAATGGAAAGGATTCGTGCCATATCACTGGAAAAGGGGCCTTAATGACAAATTTCTTGTTTTCACTCTAGAAGCCACAAATATGGTCCAATCTTCATGAAATTTGGTCAGAATGTTTGTTAGGTCATGAGGATGAAGTTTATTGAAAATGGGAAGGATCCGTGCCATTTCACGGGAAAAGGCGCCTTAATGACAATTTTGTCAACAATTTCTGTAAACGACATCTCCTCCTAAACTTATGGATCAAAATCAACCAAACTTGGCAGAAATATTCCTTGGGTGGTCCCTTATGAAAATTGCTCAAATGGAAGGGATCCGTGCCATATCACAGGAAAAGGGCCTTAATGACAAATTTCTTGTTTTCACTCTAGAAGCCACAAATATGGTCAAATTTTCATGAAACTTGGTCAGAATGTTTGTTAGGTCATGAGGATGAAGTTTATTGAAAATGGGAAGGATCCATGCCATTTCATGGGAAAAGGCGCCTTAATGACAATTTCGTCAACAATATCTTTAAATGACACCTCCTCCTAAACTTATGGGTCAAAATCAACCAAACTTGGCAGAAATATTCCTTGGGTGGTCCCTTATGAAAATTGCTCAAATGGAAAGGATCCGTGCCATGTCACGGGAAAAGGGGCCTTAATGACAAATTTCTTGTTTTCACTCTAGAAGCCACAAATATGGTCCTAATCTTCATGAAACTCGGTCAGAATGTTTGTTAGCTCATGAGGATGAAGTCTATTGAAAATGGGAAGGATCCATGCCATTTCACGGGAAAAGGTGCCTTAATGACAATATTGTCAACAATGTCTTTGAACGACATCTCCTCCTAAACTTATGGGTCAAAATCAACCAAATTCGGCTGAAATATTTCTTGGGTGGTCCCTTATGAAAATTGCTCAAATGGAAAGGTTCTGTGCCATATCACGGGAAAAGGGGCCTTAATGACAAATTTCTTGTTTACACTTTAGAAGCCACAAATATGGTCCAATCTTCATGAAACTTGGTCAGAATATTTGTTAGGTCATGAGGATGAAGTCTATTGAAAATGGGAAGGATCTAGCCATATCATGGAAAAAGGGGCCTTAATAACAATTTTGCCAACAATATCTTTAACTGACATCTTTTCCTAAACTTATGGGTCAAAATCAACCAAATTTGGCAGAAATATTTCTTGGGTGGTCCATTATGAAAATTGCTCAAATGGAAAGGTTCTGTGCCATATCACTGGAAAAGGGGCCTTAATGACAAATTTCTTGTTTACACTCTAGAAGCCACAAATATGGTCCAATCTTCATGAAATTTGGTCAGAATGTTTGTTAGGTCATGAGGATGAAGTTTATTGAAAATGGGAAGGATCCGTGCCATTTTACGGGAAAAGGCGCCTTAATGACAATTTTGTCAACAATTTCTGTAAACGACATCTCCTCCTAAACTTATGGATCAAAATCAACCAAACTTGGCAGAAATATTCCTTGGGTGGTCCCTTATGAAAATTGCTCAAATGGAAGGGATCCGTGCCATATCACGGGAAAAGGGCCTTAATGACAAATTTCTTGTTTTCACTCTAGAAGCCACAAATATGGTCAAATTTTCATGAAACTTGGTCAGAATGTTTGTTAGGTCATGAGGATGAAGTTTACTGAAAATGGGAAGGATCCATGCCATTTCACGGGAAAAGGCGCCTTAATGACAATTTTTTTTGTTTACTCTCTAGAAGCCACAAATATGGTCCAATCATCATGAAACTTGGTCAGAATGTTTGTTAGGTCATGAGGATGAAGTTTATTGAAAATGGGAAGGATCCATGCCATTTCACGGGAAAAGGAGCCTTAATGACAATTTTCTCGTAAGAGCTCCACATGCCACAAATAAAGTCCAATCTTCATGAAACTTGATCAAATGTTTGCCAGGTCACAAGAATGAACTCTGTTGAAAATGGGAAGGTTCATGCCATATCATAGGAAATGGAGTCTTAATGATAATTTACTTGAAATATCAGGTGAGCGATTTAGGGCCCTCAGGGTCCTCTTGTTTAGTTATTGTCCTTTGTTTATTGACAAAGAATATGCCATTGACCTGCTCTTAAAGGGGGCATTTATACATATTTTACAAACGTCTCTTGTTTTGGGAAAAATAATAAGCCTTGCTTGAGACTGGTTGAAATTTCCCAGAAATTTGGCAATTTTTTTGAAGCAAAACTTTAAGTTAGTCCATTTATGATTACTTTGTAACTTTTAGGGGACTATTAATGGCTATGGCAGTTTCATTGATATGGATCATTCTAATGAGATGGATCGCTGGTGTGATGGTATGGCTAACATTGTTCCTCTTTGTTGGAGTTTTTGGATTTTGTAAGTAACATTTTTTTTATTGCCAAGCTCTGTTAAATTTGGTTAGTCTGTAAGGGCTGTAAAAAAGATTTCCTTATTATTAAGGTAGTGGACCCATCTAGTATAAAGCAAACACCTGCCTTAAGGTAGTGGACCGGTAATAGCTCCTCAACATTTCGGAAGTCATGAACTTTCACAATGTTGACCGAGGTTTCCTAATAAAAATCATTGAGAAACCTTGGTTAACACTGTTGAAATTCGTTCCTTCCGAAATTTTGCAGAACTATTACAGGTCCACTACCCTAGGGCAGGTGTTTGCTTTATAGTAGTTAATTTCTAGGCATAAGGAAGTCTTAGAACATTTGCTTAACAAAGGTTTCTCGCTTAGTACAGGATTTACTTTGAATTTTCATACAGTATGATAAGATTATTTTTTAGTTAAGCATTAATTAAATGAAAAATAATCTCTTCATCTCTTGTATAGTAGCAACTTTCAATTAATTAACCATTATATATTCTTTATGTCTTAATCTAGTTATTTAATTTAGATGTATTATTTCGTATTATTTCAGCATCCTATTGGTGTATCACGCATTATTTAGATGCTAAAGGAAAAGAACAATCCTTCCACATACATATGGCCGTTCTAACATTCTCTTTTTCAAAGGAAAAGTTTTGGTTGGCATTTGGTAAGTCTAATATAATCAGTTTCTTTGGTTAATGCAAGTCAAAGGAATGCCTATACCTTGAAAAAAGAAATAAAGGATTTTCTTTAATGCTTTTCGGTGGTTTATAGAGAATTAACGGTAGATTATCACTTGATAATCTCACAGCAAAAACAGTGAAATTATCAAAAACTTATACCCTGCTTTTGTGCATTTCATTCTATCTGACGTCATCTATGTGGGGCGAAATAAGTGACGTCAGAATGAACGTTGCATAGCAATCACATGCAAAATGGCGCACTTTTTGTATCATAGAAATTTCACATTTTGTCTCATTTTTGCATTAAAGAAATAGAATATACGCATGTCTTCGAGTAAGATCATTTAATATTTCATTTCGTCAACAACAAAAGCTATATTTTCACTTATGGCTCTGCCACTCATGAAAACATTGCTTTTGTTGTTCACTCAATAAAATATAAATCGATCTTAACACAGAAACAAAGGATTATCCTCTGTAAATTTGATTTCAAATGTAAAATATTCTTATTTATCTATCTAACCCATTGATAGTTGCTCATCATAATTGTCTATACATTACATGTTGATTTTATTTTGAAGAAAAAATCTTTATGAAATAACAAGTTTTTGGGTACAGATTGATGGCCCAGTGCAAAACAGTTGTAACTGCCTATAAACATATAGGCAGTTACAACTGTTTTGTGCTGAATCATTGAAATGAAAGTCCCTAAAATACGAGGGTTTTCCAAAAAGTTCGATGCTACCAATCATTTATAATTCAGTATTATTTCCAGTAGGGAATGATTTGTCTTGTATCTCGTCATAAAAACACGAATGATATTGGTTATCGGGTTTTTTTTAGGTATAATATCAGTTGCTGTTTTAGCCATTGTTCTGTTAATCCTGCTGATTTTGTGCCAGAGAATTAGAATTGCCATTGCTCTGATCAAAGAAAGTAGCAGGTACGTCTTATTGAAGTCCATTTTGAATTTGTGACCAGTGAGTCACCAAAAAGGTGTACCATTTTATCTAGCCAAGGTCCAGAGGAAGTCAAATTTGTTATTATTATTAAATAAGTTATTATTGAAGAAGGTAGAATAATCAATCTAGATTCAAAAAAGCCGGTTTTTATCACAAAATGTTTCCAGTCTGATCAGTCTGTACACATGGCACAGTCTGACCAGGGTTGACACAATTTACATTTCTAAGGCGGTCCCTTTTACCATGATGGGTCAAATTTGAATTGCCAGAATGCTTAGTGAGAAGAAAGAGACCACAAAATATGTAGTTCTCAAATAGTGGAAATTCTTCTTGGGTGAGCAAATACTCTCGTTACCTTCAATAATTTCTTGGTATGTCTTGCTTCACTTGCAGTTATTGATTTAATTGACATATTTCTGAATGGTAAAATCAAAACTTAATGGTTTTTAGAGAGAGAGCAATGTTTGTTCCTTAGCTCTTTATTTTCATAAAGTTCAGAAATATTCATAATTATGCTTATTTAATCAGTAGGTAATCTTAATGAAAGTGATTAATTATTTCTTCCCATTAAACTAAAAGGGCTGTTTGTAAGCTGGTGTAATTTTGAGTTTTAAGGTAGTGGACCCTTAATAGTTCCTCAACGTTTTGGAAGTAATGAACTTCAACAGTGCTAACAGACGTTTCCTATTGAAAATCATAAGGAAAACTCGGCTAACACTGTTTAAGTACAATACTTCAAAGAGGCAGCAGAACTATTATGGGTCCGCTACCTTAATAATTCTTTTTCTGTTCTAGGGCTGTTGGCAAGATGATGTTCACACTCATATTTCCAGTATTCACCTATGCCATTGAAATAGGAATTATTGCCTATTGGCTAACATCTTCAGTGTATCCTTTTACAACTGCCTGATAATGTTAAAAACAACAATTGTTAAAAACATAGCCATTAATTCTGTACAAGAAAACACATGTTGATCAATTGAAAGATTTTAAAGAAAATATCATTATTTTCATAGTATGAAAATCTAAAATGAAGATGAAAAATGGAAATGCAATTTCTTGTTTTTCCCCACACATTTTTCCCCAAGCTTTTTCTGTTTGTCAAAAGGCAGAATTATTTGGGATGAGACGAGCTATTTTTATCAATTCATCAAAATATCAGATTTTGAAAAGGTAAAGAAAAAATTGAAGAAGACATATACATCTATTATTATCAAGTTGTTAAAGGGAAGAAATCACAATTTCATTCTCCTGTCCCAATCATACTCTCTTTGGTTTAATATTTGAGTCTGTGTGTGACATTTCCAACAATTAGAAATGTGCGTAAGGTGCAAACATTTGTCATTTGTTAACCCTTGTCATGCTGAACCTGGAATATTCCTGCTTTGGCAGGATTTATAGACAAACACCAGCCTGCACATATGTGCAGTCTGATGTTAGTCTACACCACCTGTTTCTCACCTTCAAACCAGAATTGTCAATAGATTTAGTTTTTCTAATAAAAATTGACCTACAGTTGAAACTTTCAGTGCTTTTTGCCCTTTGACTTTGATGAAAATTTTTAGCCAAAATTTATTCAGCATGACAAGGGGTAAGTTGCCAGATGGTGTACAGACATTTTGAGACCTTATCTAGCTACTAGGCACATAGTGAAGACTCTGGTCAGAATGTGTGGATGCACAGGCTGGTCAGAGGCTTTGCTTTGCGCATATTTGAAATTGTTGGAAATGTCATGCATTGACTCATTGAACCCTTTTCTGTTTTACAAAATATTGGACCTGTCCAAATTCAAAGGCGAAAATTAAAAGTGGATTCAATTTGAAAAAATAACCATTCAGTAGGGTAGAAAATAGTGTGGAAAAAGAAGAAATTGCTTGTCAGAAGCAATTTCATCTTTTTTCACAATATTTTCTTATTCATAAAATCACAGGCACGTAAAAAGCAGGGATTTAACAGGAAAGGGTTAAAGGTGTTAGATTTTATGATGCAGAATTCAGAATGGACTGGGTTACTGCCCCTAGATCTATCGATACTAGAGACAGGTATTTTACAAATTTTCGTAAGGTCATGTGACCCGGTAGTGACGTCATTTGATCAACGTTAAACGGAAGCTAGAAAATTGTAAAGCGTTTGGTAGCGGATTTGCGACATGCAGTTGATCGAAAATCATGATGAATGCGGCGAAAAACAACAAATAATGAGTTGATTGTTTGTTTTTCTTATGTATATTTATCTCGTAAAGAGAATATTTATATAAGCAACAGAATTTCAGTACTTCCATTTTAAACAATGCCGCCAAATTTCAACGGACATCGACATGCATGATGGGAAAATTCTTACGGTTTGTAATAACTTACTTGCCGTGAAAAGTACACAGCCAATCAGATTGCCGTAAAATTTAGACACTACCCGTTGTCTCTCACAGACATCAGGGTACCAGTTCAAATTCAGAAGGACAAACATTTTCCTTGACTGGTACCCAGTTATTTAGCCTCAACAGGAAGAGAACCAAGCTTCAGTTTGACCAATAATGATTCAAGTATTCGGTTTGATAATGGTTCCTACAATTATGATGTCATCAAAAAAGAACATGTTGAAAGTGTGTTTGATGTAATTGAATGTGACAATCAGGTGAGATTATTGTATATCCTGCTTTAAACCATCATTTTTAGCTTGACTATTCGTAGAATAGGGGGGCTGTTCCAGTCACTCTGGCTTTGGAGTTGGTGTAATGATTTGGTTTAGGTTTCAGGTACAAGTGCGTCATATCTCTGTTTCTACTTAGTCTATTACTTTGAAACCTTTGCACATGCTTCTGGAGTTGGAAATTTCCGTTGAGGTTTTATGTGCAACTGATGAATTTCTGTAAAATCTCTGTTTCTAGAAAAACTATTGCTTGGAAAACTTTGCAGATGCTTCTGTGACCACAATGTGAACCTCTAGACAAAGATTCATTCTCTGATACTGAAAATTATGAAATTTTAACCCTTTTCAGACTTCAAAATCTTGGTTAAGTTTTTACATACTGATGTTCTGTCGTCTGTGCATGCGTGCGTCCCTGCATCCATTCGTCCATAAACTTTTACGTTAAAAATCTTCTCCTCATAAAGTATTGGATGGATTCTGATTAAATTTCAAAGAAAATTTCCTTGGGGGACCCTCTATCAGATTCCTTCAAAGAATTTTAATTGGTTGAAAACCATGGCTGTAGTGGCCGTGGCTATTTTCCATTTCTCCCATTTCTCAGAAACTAATTGATGGATATCAACCAAATTTCACTGGAATGATCATTGAGTGACCCTTTATCAGTCTACAATTTTTTTTTGTGATCAGATGAAAAATATGTATTTTATGGGTGGAGGTAATTTCTCTATATATCATATAGTAGAAACTTTGAAAATCATTTTCTCAGAAACTAACCAATGGATATCAACCAAATTTCACTGGAATGATTCTTTAGTGATCCTTTATCAGTCTACAAAAAATATTGTGATCAGATGGAAAAAAATGTCTTTCATGGGCAGAGGTCAATTCTTCAGATATGCTAAATAGTGGAATATCCAATATAGAGAAAAATACAGCTGTTGCTTGGAAACTTTACACATGCTTCTTTGACCATAATATTAGCCCACAGAAAAAGATTCATTACTCTGATATTTAATTTAGTGGAAATTTAACCCTTTTTGGCCTTAGAGAATCTTGGTTAAGTATTTACGTGCAAATGTTTTATGTTAGTTGTATATCTGTTCCTACTAAAGCTATTGCTTTGAAACTCTGCACATGCTTCTGTGACCATAATATCAGCCTCTAGACAAAGATTCTTTTCTCTTGAATCTCATTTTATTGAATTTCCAATGTCGATATTGATTTGCTGTTACTATCCAGCACAAGGAATAGTCGAGCTTCGCTGTCCTCTGACAGCTCTTGTTCTTTATGTTATTCATCATTCTTGAATTTTTCTAACAATTTCAGCATGTGATACTTAAAAACACTTATTTACTTGTAATAAAACTTCATTCATTCACTTAAATTCTCATCTAATCATATCAGTAGATTTAGGCCTGTGGAGCTAATCAGCTGCTGAAGCAGCTCTAGTTACTGACATAAGTCTAGATAAGAATGGATATAGCCTTTCTAAAATGTTTATTCCTCAACTAATACATGATTAGGATATGAATGAAACACTATGTTGTTGGTACTCATTTGAAACGTCTTAAATGAGAACCAACAACATAGGGTTTAAGTAAAGACTAATAAAATATTTAGATTTGAAAACTGAATTCCTCCTCTATCTGTAGCTCTACTGCTTTAGCAAGAGGCAAGATCAGCTTGCTCATTTGTGCAGCCTGATCTATGTCTTAAACACCTGAATTTTCTACCAGAAACCAGAAAAGTTTAAAATTTCATTTGCAAAAAAATACTGACCTACAATTAGTGCATCCAGTGATTTCAGCACTTTGATATAATGCAATTTTACCAAATTTTTTATTAGCTCACCTGAGCACGAAGTGCTCATGTGAGCTATTGTGATCACCTTTCATCCGGCGTCCGTCCGTCGGTCGTCAGTCGTCCTGTCGTCGGTCGTCGTCCGGCGTCCGTCAACAATTTCTTTAAACCACATCTCCTCCTAAACTACTGGGCCGATTTACACCTAATTTTACAGAAATGTTGCTTAGGTGGTCCCCTTCAAAAATAGCTAAAAGAAATGAAATCCATGAAAAACTCTGGTTGCTATGGCAACAAACAGTGAAATTTAAGAAAATCTTTAAAATTCTTCTTCTTCTCAACCAGTAGTCCTACAGACTTAAAACTTGGCATGGATGATCAGTTCAAAGACCTGAATTAAAATAGCTAAAATCATATCTTTTGGGCCACCAGGTGCGGAGCATCAGGGGGGAGGGGGTAGTACTTTGGGTAAATTTTGTAATCTTTAAGCTGCTTCTTCTTCAGAACCAGGAGCCCTACAGACTTGAAAATTGGCATGGATGAACAGCTCATAGACCTGAATGAAAATAGCTAAAATCATATCTTTTGGGCCACCAGGTGCGGAGCATCAGGGGGGAGGGGCTAGTACTTTGGGTAAATTTTGTAATCTTTAAGCTGCTTCTTCTTCGGAACCAGGAGCCCTACAGACTTGAAAATTGGCATGGATAATCAGTATATGGACCTTTATGAAAATAGCTAAAATCATGACTGTAGATTCACCAGGTGCGGAGCACCTGGGGGGAGAGGGTAGTACTTTTGTGAAAATTTTGTAATCTTTAACCTTCTTCTTCTGATGAATCAGGAGTCTGACAGATTTGAATATTGGCATGGATGATCAGTATATGGACCTTTATAAAAGTAGCTAAAACCATGACTGTAGATTCACCAGGTGCGGAGCACCAGGGGGGAGAGGGTAGTACTTTTGTGAAAATTTTGTAATCTTAAACCTTCTTCTTCTTCTGAACCACAAGCTCTACAGACTTGAAAATTGGCATGGAGGATCAGCTCTTAGACCTTAATAAAATAGCTAAAATCATGACTGTAATGCCACCAGGTGCGGAGCACCAGGGGGGAGGGGGTAGTACTTTTGTGAAAATTTTGTAACTTAAACCTTCATCTTCTAAATTAACCAGGAGCCCTTCAGACTTCAATATTGGCATGGATGAAAGCATATGGATCTTAAATATAATAGCTAAAAGCATGAATGTAGGGCCACCAGATACAGAGCATTAAGGGACAGGGGGTAGTACTTTGGATCAATTTTGAAATGTTTAACCTTATTCTTCTCCTGCCTGTATATCTGGCATTGATTAGCTGATCACAGACCTTTTATGAAAAAAGCTTAAATAAATAATGACCAGGGGAGGAGCAGAGGGGGGGGGGGATTATTTCAAATGTTATCTGATTGAATAAGTGAAAATCTCTTTTTCTTTGGTTGCATGGACATACCTAGGTAATGAAGCTCTTTTCTCAGGTGAGCGACCCAGGCCAACGGCCCTCTTGTTTAATACTTTGATTGTCTAGCACAATAAGTCACCAGAAGATTGTAATTTTGGCTAAATTGACCAGAATTTTTAGCTCACCTGAGCACGAAGTGCTCAAGGGAGCTATTGTGGTTGTCCAGAGTCCGTCTGTCCGTCACGGCGTCAACTTTTTCTTTAAACAACATCTCCTCCTAAACTTATGGGTCAAAATCAACCAAACTTGGCAGAAATATTCCTTGGGTGGTCCCTTATGAAAATTGCTCAAATGGAAAGGATCTGTGCCATATCACGGAAAAAGGGGTCTTAATGACAAATTTCTTGTTTTCACTCTAGAAACCACAAATATGCTCCAATTTTGATGAAACTTGGTCAGAATCTTTGTTAGGTCATGCGGATGAAGTCTTGAAAATGGGAAGGATCCGTGCCATTTCACGGAAAAAGGCACTTAGTGACAATTTTGTCAACAATGTCTTTAAACGACATCTCCTCCTAAACTTATGGGTCAAAATCAACCAAACTTGGCAGAAATATTCCTTGGATGGTCCCTTATGAAAAGTGCTCAAATGGAAAGGATCTGTGCCATATCATGGGAAAAGGGGTCTTAATGACAAATTTCTTGTTTTCACTCTAGAAACCACAAATATGCTCCAATCTTCATGAAACTTGGTCAGAATCTTTGTTAGGTCATGCAGATGAAGTCTTGAAAATGGGAAGGATCCGTGCCATTTCACAGAAAAAGGCGCCTTAATGACAATTTTGTCAACAATGTCTTTAAAAGACATCTCCTCCTAAACTTATGGGTCAAAATCAACCAAACTTGGCAGAAATATTCCTTGAGTGGTCCCTTATGAATTTTGCTCAAATGGAAAGGATCTGTGCTATATCACGGGAAAAGGGGTCTTAATGACAAATTTCTTGTTTTCACTCTAGAAACCACAAATATGCTCCAATTTTGATGAAACTTGGTCAGAATCTTTGTTAGGTCATGCGGATGAAGTCTTGAAAATGGGAAGGATCCGTGCCATTTCACGGAAAAAGGCGCCTTAATGACAATTTCGTCAACAATGTCTTTAAACGACATCTCCTAAACTTATGGGTGAAAATCAACCAAACTTGGCAGAAATATTCCTTGGGTGGTCCCTTATGAAAATTGCTCAAATGGAAAGGATCTGTGCCATATCACAGGAAAAGGGGTCTTAATGACAAATTTCTTGTTTTCACTCTAGAAGCCACAAATATGCTCCAATCTTGATGAAACTTGGTCAGAATCTTTGTTAGGTCATGCGAATGAAGTCTTGAAAATGGGAAGGATCCGTGCCATTTCACGACAAAAGGCGCCTTAATGACAATTTTGTCAACAATGTCTTTAAACGACATCTCCTCCTAAACTTATGGGTCAAAATCAACCAAACTTGGCAGAAATATTCCTTGGGTGGTCCCTTATGAAAATTGCTCAAATGGAAAGGATCTGTGCCATATCACAGGAAAAGGGGTCTTCATGACAAATTTCTTGTTTTCACTCTTGAAGCCACAAATATGCTCCAATCTTCATGAAACTTGGTCAGAATGGTTGTTAGGTCATGCGGATGAAGTCTATTGAAAAATTGGAAGGATCCGTGCCTTTTCACGGAAAAAGGCGCCTTAATGACAATTTTGTCAACAATTTCTTGTTTAGACTCTAGAAGCCACAAATATGGTCCAATTTTCATGAAACTTGGTCAGAATGTTTGTTAGGTCACGAGAGGGAAGTCTATTGAAAATGGGAAGGTTCATGCCATATCATAGGAAATGGAGTCTTAATGAGAATTTACTTGAAATATCAGGTGAGCGATTTAGGGCCCTCAGGGTCCTCTTGTTCATCATGACAAGGGCTAAAAGACTTTTGAAAGTGGAATATAACAACCCAATGCATGTTTAAATTCCAGGTGAATGGAACACTAGCAGAAGTATGTGGTGTAATAAAATATGCTCAGGAGGGCAGGTGAGGTCATATATTCTTAGCCTGTTCCAATATGTTAATTTTTTAGACTTGTCAAACTGAAAGAAGTTGCAGACAACAATGGAAGTTAGATGAAATTAGGAATATAACTATATATTGTATGGTTGAAAAGATTATGGAAAAAGCAAAATTATTTTTTCCAAGGTAAAGGTTGTTTATCAAGGCAAATCTTTTTGCTGTTTTGGCATCAAGCACACCTAGATTTTCAATAAATTAGCTGTGAATTTTGCTCTATTAGAACTTACCATTAATAAAAACTTTAATTTGCATAAAGATGTCTATAATGAGTAAAATAATAAAAAAAAATTAAACAATACTGATCCTCTGTAACAACTGTAGTATTAATATTGAAAGGATGTCAGTCAAAAACATATTAATTTCAACTATGTAACGGTAAGTAATTTTAGAACTTTGAACTTTTTGATGCATTTTGATGGTGCTCTGGAATTAATTTTAACTAGAGTCTGTTACATTCAAACAATTTCACATTGTGTGCAATGCATCAGCACATTCAGAACTGAATATAATATCTCAATAGGTAGCCTACAGCAGATCCGGAATTTTGTAAAGGGGACTTGAACATACAAAAGTGGGATTTGGTTCCCTTGTATCACACAAATGACCCTTAACCTGCTGAATTTTAAATTCTTTTTAAACACAATTCATATTTTTACAACATATCAACAAGCCTACCTCATGTTTTTTTCTACAAAAATCAAGTAGATTCAGACAGTGTATCCCTTGTTCAGACTGCACATTTCTGCTTACTTATGTCTTTGTCTACACCGTCTGACAAAGCTTTGTTCACAACTAGGAATGTGTCTTGAACAGCAGGAGAGGGAAAAATTGAAATTCTGGATGAAAATGAATTAACCCTTTTCTGTTTAATCCCTGCTTTTTACGTGCCTGTGATTTTATGATTGAGAAAACAATGTGAAAAAGAAGAAATTGCTTCTGACAAACAATTTCTTCTTTTTCCACACTATTTTCTACCCTACTGAACGGTTATTTTTCAAATTAAATCCACTTTAAATTTTCGTTTGAAAAACCTTTGAATTTGGACAGGTCCAAAATTTTGTAAACAGGAAAGGGTTAATTGGGCTACAGAGGGGTTTGTTCGATCCCCCTTCCCCCAGAACTAACTCTGGATCTGCCTCCCACTCTGGATCTGCCACTGGTAGCAGGTGATTCCTTTGAGTCTCAAACCACAGTTGGAGAATATTACTTAGAGCACTGTGGGGCTGCCCGTTGAAAACACATGGAAATTGATGGAAATGTCACACATTGGCTCGTTTGCCTTTGATATTCTCAATGATATTCCTTTCTGTCTAAATGGAATTAAAAACATTAATGTGTCATGCTGCTAGGATTTTTCTAATGCTGTGTCCTTTTTCATCTCTTCCCATCTTTTTCTCTTTTGACACTGACAAAAAAAAAAGAATTCAAAACCAAAAACCAGAAGTGTGGAAATAGGAATTCTGTCCATGGACAAATGAAAGTTGATTTCTCACTTTTCCAGGATCAAAATGAACAGGGAGGTTAGTCAAATAGGCTTTTTATACCCCCACCTATGAAGTAGAGGGGGTATATTGGTTTCACCATGTCTGTCCACCAGTCCCTCTGGCCATCTGTCAGGCCATCCATCCGCCCGTCTGTAGACTCTAACTTAAGAACCAAATCATGAAAATTCACACAAATGCTGCTTATGACCCAAGAAAGTGCCCTATTGTTTTTTGGTCACATAGGTCAAAGGTCAAGGTCAAGTCAATTTATTTTCAATTTTTATGCCCCCGTATCGAGAGATCAGGGGTATATTGTTTTACTCATGTCTGTCTGTCCGTCCGTCCATCTGTCCGTCCGTCTGTCCGTCCGTCTGGCCGAAAACTTACCAAACTTAACCTTTGCCTTATCAAGAGATCGCTGTTACGGGGGCATTCGTGTTTCACAAACACATCTTGTTGTTTCTGGACTCTAACTTGAGAACCAAGCGACCTAGAATTATGAAAGTTTTGCTGCTGATGACCTCAATGTTTGCTACAAACACATCTTATACACACCACAGGGCTTTTTCAGCGTTTTTTATCTGTTACATGTATATATAATAACATGTTATTATATATACATGTAAGAGATAAAAAACGCTAAAAAAGCCCTGTGCTTTTTACCAGTAACTCTGTAGATTTAGGTAAGTGTGAAATGAGATACTCTTGTTTCAGTTTGGAAAAGGAGGTTATTCAAATAGGCTATTTTGACTTCCTTTCGGAGGATATCTTCATTTTATTCTATCATAATTCACTCTCTTTTTACTCCGCAACTCTGTAGATTCAGGTAAGTGTGAACTGAGATACTGTAAAAGCTCTTATACAACCCCAGGGGCTTATTAGAATCTTCATATGTCTATCAAAAGGGGATGGGGGGTATTAGATTTTACAGTTTTTAAGGCGTGGAAAATGGCCAAACATACAAATGTACTTTTAGCCGTTCTTCTGCGTCTTCACAACTTCTGGTATTGAATACAGGCATTTTGAATTTTCTAGGGTACAGCATACTCAGAAAACGATTCATGCTTTGAATTAACACAAAAGTTTAACATTTTGCTAGGAAAAGTAACATAAACTCTCCATTGAAATTATCATTTAGGAGAGGATGGGGGCTTATTAGAGTCTTTGATTTTTCGGAAAATCATGCAAAAAATATTGAACCTCAAAGAAGGAGTTGGGGTATTTTAGTGCATAGGGCTTGTTTAGAACTTTTATGGTACTTTCATTTCAGTTTGTAAAGGGAGGTAATTTTAGTGTAAAAATCAAGATTATATCTTTGACTTTGTTGATAGAAAAAAAGCCACAAAAAATTCTGTTCCCTGATTTAGTATAATTTGATGGTGTTGGAGTTTTGGCATGCAACTTAGTTTTAAGTCAATTTTTGTGCACACAGGACTTTGGACACACCATGATAGGTTTTCATTATTTCTATCCGTCACACAAGAAGGGACCATCTAAGAAGTAGCCTGTGAATATTCATGACATTCCTAGGACTAAAGCAGCCCTGTGTTCAGGATGGCAAAACAATGCTTACAGTTTGCAGAATGTACCCCACATTGCACATGTACTTGTGGGTAAGTGGAATATAATTTGCAAACAGATTGCACCATTTTGTCTTCCTGAACCAGAGCTGGTTGACTTTTTCAAAACATCTCGTCCTGTCATGTATTTATCTGGTTAGGAAACCATCTTGGGGACAACCTAATCCCTATTGATTAATATGTTGTAAGTACAGGTTTAAAAGTTAGTAGCTTAGCTACATAGCGGTCACATTCTGATGTAAATTATAAACTAAAATTTTCAAATCAGATTCCCCCTCCCTGAATGATATGTTTTTAGTTTGATCTGATATAATTTTTCTATGTAGAATAATTAGTCAAACATTTGTTTGTACATAGTTCCCAGATGGTCAATTTTGTGTGACAGATACAAAATATTTCATTTTCACTAAATTGTTACATTACTTTTGTTTTATATCCAAATTATATATGGTGTTTGGTTTGAAAGATTATATAGAGAGGTCAGCACAACACTATTGTAAGTGCCTATATATTTTATGGGCACTTACAATAGTGTCGTGCTAGTCCCTCGATATCCACTATTCGGCACGAAACAGTTGTAACTGTTTATATGTGTAAAGGCAGTTACAAATGTTTTTCATTGTGCCATTAATAAATACATACTGGTATACTGTACTTTGTTTATGCAGAATTTGTTTTAAATATGTAAGTTCACATACATTATTCTAATCTTCTACTGTAAGTATGTATTTAAAATTGATAAATAATTTAATTGCTAAATAAAAGAAAGAATTACTTATTTTCTCTCTTTTTAAGCCCAACATTGATAAGATCAGAGGCATAATGTTTTACCATTTTTGTCTGTCTATCTGTCTGTACAAAACTAAACAAAAAAAAAGTTAACATTGTCTACATCATCAAGGTTATTCAAGATTCAATGCTTCTATTTGGCATGGTGATAGGTCTTAATGATCTGCATCTGCAGATTCCAAGGTCAAGGTCATGTGTCAAGGCCAATGTTGTGATAAAATTTGCCGTTTAGGAGACATTCATGTTTTACAAAGACATTTTGTTTATTTTTCAGGTACACAATATACCTACAGATCTACAACCTGTTTATGCTGTTTTGGATGGTCAACTTTGTCATTGCTCTAGGGGAGATGACTCTTGCAGGGGCCTTTGCCTCATATTACTGGGCCTTTAACAAACCCAAGGATATCCCAACATACCCATTGATGAGTTCTATTTATAGAGCATTCAGGTGAAAAATGATATGTTATACATGTACTGACTAATTAGTAGGAATCCTCAGAATTCCATCTGAATCCACCGTTAAATGTTTCATAAGAAATATTATTGAATATTACAAATATTTTACCATCTTCTTTATAATAAACAATTTAGGTATAAGGCAAAGCACAGTGAGCTCTTATTGAGTACACAATTACCATAATTCCCCTAATAAAAGTATCCTTTTATATAGAAGTACCACTACATTTTATAACTAAGAAAACCCACTTCAAATGCCTAAATTTTAAGAACTTGTTGAGACTTCTTCTCTAATTTGATGTGGATTTCCTCTAAACAATTATCTGTATGATTGTTTAGAGGAAAGTAAGCTCAAATTAAAGGGAAAAGGGCCTAAAAGGCATACTCAATAAAAGCTCCCTGACCATTTTATAGTTCCTGGGAGCGTTTATTAGGAGAAATATGGTATACTGGTTATTTTTACATCCTTTTATGTCTGCTTTATCTGCCTTTTATTATCATAATGATTGTTTTAAAGAAAATATTCCTCAATGTGGATAAAAATCTGGTTAAATATAACGGAAATAACTTGTACTAAGATAGTATTATTTGAAAAAAATATTGTATATTTAAAAATTCATTGTTTTGGAAAAAATTCAGATTGAACAGTATAACTTTGTATGTATTGTAATGAGATAGTATCATTTTGTCCCATTATTTTCAGATACCACCTGGGTTCTCTTGCATTTGGTTCCTTAATTATTGCCATCATACAGATAATTCGAGTGTTCCTTGAGTATCTTGACCATAAGCTGAAAGGATCAGAAAATCCAGTTGCAAAATTTTTCATGAAGTAAGGATCTATTTCTTGTTCAGATAATTCCTATCTGTATTCTTCAAATTATCTTGTGTGAATTAGATACACATTTATTCTTTGTTTTATTAAGTTTGTTGATTATTTTGATGTATTTCAATTGAAGACCACTTTCCTCTCCAACTTGGAAGGTACACATCCTGTAACCCTTGTCATGCTGAATATTTTGTTTAAAAATCAAAATTACATCAAAATCAAAGAGCTGAAAGTGCCTGATGCCTTTACTATGGGTCAATATTTATTTTGAATATATGATTCCTATTCTTTTGTGGCTTAAAAATACAAGACAGGTGGTATGGACTAGGATCAGACTGCACATATGTGCAGGCTGATCTTTGTCTTTACTTCCTGCCAAAGCAGAAATATTCCGGGTTCAGCATGACAAGGGTTAATATAGTTTAGTTTACACATATTTTATTATCATGTTTTTTCCCTATAACATTTACATGACATATAATATATATACATACAAAAATAGCAAAGGGGTTTGGCCACAAGTTTGCATGTGTTTGGCCATCCCCCAATCCTTTAATATAAAACTTTTCATCTGTGTTCTATCAGTATCTAAATCTAAAAGAAAAATAAATAACTTGAATGTATTTTAATATCAAATGATCTCTCACACTAATTATTGGTTTCAGGTGTCTTAAATGTTGTTTTTGGTGCCTTGAGAGGTTCATTCGATTTTTGAACAAAAATGCTTACATTATGGTAAGTTCACCCTCTACCACACAATTACAAATGTAATGTAAAGGCAAATAAAATGAGAGCAGTGTATCTGTAAATAGATATTGTTTGAGTCATGATAATCTCAACTGAGTCTAGAATAGAAATGTTATTCAGGGTTTGACACTTACCAATTTTTTGCGACCAGCCTGAAGGACATGTTAGCCTTAAATATAATAGGTCCTTGTTACAACAACAGGTCCTGCATGAAAACCATGTATGATTTTTCTAGCATTTCAGGGAACAATTTGCATGGAAAACATTGTTGGAAAAGAGGAAATTGATTTGACAATCAATTTCTTTTTTTTCTACAATGTTTTCTATTTGGTAATGCAAATTTTAGTATTGAAAGGCAATTATTGTCCAAAACTGGACAGATTTGAAAGTACTGCCAATTACTGATGGCCTGATGGACCTGCAGCATGGTAACAATTACCAGTCCTCCCTTAAATCCAACGAAATGGAACGTTTTCAGCGAAGAGCAAGACAGATATGCCTTTTTACTCGGGCCCAAGGACTGGTGTTAGTGACAACCCCTGTTATAAAGCAAGCCTGGGTTAAGATCAACTTGTCTTAAATTAAATTTCATGAAAGATTCTTTTTCCCACACAAACACTAGATTTGTATGTTAAAATCTGTCTGTTTATCTTATCAAGTAAACGTTTTAGTTTACTTCAAACTTATATAAGATACATTGCTTATATTTGGCATAGTGTTGGCTCTAATTGATCTACATTTTTTGGCAGGAAGGTCACTCATAATCATTTGACAAGGGTCGTGGTCATCTATCAAGATCAAACTTCTATAAAAATTTGCTTTTTTAAAGGCATTCTTTACAGACATTATAAGCCTTTTAATACATGGTTTTCAACTTATTCAATATCTCCCCCCCCCCTCTCCCCCTGCAAAGAAAAAACAAAAACACAGGTAGTTATGGGTCATTGACTTTGTGAAGTATAGTACTTAGCTGTGCAATATATCCCTCCCTCCATGCTTGGTCATCTAAAATGGTTGAAAGCATTTTGAGATGCACTTACAAAGTAAATAATTTTTTTCATTTAAAAATGGTGGCATCATAAATCATACAAATTTGTTTCATGTATAAGTGTAAACTTTGCTTTTCTATTTTAGATTGCCATACATGGAAAGAACTTTTGTAGCTCAGCAAAAAGTGCCTTTATGTTGATAATGAGAAATGTTGTTAGGTAAGTTTTAGGCCTGTTTATTGAGAACAGAAGCACAATAATGGTCCTATATTGCTCACCTTCTTCTCTTTGAAGCCCTTTTTCCTTTGATTTGGCATAAATCCTTCACATTTTCCAATTTAGTCATGAAATATTGTATTACGCGACCATTCCGATAAATAAAACGTTTTTGTAATTCCCTAAACGGTTGCAAGGTTATGCAGATGAAAATTTAAAGTGGATTCAATTTGAAAAATAACCATTCAGTAGGATAGAAAAAAGTGTGGAAAAAGAAGAAATTGCTTGTCAGAAGCAATTTCTTCTTTTTATGCCCCCGTACTGAGAGATTGGGGGCATATTGTTTTACTTATGTCCGTCTGTCTGTCCGTCCGTCTGTCCGAAAACTTAACAAAACTTAACCTTTGCCAATATCTTCAAGCCTATTCAAGATACAAGGCTCATATTTGGCACGATGATAGATCTCAATGATCCGCATCTGCTGATACCAAAGTCAAGGTCATGTGACAAGGTCAAGGTCATCTGTCAAGGTCAAACTTTGAAAAAAAATGCTGTGACTGGGGCATTAGTATTTCACAAACACATCTTGTTTCACAATGTTTTCTCAATCATAAAATCACAGGCACGTGAAAAGCAGGGATTAAACAGCAAAGGGTTAAATGTGACCTGTTACACAAAAAATGGACCATCTTGGCACTGGGTAAAATGTCAACCCTAGTCAGACTGCACTGCTTGTGTAGATTGACAAGGGTCAATACTTTTCGCACTTTGCTAATTTTCTGTATCTAAAATGATCAATCTACCTTCGTGTGAAAGAATTTTTTGAAATGCGACCTCTAGTCGACCTATGCTAGAACAAATTTCTTTATCAAAATTTCATTTTACAAAGTACCCAGATGGTGCCTATTCGCGTGATGGCTCACAAAGTTCTTGAAGAAATTGAAGCTATCTATAGAACTTGTATGCATATTTTATTAAAGGGAGGTAATAAATATTAATTATATTGCTTATATTGTTCATCCTAAACAAAATTTGCGATATAGGATTACCTCCCATTAAATTCACTGAAATCCTGCTCCACACACTCAATCAATTTCATTCCTAAATCATTCACCTTGTCAATTTCACGATGTTCTTAACTGTATTATTATTGTTATAAATTATATAAATGTTTATTGTAGGGTATTGGTGATAGATAAAACAACAGATTTTCTAATTTTGATTGGAAAACTACTTGTTGTAGGAGGAATAGGTAGGTTTGATATTTTTTTCTGTTCATAGATTATGGTATTAAATAATCTTTAAATTCATTCCATTGCCCTTATACATTTAAAATTGCGGGGAAAAGTAGCCTACCCTTGTTATACAGACAAAAAAATATAAGAAATGTTAAATCAAAATCAAAGTACTGAAAGCACTTGATGCAATATATAAATCAGTACATGTATTTAGTTTTGAAAATACAACGTTTAAACTTTTTTAGTTTTTAAAAGGAAAATCAGGTGGTGAAGACTAAGATCAGACTTTAAATAAAGACAGACCGATCTTTGTCTATACTTCATGCCAAAGGAGAAATATTTTGGGTTCAGCAAAACAAGACTTAATTTAGAATTTACATGCCCACACATGGATTTATCAGGGACATATTGTTTTACTGGTGTCTGTTGGTCTGCAAAAACTTTATTTAATTCTGCAATGTCTGAAATTAAATGTATTTTACTTAGCTGCAGTCGTTTTGTATATACCATATTTCTCCTAATAAATGCTCCAGGAGCTATACATAACATGGTCAGGGAGCTTTTATTCAGTATGATTTTTCTGATTTAAAAATCATTAGAATTGAAGTATTTTAGGCCCTTTTCCTTTTAATTTGTGGTGAATTTCCTCTAAACAATCATATAGGGGAAATTCTTCACAAAGTAGAAAAGAAGTATCAAAGAATTCCTAAAATGTATTCATTTGAAGTGGGTTTTCTTAGTAAAAAATGTAGGGTGCTTCTATAAGGAAGGGGGCTATTATAAGAGG
Organism: Fragum whitleyi; assembly: GCA_948146395.1. Classification (NCBI taxonomy): domain Eukaryota; kingdom Metazoa; phylum Mollusca; class Bivalvia; order Cardiida; family Cardiidae; genus Fragum; species Fragum whitleyi. Next base: position 19,995,531 of record OX411543.1, on the reverse strand, counting down.
AAATATGGTAATCTCATTCTATCTCTTTCATTTTTCAGCCTGTGGCTCATATTTCTTCTTCAATGGAGATATCACATTTTTGAAAACTTACAAACCGTCTCTCAACTTCTATGTAGTCCCAGTTGTGGTGAGTTGCCCTTATTTATTTTGTGAGCCTGAAGAGCGCCTGGGGCCTTCACAATTCACTTGTTCTGTAAAACTTTTTATTGAACTGTGAATCATTTCCTTAATTTGATCCATTTACAGTCATCTAAAGATATATTAATTGTTTACAAATTAAAGTTATTAAGAAAACATGTAGTATTAACCCAATATTATAACCTGAATATGGTCTGATGGCGTTTAGTATATAACTCACCCGCCATCAGTCTTATTCATGGACACATTTGTGCAAAATGAAACTACATGTATTTGAGTTTATGTTTGGCATTTCAAACAAGTTTAAATGTGCACCAAGCAATGACTCTGACCAGCCTGTGCGTCCGCACAGTCTGACCAGAGTCTTCACTATGCCCTCTATAGATTGACAAGGTCTCAAGCATCTTGAGATAGGCATGTAATCATCTAATTACACTATGTGGCTGTCTTAGGCTGCTCAGTGTTTGCACCTCTTGCTCATGTCAAATTGTTGAAAATGTCATGCACACACTCATTTCATAAATATTCAATTAATGTGAAAGTTTATTTGACTTGCCTATTTCAGTTGGTGACCCTGGGATCATTTGTGGTGGCGTCATGTTTCTTTAGTGTCTACAATATGGCTGTTGATACATTGTTCCTTTGTTTTTGTAAGTACATGGTTTTTCCTTTTAATTATGCTTCATTGAAAAGATTACTTCTCTACTAGATTTTTGAGTCTTTGATATGTACTCTGTAGATAGATAAGGTCTCAATTCTATTACATGAGAATAGGGGCTATTCTAATTTTATTGTGTGGTTGTCTATGCTTTACAGTATATGTCCATCATGCAGGCATGAAATCTTTGAAAATGTCACACATAGACTCATTTAATAATGCCTTTTAACCCTTTCCTGTTTTACAAAATTTTGGACCTGTCCAAATTCAAAGGTTTTGCAGACGAAAATTTAAAGTGGATTTAATTTGAAAAATAACCATTCTGTAGGGTAGAAAATAGTGTGGAAAAAGAAGAAATTGCTTGTCAGAAGCAATTTCTTCTTTTTTCACAATGCTTTCTAAATCATAAAATCACAGGCACGTAAAAAGCAGGGATTAAACAGCAAAGGGTTAAAGTAATAGGATTATTATTATCATGATTATTATGATATTTATCAACTTAATCTTGTTTTGCAGTGGAAGACCTGGAAAGAAATGATGGTTCTACTGAGAAACCATACTTTATGCCTAAAAACTTGTTAAAAATTTTGGGTAAAAAGAACAAGAAATACACAGAAGAGGGCGGGGAATGATTTACCCAAGTTCTTGAAAGAGGACGATTAGAACATGTTTGATTTGATCATGTAGACTTTAGTGACAATCTTAGTTATTTATTGCGGATTTTGTAAACCCATGAATGTAATCTTTCAGGCAAAGAGGGTTTATTTTGGGGAGAAAGATGACTTAGTGATACAGGCACTTAAAACAGTGTTATCTGTTATCCAATATGGCAATGATCCAAAAGCTGACTTCGATCATAATTTATAATGCAATGCAGTCTGTATTGACTGTATATCGCTTACCTGATAACATGAAATGATATACACTGCCCTTCAAAAGATCCTTCACACACATTTCATTTATAAGATTTTCAGCTTTAATCTTTTTAAACAAAGTTATAGATTAGTTTTTATTACTTAAAATCTGATTATTCCCATTTGAACGCTACTTTAGACGACAAAATGACTGTTGATAAAGATACTATTTTAGAACAATGTATAACAGAAAATATTGAGACAAAAGGAGAAAATGCTGATTATCAGTGGAACGTTGTGAGAGACTTGTAAATAGCATACCTAGATACGTTCAGGCTGTCTTACCTGCTAATGGAGGCTTCACTAAATATTGACAGAAGTTGATCCCCTTGATAGAAAATTTGGCAAAATGGTGGACTATTCTGATTTTGTCGATTTTACATGATTTTGCCATTTCTGGTATTGCTTCTTAATTGATACATTGCAATAAAGATATAAAGTATACATTTTATTAATAAAAATAATATAAAACTTTGTTTTAAATTACTTAAGCTAAAGATCTTTAAAAGAAGTGTGTGTGAAGAAACTTTTGGAGGGCAGTGTAAAGTTGTCTATTTTTAGAAGAAGAAATTCTGAATTTTAAAGTTTCTTGAATGTTACCTTAGAAAACCACCCACTTATTTGGGTATCTCTTTTTGACATTCTTGTTTTCAGTATTTGCTCTATAGAATTCCCAGATCATTATTTATTAGTTCACACTTTGTCAGCAGACTTATAAAACTACTACAGCTTGAATTAAGCTGTAGTTCTGAATTGTAGAATCACACAGATAACTTTCATGTAGATGTAAGGATGCTGGTACATCAGAAATATATGACCCGTCACGCGAAAAGGGACCATCTGGGAAGTGTGTAAGAAGAATTTTTGAAAAGGGATTGTTTCTAGTACAGGCCAACCAATGGTCAAATTTCAAAAATTCTTTCACAGAAAGGTAGTTTGATCGTTCCTAAATTCAGAAAATTAGCGAAAAAAAAGTTTCGACACAAGTCAGTCTGCACAGTCCGTGCAGTCTGACTTGGGTCCACACTTTACGCACTACCCAGATGGTCCCTTTTTGTGTGACGGGTCACATATATGTCTTCCATGTTAAAACTTAATAAAATATTTTTGATTAATTTTACTGTTGTAAATGATTGATTGTCATTAATAAGAATATTAAATGATTTACTGTGTTTGAAAGGAATAAGATGTAAGCATACAGCCACATTGTATAATAATAAGTTGGAAAATAGGAAATATTATTTTGTCACAAGAAAACCATATATTTATATAAAATGATACAAAGAAGAAATTTATTCAATTTCAAATTAATTTTTGTACAAGTACATTAATGTGTTGAACTCTCTTATAACTGTAGATTTATAAACATCTGATAAATTGTTTTTTGGTCTGATTGCTATTGCCAATTTTCTGATGGTCGTTTTACCCAAGAAAGCTCTTTAACTTATGACAACTTTCAATATATTTCTGAAAATGTCTGTTTTTTGATATTTCAAAATGTTACATTTGTATATTTTTATGCAGTGAGGCATGCTTAAAGAGCAAACGTTTATTTTCCCTTTCATTTTATATGCATTTGCCTTATAAAGATGTGATGTAATTATTGATTAATATTTCTTAGTGTAATATTCAAATTTAGATGAAAATGTGATCTTTTTTGTATAAATATTTTTCTCTTGTCTTATTAATCAATTTTGTAGGAAAATACAGGTAGAAACTATAATGTTTGTCTTTATGACTTATTTTCTTTGCCCTATCAGTGAAGTACCATTTTTAGCTCACCTGAGCAGAAAGTGCTCAAGGTGAGCTATGGTGATTTCTCACTGTCTGTCATCTGTCGGTCTGTCTGTCTGTCCGTCCATCAACAATTTCTTTAATCATTTTCTCCTAAACCACTGGGTCAATCAAGCTGAAAACTTGGGTGAAGCACTTCAAAAGATGTTAAAAGAATTGTATTCTATAAAAAAAAACAACTCTGGTTGCCATGGTAACAGAAAGGCGAAAATTGACTTAACTCTTAGAAAAAATTCTTCTCCTCATAAACCACTTTGCCAATCAAACTGAAACTTGGTAGGGATGTATCTTACGTGAATCTCTTCAAAAGTTGTGAAAAGATTTTAATTTCATAAAAACTCTGGTTTCCATGGTAATGGAAAGGCTAAAAAATGACAGAAAATTGCAGAAACATTTGAAAAATTTCTTTTCCCTCTAAACCACTATGTCAATCAAGCTGAAACTTGGCAGAAATGATCTAGGGGTTAAGCTTTTCAAAAGTTATTAAAAGAATTTTATTTCCTAAAAAAATCCTGGTTTCCATGGTAACAGGAAGTCTGAAAAATGGGCAAAAATTGCACAAAAAATCTTAAAAAAAATTCTTCTTCTCTTAAACCACTAGACCATTCAATCTTAAATTTGCAGAGATGTTCCAAGGTCAAAGCTCTTCAAAAGTTGTTTGAAAATTCAATTTCATAAAAAACCTCAGGTTTCCATTATAACGGAAAGGCTGAAAATTGCAAAGAGCTTCGAAAAAATTCTTCTCCTTAACCACATTTTATAAAAAATTCTTCTTCTCCTAAACAGCAAGGTAAATCAAGCTGAAACTTGGCAAGGATGTTCCTTTGGTGAAGCCCTTCAAAATTTATTCAAAGAATTTAATTTCATCAAAAAATCTAGTTTCCATGGAAACGGTACGGCTGAAACTTGGCCGAGAATTGCCAAAAAACCTAGAAAATAGTTCATTTTCTTGGCCAATCAAGCTGAAACTAGTAAGTTACGATATTTGGGTGATGCTATAAGTGGTAAAAGAAGTTTATTTCATCAAAAAATCTGGTTTCACTATTATCAAAAAGACGGATAATTGCAGAAAATCATAGAAAAACTACTTCGCCTCCTAAACTACTGGGCCAATCAAGCTGAAACTTGGCATGGATGTTGCTAGGGTAAAGCTCTACTAAAGCTTGTAAAAGAATGTAATTCCGTGAAAAACTCTTGTTTGCACGGTAATGGGAACACCAAAAATTGCTGAAAATCTTAGCACAAATTCACCTTCTTCTAAACCACTGGGCTAATTAATCTGTAACTTGGTATGGATGTGCCTTGGGTGAATCTCTACCAAAGTTGTAGAAGGAATTTTATCTGGTTTCCATGGTAACGGATGTAAAAAAAATGCCAAAAATTCAGGAAATGGTTCATCTTTTCATAAACAATTGGGCCAACCAATTTTAAACAATCTCCGGCATTTATAACATGGTTGACAAGTTGTGAGTTTAGTTACTCAGGTGAGCGATATAGGACCATCATGGTCCTCTTGTTTGATGATGTGATTTAAGACAGGTCTATTTTAGAAAAGTCACGGACCCTTAATATATAGAGGATATTGAATGAGTGGTCATTGAATAGCGAATTTATTAAACGAGTCATCTTTAAACAGATAAAAACGGACTACGCCGTGTTTTTATCTGTTTTAGATGACGAGTTTAATCAATTCTGTATTTTATGAGCACAAATTTTATATCCTGTTTATATAATATGACCCGAATTTTTGCGAAAATCGTCAAAATTCTTGAAATTCAACGTTTCCATATTCCGCGAAACTTAAAACGCCATTTAAAATGACGTCACAAAACATAGATTACGACGTCATTTCCGCGGTTACAAAGTAGCGTTGCTATTCACTCTGAGCTCATTTGCATAGGTATTCCACTAGTGTAATAACACCCTTGTAATATAAAAAATATTCTTCGGGGTTATTTCACTCCGGCGACGAAGGTCATATTATAAACGTGTATATTGAGAGTCCCTGGCCAAGGTTTCTAGCTCCACTTTGTTCCTAACATTCATGAGGAACAAAGTTCAGTTAAAACCCCTGGCTAACAATGATGACATATCAAAAGTGACAAATGCATTGGCTTAAAGGATACTAATACGCATGAAAATGAATTAAAAGCAGAACATCATAAAATTTCATTCAGACTGGATTACAGACTTATTACTACATAAAAACAGGGTCCAAAGAATTAAACGAAAAATAAGAACAACCATATGACATTGGCCTTCTATATTTTCTGCTCCAAGAACACCAATCAAATTGCCCCGAGGACGTTTTTTCCAAGATCCTATCTCAAACTAGCCAACTATCGATGATTCGATTGGATCCCTGAAAAAGAATATAGCTTTAATGTGACATTTAAGTAACTTACAAACTGGAATCTACGTGAAAGGCAAAAGTTGAATAGCCGCGATAAGCATTATTTACAATCTCAGTTCATTTACAGAAATGTGGAGTGTGTAACTATCTCAAGAGCGAAAGTGAAGACTGATCAGACTATGCGGATACACGAACTGATTTGAGTCTCACTGCGCACACGAGTAGTTATAGGATATTTCAACATCTACAAAGTCTTGTCCGAGCCTTCATTTCGCCCTACGTAGGTAATTACTGGCTAAAGGCTTAGATGAACAGCTAGCATTGTACACACATTAGATGGTTATCAGTGCTACTGGAAGTTTTCGCTTAACAAAGATGTGATATGTCAGGAATCTCGGGCAACGATTTAAATTTTTAACTTATGTGTGTACGTGTGAAAGTAACACTGGAACACGGTACCATGGCACCAATCAAAAATATTAATCAGACGTTGCTAAATACATGTAACCCATCACGTGGAAATTAATGATTTTGGAACTCTAGTAAAAATATTTGGAAAAGGGTGACCCACCCCGGTCGAATAGAGCCGATACCTTTCGCTATTTCTAGGTGGTCCTATTTCATGTGATATGAAAAAAACCCGTACACTAAATTGCAAGCAAAATTAGTATTGAGGGGTCGGTGCAACACTATTATAAGCGCCTATATATGTATAGGCACTTTCAATAGTGTTGCACTGACCCCTCGATATCGAGTACTTATCTACTATTATGGCAGATTGCTAAACAAACATTCGAATTACTTCAACCTCCTTTTCCACCAAGTTTGACTTTTCCTATTAGTTAAATGAAAGAAATTAAAACCTTACTTATGTTCACATATAAACATTCGTTTGGCTCTGCAACTGTAATCGTCCCATTGGTAAGACAAAGTCCTGCAGAAGAAACGCATAAGTTAGATGTGTATAGCTCCACAAGAAAGAGTGGGGTTCGAGAAACCGTTATCTCCTATCATTTTTCAATGTAAAATTGATCTTTGATAACTCACTTGAAATCGCTGGTCTATACAAGTTTGACTGAGTGATCAAAGATCAATTTTGTGTGTACAAGTATAGACAAAATTTATCTTTGTCCACTAAAACGTGTGTCTTTAATACATTCAGTACACAAAATTCACTTCTACACTTAATTTGGTTTTCGTGACTTAGCTTCCATTGTTTTCCGAAAATGTGTGGGAATTAACCATTCATAATGCGTACATATAATGACTTCAAAAACCAGAAGCATGACTTTAAATAAGCGGGGTTGGAAAGAGAAAATGATATATACTTTGAAAAAAAAACCCGAAAAAACTTTACATGACATACTGAGGACTGTAGTGTTGCTAGGAAACCATATGGAATGATCATGTTATTAGTCCCCTACCGGTGTTCACACCGGAGGGGACTATAGGTTTGCCCTCCGTCTGTCCGTCCGTCTGTCCGTCCGTCCGTCCGTCCGTCTGTCCGTCCGTCCGTCTGTCCGCTCAAATCTTGATCCCGCGATAACTTAATAACTAAGCAAGCGTTTTTGATGAAAATTGGTATATGACTAGATGGCAATGTGTAGATTATGCACATCATTTTATTTTTGTTTTTCGACTTAAATTAAGGTTGCTATGGTTACAGAAATAGTGAAAATATGGCCAAAAATGGGATCCTGCGATAAGATAATAACTAAGCAAGCTAGTTTGATGAGACTTGGTATATGACTATATGGCAATGTGTAGATAATGCACATCATTTTATTTTTGTTTTTAGGCTAAAATTGTTGTTGCTATGGTTACGGAAATAGTGAAAATATGGCAAAAAATATTGGATCCTGCGATAAGTTAATAAGTAAGCAAGCTAATTTGATGAGACTTGGTATATGACTAGATGGCAATGTGTAGATTATGCACATCATTTTATCTTTGTTCTTTGACAAAAAGTGCGGTTGCTATGGTAACAGAAATAGTGAAAATATGGCAAAAAATGGATCCTGCAATAATTTAATAACTAAGCAAGCTAACTTGATGAAACCTGTTTTAAAATGTAAAAAAAAATTATAAGCCATGTTAGTCAGGGTGGTGATGCAGCAGTATTAATCACCTTCAGTGAAAGTTCTCATTTCTTACCAACAAGACTGAAGAAAAACATCTTGGATCAGACAAGGTAACTGTTATTGATACTATTTCTTGCATCTGTCTATTGCTTCCATGAATTGTATAGTGGGCACAGCAGAGACAACAACTCATGTAAGTCTTGTTTAACCCTTTAACAAGACCTGGTTTTGACGTCCCTGATAGAATTGGCGTGGGAAAACATTGAGACAAACAAAGCCGGTAGGGGACTTATGCCCATGTCCAACATGGCTCTTGTTACATGTAACTTGACAGCAATATTCGTCGGTTTATGGAAGGGTCAGCACCGGGTGTCTGTAAAGTGAGGGTTGTATTGGTGGTCAAAGGACAAAGGGGTCGATTTAAAAAATCACAGAAATGAAAGTAAGTGTTCTGGTGATGTTTTGAGTATCAGTCCCTGACGTTTTCGTGCTTAAAATCGTTCCACTATCATGACTGACCAACATCTGAGCTAAACAACTATAATTGTCTTGCAGTTATCCTTCCTTTGATGAAATGAATGAAAAAAATATGAAATGGTAACAATTCCCCGAAATGACGTCACATGGGGCCTATCTAATCTCGATCCGCACCTCAAGTGGTTGCTAACCGATTATTAGCTCACCTTAGCACGAAGTGCTCAAGGGAGCTTTTGTGATCTATCAATGTCCGGCGTCTGTCTGTCTGTCTGTCCGTCACGGCGTCAACAATTTCTTTTAAACGACATCTCCTCCTAAACTTTTGAGTCAAAATCAACCAAACTTGGCAGAAAAAATTCCTTGGGTGGTCCCTTTTAAAAAATGCTAAAATGGAAAGGATCCGTGCCATATCACGGAAAAAATTGCCTTAATGACAACTTTCTTATTTACACTCTAGAAGCCACAAATATGGTCCAATCATCATGAAACTCTGTAAGAAAATTTGCTAGGTCATGAGGATGAACTCTTTTGAAAATGGGAAGGATCCATGCCATATCACGGGAAAAGGGGCCTTAAGGACAATATTCTTGTAAGAGCTCCAGACACCACAAATATTGTCCGATCTTCACGAAACTTTGTCAAAATGTTTGCCATGTCACAAGGATGAAGCCTATGGAAAATGGGAAGCCTTATCATGGGAAAATGGGCCTTAATGACAATTTTTTGTTTACACCCCAGAAGCCACAAATATAGTCCAACCATCATGAAACTTGGTAAGAATATTTGTTAGGTCATGAGGATGAATTCATTTGAAAATGGGAAGGACCCGTGCCATATCACGGGAAAAGGGGCCTTAATGACAATTTTCTTGTAAGAGCTCCAGACGCCACAAATATGGTCCAATCTTGACGAAACTTGGTCACAATGTTTGCCAGGTCACAAGAATGAACTCTGTCGAAAATGGGAAGGCCATATCAAAGGAAAAGGAGTCTTAATGATAATTTACTTGAAATAACTCTTAAGGTCACAAATATGGCCATAACTGCGTGAAACTTGGTTTTATGTAGAAACTATCTTCTTTATGACATTTCCCTTTTTAATTAATGTGATGTCCAAGTGATCAAAGAGACTCAGGTGAGCGATCTAGGACCATCATGGTCCTCTTGTTTGTTAATAAGTAAGGGTTTAAACGTCGCTTTCAATAGTTTTACATTTAAAATTCCACCTATCCATACGGTTTCTTTTTGTTTCTCACGGCACGACTAGAACATTTCATCTGAGCCACCAGTTCCGGTCTCTTAGGCGTGTCACTCGGCCACTTGGCACTGGTCATATTTTTTGTCTAATATGGGATGAAAGATGGCCGAGCCGGAATTCACACCGACGACCCAATGATTGAAATCCAGACGCATTACCGACTGTCCAAATCGGGCTCAGCAGTCCTAAGCCAGGATGATAAAATGTGAATTGCCTGTCCCGCCTGTCATCCAAAACAGACCAAAGAGTATGTTAAGTTTCTTTTTTTGCTAAGTATATATATAGAAATTATCATTAACGTGTACGGAGAAGTAATTTTTACTAGAAAAGACACCGAAAAAACTCCAAAAGTCTATCAGTACCGGCCTTGAACTTGCGATGGTGCTTTCGGACATCCCATTATTTACGCTTTAATTTCGACTAACACCCCCCCCCCCCCCCCCCCCCCCCAACACATACACCTTCGAAATTGAAATCAATCAGATCACCTACCACTCGTGAGTAGTAATGGTATTTGATAGGGGGTAAAGAAATATTATGTACGGAGGAAAAAACCGTTAACTCTTTATATGTTGGCGTTCAACCAATTGTTCTTTGATTAAAGGCTCACCCATAGAATGCAGCACAATGTCCTGTTTCATCCGGTTGGTTCCGTCCCCAATCTGTGTACGATGGTGGTCCACCTGTAGTAACTAGGTTCCATTCTCCAGTCTGGACTATATCCGTCATGCCGAGCCAATAATATCCTTTCGTATCTAAAATATTTCCATTGAAAAAAAAAATATATATATATAAAAATAATAATTTATGACATCTCTAGCCCGCTTAGAAAACACAAGGGGCACAGATTATAATTTCTTTGTTGACCCCTTAGTAGCCTGACATTTAAAGAAACCTTGTCAGAATGACTTTCTAGTGCCAAGAAAGTAACCTTTTAAAATTTGAAACACAAAATTACAAAACAGGAAAAGGGAGCCCTTAATGTTTGTGATAACTTCCTTGTTTTCATACTAGAAGCCACATTTCTGGTCTTATCTTAGTTTTGTCCACCGAGTTTATCGATAGAGAAATATTGAATTTGTATTCGTCTTCAATCTGCGGGCTCTAATTTTTTTTCTTCTTCTTCTGTTACCGGTATAATTTGCATCTTTGGAGCTGCAAAATAGAATAATAGCGCCGCCATTACTTTTGCGATTTTTGGCAGTTATAGAAACAACCCCTTTGTTCAGAAAATTGTCTGGTGTCATAAAGATGAAACCTATCGAAAAATTGGAAAGCTCTGATGGAAACACGGGGGAGTCATTTGTCAGTTTCTTTGTCTAGGGACTTCAGTTTCAGCCCGATCTTGATTCAAATATGTTCATAGCATTTTTCTGGTCACACAGATGAGATAAAATGATAAAGCGTACATGCCATTAGAAAACACAAAGCAAAGAACCAAAACGACATTTAAAAAAAAGGAGAACATTTTGGGGGTTTGTCACGCTTTTGATTTTGTTCTTGGGAAACCTATTTTGAGGAGTTTTTTTTAATTGTGCAAGAATCGTGCTATATTATAGGTGAGTAATGGTTTTTGCTATAAATTTGACCTTTCATTTGCCATTTAATATTTCTCTGGTATATCATCTTGTAAACTGAAGAAACAAGGAACTCGGTGAGATATCGAGAACTTCCAAAGACTACAATGGTCCTCCTGATTTGAAATAGTAGACCTATCTAAATTTAAAAGGTTACACTTCAGGCACAAGGGAAACATCTGGTAAAACGAAACTTGTCGACCGTACGTTTTTATTGGAAAGTGGTATTGACTTCATATTTCACATGTGTTTTGCTTGAAACAACAATTATTTGTGGTACTAACTCTAGGGCCATCAGTCAAGGTTATTTCAAAGTCAAATATATTTGAATTTTAATTTTTACATGGGTATTTATATACTATTCTTTAATGCTTTTCGGTGGTTTATCGAGAAATAACGGTAGATTATCACTTGATAATCCCACCGCAATTATTAGAAACTTAAACCCTGCTTTTGTGCATTTCATCCTATCTGACGTCATCTATGCGGGGCGAAAAAATTGACGTCACAATGAACGTTGCATAGCAATCACGCGCAAATTGCCGCGCTTTACGAAGATATGTCCAAAAATTTCACACCTTGTCTCATTTTTGCAATAAAAAAAGAGAATAATCGTTTGTTTTTCGAGTAAGATCGATTAATATTTTGTTTCGTGAACAACAAAAGCTATATTTTCACTCGTGGCTCTGCCACTCGTGAAAACATAGTTTTCGTTGTTCACTCAATGAATATAAATCGATCTTACACTTGTACAAACGATTATCCTCTATTTGACTACTAAGTTTAAGATACTTCATATGTCACATGTGTATTGCTTGTCATAAGAACTTTCTTTCTGTTAGTGCCAACTTCAAGATCACCAGTCTTTGTCATTTCTAGGTCAGATATGTATTAATTTAGAATTTTACATGGGCCATCACTTTTGATTGGTAAGTGGTGGAGACTTTTAAAAGATTTTACATGTGTATTGCTTGGGATAAGATCTTTACATGGATAACAAAGTCAATACCAACAGCGAAGGTCAAGGTCATAATGTCAAAGTCACTTAACTTCCAATCTGGAAGTCGTGGGTTCGATCCCCGGTGGCGGCAAATACCCTTTCCGACGTTTGCCTCTCACCAATGGGTAGATAATCGTAAACCTATGTGAGATAGCAGTCGGCGGCCAGGAAAGGATGTAATGGTAGTACAGGTGAAAGAAATACCAGGAATCCATTGTTAGGTGCTCCGGCCGCCGCGATATAACTGCGAAATGGTTGAAAGCGGCGTAAAACCCATTCAAACAAACAAAGAAAACAACAACAACAACAACAAAAACAAATGAAACACCTGTTTCGAAATCATGGCAGTTGCGGGGGTATAAGTGTTTAACAATCGCATCTTGTTTCAAATGCAATATGATGTGACCATAGAGTGCGAAGGTAAGTTTGTGTTCCCGTCTCTTACAAACTTACCACAATCAGTATAGATATTTGTTAGATGAGTTTTTATAAAGTTATTCTCTTGAATGGTCTCTGGTACGACTAGGTCTGCGTTAAAACTTTGGCAGAATGTCTGAAAAGAAATGAAGCTATTGTAAAGAAAAAAAAGTCATCGATAGATGTTTTATTTTAGATTTTAGATTAATGTATAGCCATTGGATCTAAACCTTTGATGGCAAATTGATTACATAACTAGAGTTTAACGTACAAAAACCTTCTATAAAACTACTTGACAAAAAAAAGAAGTATTTTGACTTCTACGAAAGCTTTAAAATGCTTATAAAGTCACTCTCGAATACTCAATCCCGAGACAGTGGTCCTATGCCATATCGCACTTTATAAGTTTCGGTCAAAACCGATCGTGCGAAGGTTAATGAAACGAATACTCGAAGTTTTCACGTCCATATGAGATAGGCTTGATTTAGTCTTTGAATTTGCACAAGTATCTTGAGTTGCAGAGTCAGTTTCAGTCAATATAGTTGACTAGAAACGACACAATGTATAATCCAGTGGAGCTCATCTATATTATATGCTGGTTTGGAAGTCACTCGGTTGTTCATTTTTTCCTTAACGCAAGGCTATGCATGATCTTTTTTTCAAATAATATGAGCCTATGCGTGACATTTTCAACAATTTCAAAATTGCCCCAAGCAAAGACTTTGGCCAGCCTGTGCATCTGCACAGTCTGACCATAATCTTCACTGTGCACTTTGTAGATATATATAGGGTCTCAAAGTATCGTTAGGCAGTCAGATAATCTTCTAATTGCACTATGTGGCTGTCTAGGCTGCTCAATTTTTCTTCTTCACGCACATCTCAAGTTGTTCTAAATGTCACGCACATGCTCATATTCTTTATTTTACAGATTTTCCAGATGGTGCCTTTTCCCGTGACGGGTCACAATTACGTGCATTTATTGATTCGAACGAGCTTCAATGACAATTTCAACAACTTGCAACAAAATTACCCTGGACGTGTTCCAATCTTCTTGTACATCTTCGAATAAATAACAGGAATTCTCAAAGCGAACCCAGCCGTTGGGACATAAACCAAATGCTGAAATAAGTAAAATAGTAAAAATAGTAAATACCCCAAGCTATTCTGTAAACGAGGAAATTCGAAATTTTTATCTCCGTTTGATGCCTTATATTGAATATTGAAAACAACATAACAAAACCACACAGATACCTGAAAATGCTTTGGTTTTTTTCCTTATAATTTAGCTCAATTAGAAGATGACGATTAAGTAGAAAAGATATAAAAGGGGGAACTACACACACATGCGCGCACACACACGGAGCCCAACAAGCATTTCTCATTTTCTATTAATGATACAATACATATTAGAATAATTCCTTTCATTCGATAAATTACTTAATTATTTTAATTCAAATATATTGTTTTAAACTCTTTTTTTTCATTCATGGTGACAAAAAGACTCCTTGGAGTTTTGTACCACACACTCGCACGCACTTCATTTACTTAATCAGACCTTTAACTAGACATAATCTGTCATTTTATCTTTATGTAACAATTGTTTTCAATGTTTTGTAGGGTGAACTTATTGTAAAAGTATAAAATGATAATATTAAAAAAAAAAGATAAAATCAAACCTGCCGTAAAGAAGGTCATCTGAATTATCAAAACAAATAGAGATTCCATTTTTCTGAAAAAAATGTCGGTCTCTAACTTCTTATCATTTTGCCTTGGATAACGTAATAGTTCATAGGTTAGAGAGTAAAATATTGCCTTATTTTATTGTCTCATTAATCTTTGTATTACTTAATAAGAGGTCCATAGGGGACAAATACGCTGTCGAGACTGTCAAGATTTTCCTCATATTATTCTGAAATTAAAGGAACTTCACTGATTTAAAAAGAATGTGTACAGTGAAAAAATGTATATTTGATATTCCTTAAGGCCCATTTACCTCCATTTTCTTCAATTTTCACACAAAACCTCCATGATTATCACATAATAATCCTTAGAAAGTTTAGAGGAATACGCGTGGACATGTGGATTATATTGTGAAAATAAGAATACTTTAAATAAAAAAAAAAAACATTAGGTACGTTTCACTAGGTATTCCTGATGGACCCATTCAATTTTAATGAGAGGCATTCTCTATGACCCTACAGTCATCTTATCAAAGATCAACTAGATGCAATATGATGATATTTATGGACTTCTGCATTTATAAGCGAAAAAATTTTCCATATGGCGCTTTTCCTAGGTCGATGATTCCATCCTGTTTTTAAAAGGAAATTTCCTGATGACTCCACAACCACGCGATAAAAGTTCAAAGCAAACAGGTATTACTTTTTTACTCTAAAGCGTATACATGCATATTTTTCAATGAAAACTCACATGGCAAACACTGCTAACGTTCTTGACTTCCGTAACGTGGTTGAACTATTCCGGTTTACTATCTTAACTTATGCAAAATATTTCGTAGGGAAATCTCGGATAAAGTTTTGAAAGATCAGGAGTTCCGAAGTGTTGCGGATCCACTACCTTAAAATGGAGTACCAAGGAAGATATTTTACGTGAAAATTTAAGTTTAAAGTTTATACTTTATTTATTTATTGTTTGTGTTTTACATTTGTAAAAGTGGACAAATTATTGATGTTTTATAAAGTAAATGATAATTGAATATACAAAGAAAAAAACGATAAATGTGAATAATCAAGCGAAAAGGAACCATCTTGGTGGTGCGTAAAATGCCTAAACTGGTCAGACTGTGCAAATTGCACGGGCTGACTAGTGTAGAAACGTTACGCACTTGGCTATTTTTCTGATTCTATTTCACCTTCTACTGAAGGTTATTTTTTTTTTTGAAATCCGCACTCCAATAAACCTCTTCTACATTTGGAATATCTCTCGGACTTTAGCGTAAACTGAAAAGTACCTCGCACATAAGTGTAATAATTTTGGGTCTTTTTTAAAGTAATTCGGCTTGTAGTTGTACTTTGGTTTGTACACATTAAGGAGTAACAAGGAGGTTCGAAATTACCACCCTACCTCCATATAGACCAATAATATAAACGTTTATATTATTGGTCTGTATGAATTAGGTGGGTATTTTCGGACCCCTATGGAAAATCAAAGCACTGAAAGTACTGGTGGTGAACGAACATGATGGCATTCTAGAGTGATATATAGAATTCAATTAGAAAAGAGAAATTATGAATGTAAAATAATAATAATAATAATAATAAAAAAAAAAAAAAAATAGGAAAATTGTCTCGACAAAATTTCCGTTATTCGCAAATTTCACTGCAAATTCAAAGAAAGGGAAAGAGAGGAAAAATTCCTGAATTAAGAATCCTTACAATTGTTGGTTTATGTTTTGCACGAGAACCCATTTTTTACTTTCAAGAGTTTGGATGCAAGTAAAATCACCCACTATCGATATCTTATTACAGTATTGCGGCTGATAATAGACTTTTCTGCTCGGAGCTAGTTTTTGCTTAAACTGTAGTTAACCAATTCTAAACGTATTTTGGGAAGGATGGAGCCAGTTTTTTTTTCATCGATTTAGATTTTTATGATTTCTGTAAAAAAACGTTATGACTTTTCCAGATTAATTTAACAACTAAACCCGCCTGTCGAATTGTAAACAAGTGCATGACGGATCCAGTCCCCCCTTGACCACGGCAATATCTACTCATCAATTAAGTGGTATCTAGGGTTGAATATTTAGCTATCACTTATTTAATTTTCAAATAAAATGTTGAATTGATATTGTTTTACAGATTGAAAAATGCAAAGTAGAATGGTCCCAATGAAATATCTTCCGTGTCTTTCGCATTGGGTATTTACCAATGTTCGCTTCTCAGACAGACGAATACGATACGTTTTCGCTGGAAATAAGATATTCGGTTAACCGAATATTCGAGAGTATCCTTACAGCCCTACTTCAGCCACCGCAATTTAACAGAAAAATGTTAATAGCGGCGTTCATCCCTATTCAAATAAATGTACAAGAAGGTTGTGCATGTAAAACACGTGACGAATAATTCTTAAACCCGTCTAGAGACTGACTGTCGCGTGTTGAAAAGTTATGTAAAACCACGTTACCGTTTTGAGTGTGGCATTCGTCTCGACTCGACCGATTGTGTAACCTACATTTAAATCGGAGACGTCGGAGATCGCCCGAGTATTGCCGAATGTTAGTTCAAGAGGACACGACCTAAATCAACACAAATTTCGGGCTGCTTACTACAAATTGCACCAGCGAAGGCTTGAGTCAAAAACATCGTATCTGTCTCTACGGTGTTTAGACACAACTTTTGTTTTTTCTCTTAACTCTCGACAAGCTTACGCCGATCAAAAATTCCCTTGATAAACATTGAAAGATCATATCGTGTTTTTCAAGGCGAATTTTCATTATCTTCACTTGATGAAGATTACTAGTATCATGCCATTGACGAAATAAACAAAATAAACAGTGATTTTGCGTTGAAAAAATTTGAAAGATACTTAATTGAATCTTAAGAGGCACTACTTTATTTCGAATGTATTAACATCCTACAGGATTTTCCTGACATGGTATATAACACTGGTGAACGACGTTCGTTCACCAAAAACGATGCATGTTGAATATGAATTGTCTGGAAACAGATTTTAAGTGTTCATAGAAAAGATGTTTAAAAATATCAACAAAAGTTAGAAACACTTATGAAGGCTATTTCATTCTTCTTAATTGTTTCGAAAAAAAAAAAAAAAAAAACAAACAAAAACAAAACACGGCAATACAGAGTTAACAGGCTGATCATCCGACTATCGTAAGTCCAGCGTCGTCCCTGAAATGAAACAAAACCCTGATAACCCTTATCCTGCTGAATTTAAGGTATTGGACCCCTAACTAATGATCTTTACAATATTGATCAACTTTTATAATTTAAGGTATTGCACCCGTAATAGTTCCGCAACATTTCGAAACTCATGATTTTTCACAATGTTGATCAAGGTTTTCTAATGAAAATCATTAGGAAACCTCGGTTAACCATGTTAAATTTCATTACTTCCGAAACGTTGCGAAACTGTTACTGGTCCACTACTTTATTTTTTTCAAAAGTAAATAATCGAATTTATGGACATTTCAATCAGACTTGCTCAGTGGCATTCTATCAAAACGAAGTGGATTGCAGACAGTCCGGTTTAAGGTCAGACTGTGCGACTGTTTGGGCTAATCCTAGACTAAAGTATCGACAAAGATATGTATAATAAAGTATAATTTAGTAAACAAAATTAACGAAAAGAATCAATGGTGCGCGACCTGATAGTCGTAATAAAATATAAGTTAAAGCATAAAATCGTCTCTCGATGAAAATGATCTTTTAAAAAAATAGAACAAAATGGACGGGGATCAACAGTCATTCGCATATACAGTTCAAACATCGTGAAATTGACACTCATTCCGATCAAAATCATTCTTAATCATTTACTCAGCGCTCCATTCATTCATTCCAAACAGCCACTCAAATCGATCCCCCCGAAATCATTAGAAAACAATTAAAAATCGTTCAAGACTTTCAACAATAAATTCAAATCAATCTATTTATTGTACGATTTTATTAGGTTGTGTGGACATTAAAGTGTCTGACTGGTCCACGGAGACGTTAAATACAGAGAAGTACGCATATTTTATTTTAAGGTCCACGGAGACGTAAAAAACAGAGAAGTACGCATATTTTATTTGAAGGAAGGTCATAATATCGCTTATTTTGTTCATCTTGAACAAAAGTAGCAATATTTGATTATCTCCCTTTAATTTCACTGAAAACTCGTAAAACAAAACACGCCAATTCAATTTCATTCCGAAATCATTCCAAAATCATTCACCTTGTCAATTTCATGATGTTGTTAACTGTAAATGAGTGATTTGCTTCGATTAAGATATTAGATCGTGAGCTGACTGTAGACCCCCCATCCCCCAGGGGGAGTTTTGGTCACTTGGTCAATACAGCAACTAAATGAGACATATTGGCCCTCTGAAAGTGGTAGCTCAATGGAGTAACATCAAAATAACATACGTTACCCATAATAAATTTAAGAAATATCTCTTTGAAGATAAAAATTATTCATGGAAGCAATTATACCAATAATTTTAGTGTTTTTAGGACAGTGCAATGCAGGGACTGCAATGTAATGATGCAACATATAAGAGCTATATGCTATATACGTTACCCTCCACTTAAACCCCAGAAAATCAAAAGATTTTCCCAAGACATTTTTTTTATTCAATTCAGTGAATAGGTTCAATTTTATTAGAACTTGATTTAAACCTATTTATTTTACATCGATTGGGAAACAAGTTCTTATTACTTAGATTAATCCCTCTCGATTCTGCTTCCTAGAAAATTCACCAGTACTCGCGCCGAATGTGTGGGCCAATGAAAGAACCAAGATTGATAGCCGCTCCCGGGAATTGAACTCAGGACCTTCGGGTCAAGAGACCGACGCTGTACCTCTAGACCACGGATACCACATACAGTCAAACTTGTTTTAAGAGACCACTACAGGGACCACCAAAAACGGTCGTTTAAGAAAATGGCCGCTTAATACAAATTTTGTTCATATATAAGAAACATACTTTTTAATTATATATGCATATTATTGCGTAATCCTATGTTTTTATAACTCAAAAAAATCGTCTCATTGAGACGATTCTGTCGAGTTTTAACAACAAAGGTTTCATTTTCAATAATGTTTAGACCAACAATACTAACTTTTTAGGATATTTCAATTTAAAGAAGGGAAATTTGAAAACGGTCGCTTAATAAAAATGGTCGCTTAATAGACGTGGTCGCTTGAGCAAGTTTGACTGTATTAGAATTAAGTGGATAAGAAATAAATTTTACACCTTATAGCAAAAAGACACGTATTTTATTCACTGCTCGTAACTGGGGGTCACTATATTAATTTGCGTATAACATGTACATTTGGTCACGTAGAGAGTACTCTTTGCAGTTTTGGAAAGATAACTGGAGTGCCTTTTTGACAATAACAAAAGAACGCTTTCTCTTAATTGATACAATTTAGGGAAGAAACATAAGGCATTTTTTTACGATAATAGGGTCTAAATGTAAATGTAACATATGTTACATAATGGAGTGTAATATTTACCTGGTATTGGTAAATATTTTTTGCTCTGGAATATCTTTAGTGGATAATATACTCATTTTTATCATTTGATAATGTTTTCTTCAAAATAAACGTTTTTTAAGATGTCAATGTCAGACATTTAAATTTGATATGTGGTGTAGGTACCGTCATGTTACACGATAAAGCTACCACTCTCAGAGGGCTAACATGTCTCAAAATACACACGTCTAAAAATACTCACAAGACTAAGGGCTTGAGCTAGTCCGCAAAACTCCACAGGGGGTGGGGTGGAAGGAAAAAACATTCTCAGCCCATGGCCTATTTCTTTGATTTGGCGCACAAATGTTCAACCTTCAGATAAGCTTTTTTGATCCCGTTTTTTAAAAAGGAATTCGTTAAAAGCTAACAGTTTACATATACCTGTATTCACAAATAAACTTTTCTTTAACATCACAATTATAGTCGTCCCAGGTAAAATTGGTTTGTCTGTAAAACAAGAATGTCATGAAAGTATTATCGTACACATTTATCATAAAACTGTTATCGGTCGGCGATATTGCATAAAGGAAGGGCATGAAAAGCAAAAAAATGATCGACAGAGACCTCTCGTGAAAAAGATATACAAAACAAAAAAAAAAAAAAAAAAAAAAAAAAAAAACACGTTTACTTATAAATTTAGAAAAGTTAACAAAAATAATGAAAATTTAGAGGGTGTAAACAGATGCAGTTAGTAACATCGCGAAATTGACATTCATGTCAACTGAAACCATTCTATATCGCTAACTGCCTTCAAAATTGATAAAACTAAATCGCGATTTCACTGACAAAATTGAAATCTTAAGCGCCTGATTGGTTCTTGAAGAAATAGGAAACTATACAGATACAAATTGCTAATTTTGTTCAGTTTGAGAAAAATAGCTATATTGCATTACCTCCCTTTAATTTCACTCAAAACTCGCTTCACATACTCGTTTAATTTTATTCCAAAACCTTTCCAAAATCATCCAACTTGTCAATTTCTCAACGTTTTTATCTGTATTGAAAAATTCAACATTTTTTTTTATAAATTCCATATTTTCCGGAACAATAAGCCTCGGCTAATCTTTTAAAAAGTTCATGCTACCGAACGTTGTTAAAGCCCCGTTCCCACTGTCACGGTTTGGACCCCCGGTTAGTCCCGGATGAATGGTCCGGGGGAAACCGTGACAAACCGGGAATACAACCGTGATATGAAGGGGCGATACCGGCGGCTACCGGTGCGCTACCGGCGACGACCGGGGTTACACCGGGTCGTACCGGGATCAACCGGGATCACGCCGGCCCCTGCACCGTAAATACACCGTGGCAAACCGAGAACAAATCGGGATAGTCCGGGGTCGAACGGGAAGATCCTGCTAGTAAACCGGGGGTACACCGGGGCAATGTCGGGAATATGGGAATATGAATCATTTTTTAGAGAAAAGATCCCGGATCATCCCGGAATACCGGCTCTTTCCCCACCGGGAGGTACCGTGGGTGTCCGGGACCAACACCGTGACAGTGGGAACGGGGCTTAAAAGGGATGCATCTCGCCTAATGTTATATGCCAAGTGACAAGAACAGGGTGAAAAACCATCTCACTTCATGAGTATAATACAATGTATTAAACTTATGTTCTGTTCTGTTCTATACTATACATTTCTTCTCTCCAATGATGGAGGTGTGAAAAAGTCATTAGTTATTATCAACATCTAAATAATAGCCTTGAATAAGGAAAAATCAGTTACTGACTATTTCAGACCGACATCTTATATTTTTTTGGCCTAAGAAAGAATTTTCTTCATTATTGTAGACGGATAATTGGAACAACCATTTATAGATATGCGTGCTCTACTTACTTTAAAGCCTGTTTACGCTGGAAATCGTATTACACGAAGATAGATTTTAATCAAAGAAATACACTGCTACTTATTGGATGTGGGCTAGGTGACTATTTTGTACTTCTCCAACATAGTAAATAAAAAGATAAAGCAAATATAAAATCAAAGCACTGAAAGTACTGATGGTGAACGAACCTGATGGCATTCTAGAGTGATATATTGAATTCAATTAGAAAAGAGAAATTGTGAATGTAAAAAAAGGGGGTAGGAGTTGTCTCGACAAAATTTCCGTAATTTCACTGCAAATTCAAGGAAAGGGAAAGAGAGGAAAAAATCTGTTAGAAAAATATTTGTTAGAATATGAGTTGTTACTCTGTGAAAATTTCTTTTACACACTTGAAATAGGTACATTTATTAATTAAACATAAATGGAGAAAACGATTTAATCCTATCTAAAACTGTCTTTAACCTATATCCAATGGTGTTTGTTTTTACAAAAGTAATTGTTATCATGTTTAAGCTTATTTCAAGTAAATTTGTTGTATTTGTTTTAACTTTTTTTTTTTATCTATCTTTGTTTCTTCTCAGAGGATGAAAAGGTCTTGAGTACCAACCAAAGAAACACCTATGAATATCAGTCAGTCCTGAACTGCACTCATTGTTTAAAGTGATGATTTGTTAACTTATTAATAGTATTTTGAACCATAACCTGAGAGATACATTTTTATCATATCTGAAGCCAAAACCACTTCCGTGGTTGACACTTATGCCGTTATTCAATTTTGTATCACTGCCGGACGAGAAATATTTAGGTATAGGTTAAAGAAGGTCTAGTGCCCTATTAATATAATTCATGGATAATTTCTGTTTAGGGTTTAGAAATTAAAGTATATCTTTTTATATTAAACAATTGCTTCATAGTAAATTGCATACTAAAAGTCTTTATAAATATTATTTTTGTAACGTAATTTCTACATCAAAAGCGAATAAGAATCTTATTTAAGCAGTTTATTTTTTAAAGGGAGGTAATAATTGCATGACTATGTCTATGTTAAAGTATAATACAATGTTGTTTTTTTCCTCCCGACTTTCTTCCCAATAAGAATTGGGAATCCTTACAATTGTCGGTTTATTCTTGCACGAGAACCTATTGTTTACCTTCAAAGGTTTGGATGCTTGTAAAATCACTCACTATCGATATCTTATTATAGTATTGCGGCTGATATTAGACTTTTCTGCTCGGAGCTAGTTTTTGCTTAAACTGTAGTTAACCAATTCTAAAGGTATCTTGTGAAGGATGGAGCCATTTTTTATTCATCGATTAAGATTTTTATGATTTCTGTAAAAAACGTTATGACTTTTCCAGAATAATTTAACAACTAAACCCGCCTGTCGAATTGTAAACAAGTGCATGACGGATCTGGTCCCCCCTTGACCACGGCAATATCTTCTCGTCAATTGGAGTGGTATCTAGGGTTCAATATTTAGCTATCATTTATTTAATTTTCAAATAGAATTTTGAATTGATATTGTTTTACAGATTGAAAAAATGCAAAGTAGAATGGCCCCAATGAAATATCTTCCGTGCCTGTCGCATTTGGTATTCGGCAATATTCGCTTCTGAGACAAACGAATACGAAACGTTTTCGCTGGGAATAAGTTCACCGAATATTCGAGTGTATCTTTACAAGTCCTACTTCAGCCAACGAAATTTTACAGAAAAATCTTCAAAGCGGCGTTCATCCCTATTCAAATAAAAGGTACAAGAAAGGTTGTACATGTAAAACACATGTCGAATCATTCTTAAAACCCGTCTCGAGACTGACTGTCGCGTGTTGAAAAGTTATGTAAAACCACGTTACCGTTTCTAATGACACTAGGTGTCTTGATGTGTCATTCGTCTCAACTCGGCCGATTCCTGTAACCTACGTTTAAATCGGAGCCGTCGGAGATCGTCCGAGTATTGCCGAATCTAAGTTCAAGAGGACATGACCTAAATAAACACGCATTTCCGGCTAATTACTACAAGTTGCACCAGCGAAGGCTTGGGTAAAAAACATAGTATCTGTCTCTACGGTGTTAAGACACAAACTTTCTTTTTGCTTTAAACTCTCGACAAGCTTACGCCGATCAAAAATTCCCTGGATAAACATTGCAAGATCATTTTGTGTTTTTCAAGGCGAATTTCCATTATCTCCACTTGATGAAGAATACTAGTATCACGCCTTTTAAGAAATAAACAGTGATTTCGCGAAGAAAAATATTGAAAGATACTAAATTGAACTTTAAGAGGCGCTACTTTATTTCAAATGTATTAACATCCTACAGGATTTTTCTGACATGGTATATAACACTGGTGAACGACGTTTATTCACCAAAAATACCCACACATAAACCGCCTATTATCCGGAATGACCATAAATCTAAAGTATCCGCTTTGTCTTCTGTGATTCAAGTAGGAATAGGATGTTCATATTGATATTATTTACCCAAAATAAGCGGCACAATTGCCCCATCTCGAGTTACTGGGTTCATTTGGAGCCCAATCGGTAAGGGTCATGGAGCGTCCTGTGGTAACCCACTCCCAATCTCCTTCTATAAATAGATCGTTAGCTCCAAACCAGAAGTATCCATTCTTGAGAGCTGCAATGTATACCGGAAAAGAATACCCAATAAAGGCCAATTAAGACCGTCTTTTTTTACTATCAAGCAAAATTTTTAGTTTTCTTTACATCATCGTTGTAAGATCTTAATCTTTTATCTGAAGAGAGTCGTCCATTTTAAGGTAGTGGAACCATAATAGTTCCGCAACATTTTGGACCACATGTTTTTTTTTAAATGTTATTCGAGGTTTCCTAATGAAAATCATTAGGAAACCTCGGTTAACACTGTAAAAGTTAATTACTCTTGAAACATTGCAAAACTAAAACGGGTCCACCACCTTAAAGCGACTTCTTTGTTACTGTTCTAAGACCTTATATAACTCCCTGAACAATGATTCCATATCCAGTTGAAGAAGTGTTGTTAATTATTTAACTAGGCATATTTTTTGACAAGACAATTTTTTAACGAATGACCTTGTTTAGTGACCATGAAAATGAAGCAATCTGCAAGGGGATAAAACATTTGAGTAAAATATTAATGATTATCTTATAACTATGCAAATATCCGTGTGATAAATCCCAAATGATATTTTTACGATACAACATGAATATTTTTAAAACAATAATACAATGCGATTATTTTCAGAAACTTGCATTTCTATTAGAAAAATCCACGAAAACAAGGCAAAAAGAGGTTATAAGATAAATGTAATACGTACTTAGTGTATTGTAAGAAAAATATCTAACTAGGTTGTGGGAATCGACAATTATTAATTCCTCGAATCTCGTTAGATACTTTTTTCATACAATACACTACTTAAGTACGTATTTATATATCATGTATTTCTTTATTTTTCGGAAATCGAAAAAATCCAAAGCAGAGTCCACATAGGGCCACAGATACATCAATCTAACGACATTTGCATAGAACCTAAACTTGGTATCAAATATATAGTATATAAATTGTAGACCTCATGGTTTGGCCGAAGAACTTTTTGTACTGGTCCTTCTTTGTTTCTATGTACAGTTAACAACATCGTGAAATTGACAAGGTGAAAGGTTTTGGAATGATCAGGAATGAAATTGAATGAATGTACGTACATAGTGTATTGTATGGAAAATATCTAACTCGGTTGTGGGAATCGATAATTTTCTCGGCAGAGTCTCCACAATTATCAACTCCCCAAACCCCGTTTGATATATACTGTGCAAAAATAAAAAGTATCCACCCAATAAAACTTCGGATTTCTTTAAAAATACAAACAGAAATTCTATCAAATGCATTGCAAATCACGCCATGACCATTCATAAGTAAAATTGAAAAAGTTTTAACTGATTTAAAGTGGCCGCTACTGAATTGTGGGCGCTAACCTAGGCAGGGGGTCGTTTTCAAAAATCGCAGACTCTCAATTAGATATCCAATTGATTTTTCTGACAATTTTTATGCTTGCCTAAAAGTAATTTTAGTGCGTTAGTTATTCTGGATCGATTAAAAAACTCGATAACTTCTGCTGCCTCCTGCCAATGTTCCGTAAAATGAAAAAAAAAAAAAAAAAAAAAACGTAAAACATCTCACGCAGATTCAAAGCTCAAATTTACCAAATTTCTGTCTACACGTTTCTTTTCAAGAAAACATATCCCAAAATTCTTCATGTCATTTTTTTTGCTGACAACAAAACAACGTTTTCTTTCTTACCTAACGTTAACATTTTCTCTTGCTCAATTGAAAAGCTCGTATGAATATCAAGGAAAATTACCCGCCTTACACCGATTAAGACTTTTAAAAGACAATCAGCTTGGTTTTTAAAGTTTTACGTTTTTAAAGGTTAAGACATTTTTCACTTCCTTTTTAAAATAGTGGTAAGGAAGCGTAGAAGCAATCGCGTCAACATGAATGAAGAAATTTGGCGTGACGTCTTCCCAGTGGCCCTTTTGAGTTGAAGAGGGCAAATAACAATACTACTCTATCGGAAATGGCCAGAACACGTCTTTATTATTCCTTTCTTTCAACTTAAGTCCGTTAAATTTTCTCAACGTTTGACGGTGTTTGATTAAGCATGTGGTCAAGTTTTTTTAGTCTCATTACAAGACTTTGTTGAACGAAACACAACTATTGTTTGATTTTTTTAACCACAGAGATTTAGGGGTTTAATTCGTTTGAGAAGAAACTTAAATCGAAAACGTAACTTACGTCGACGTAGACAACAAAGATTTCGACATTTCTTGAAAAACAGCAAAACTGTTGTTCACTTTGAATGAAAAATGATATGTTTATGAGAAAACAAAGCACTGCATGCATATTGGTACATTAATTGATCATTTGATCTTATAGATGTAAAAGATATTGACAAAAGAAAAGTGGATACTTTCTTTTTTGCTGTGTATATTTTTTTTTCATACAAACACTAGGTACGTATTATATTTATCAATTAACAACCTCTTTCTCTGTATTAAAGTTAGCTCTGCTAATAAACGAAAGACCTTACTTACTGCATCCGTTGTAAATCTTGTTCAAGTACGTCTTAATGAAATTGTTTTCGTGTGAAGTCTCTGGGACGAGGAGATCCGCACTAAATCCTTTACAATGGGTCTGAAAGGAGGCAAACAGATTATACTTATTTCTTCTGGAACGTACCTCGGACGTAACTGTAGTGTTTTTTGGTCCATTTTTATGTAATTCGGCTCCTGGTGGTAATTAGTTTAAAACGCTTGTAGAAAAGCAAATTCCTTTAATGCTTTCAGATCGTCTTTAGAGATTATTTTTGCATATCATGATTTGAAAGCAAAACGCAGTAAAACACTGCGTTTTGTTTTCAAATCATAGCATGCCCGAGTTTTACCTTACGTTGATTTTGTTTTTCGCAGCGTCATTCTCAGTTATATTTGTGACGTCATATAAACCCACGTGCGAAATGACGCGCTTTCATGGATGCGCCCGTATTATCTCCTACGTATTATTCCCGAGGTATTTTCCGTAGAATCGCCGAGGGTTCCCGATTGGGGCAACAATTCAGATTGTCATCCTCGACACAGGGGGCAATAGTATTTCACTGTATCTCGAGAATCAGCCTAAAACAACTGTTTTATTACCTTATCATTATTATGTAAAACTTTTTTTTCAGATAAAAAAAGTAACAAAGAGATAAACAGATAAGAAAAGTAAATTTTCGGATAGAAATCATAAGAGCGCGTCACTCCGCTAGTTTGTTAAGGTAGTGGACCCGTAATAGTTTCCCAACGTCTCGGAAAGTATATTAATTCAACAGTGTTAACCGAGGTTTCCTAATGATTTTCATTAGGAAACCTCGGTCATTATTGTGAAGGATCAAGTGTTCCGAGATGTTGCGGAAGTTTCACGGTTCAACGTCCTTAAACGTGCTACAAAATTGATTTATTTTCACATGTTGGTAAAAATGGATGAAACAATGCATATTATTGCCCGATCACACGAGGGATTTATAATTCAACAAAATATGAAACTGTTCAAAAAGGTTTATATAATTTTATATAGGAAATCAGAAATAAATTGAATTATTAACAAAACTGATCCCACATCGGACAAAAGAATAATGTAAAAAACATACTCGAGCTGAGTGCCAAGAGAGTTTTGAAAACCCAAACAAATAACAGGAGTCATCATAGCGGACCCAACCATCTGGGCAGTAGGCAAGGACTGGAAAGAAATAAGATTGTAAGTGATTATTTCTAATAATTACACACATTAAGTGCAAATTACGCACGTTTAGCAGATGCGCTTAGTAATGCGAGTCTTTCCTATGCGCAAAAATGTGAATTATTTAAAAATAAAGCAAATTGAAGTTAAAATTGCTTTCTATTCACAACATCTCTGATTATTGTTCTTTCTACAAATTTTGCACGCAATAGAATATATTTTTTTTCTTTTTCTAATGTGATTTGGATGTCAAGCCGTTTATACATCGTCTTGAAAAGCGACCTTGGGTGTTCCTTTGAAATAATGTGATGTAATTTCAGCCTTACAATGTTTATTTTTAAACTGCATGTACTACTTTAAGACCTCGCAGGATGTTGGATATGTATCATTCATTCCTCACATTTAATGTTCATGTTTTTTAAATGCCTATCTACATGTACGTTACATGTAAAATTATCTGTAGATTAGAATGATTGGTTGATAGAATGAGGTTCGAAGATGCCAATTCTAACGTTTTTTCGGTCACATTAAAATGACTGGTGCACCTAACCATGGATTTCTGGTATTTCTTACAACAGTACTTCAACAGGAGTCTTTCCGAGCTTCCAGCTGTTATGCCGACATAGGTGTACGATTATCGATCCACTGGAGGGAGACACATATCGGAAAAGATATATTCCGTAACTCGGGGATCAAACCAAGACCTTTCTCTCTTTTTGAAAATATTAAATACTACTAATTGCAGTATGATCATTGTTCATCAAAGAAGTGAATATGTTACACGTACTTGTGTTTTGAATGAAAAAAAATCTAACGATGTTTAGGGAATAGATATTAGTCAATTTCCAAAACCGAGTTAGATATTTTCATACAATACACTAAGTACATACTCTTATTATCTTATAACCTCTATTTGCCTTGTTTTCGTCGATTTTTCTAACAGAGATGCAAGTTTCTCAAAATGACCGCATAATGTCATTGTTTTAAAAACAATTCATTTGCTATCATAAAAAATATCATATGTGATGAAATCACATGGATATTTGTATAGATATACAATAAATAGCTTTTGAACAAGAAGAAAAAGGACAAAAGCACGAGCATGTTTTAAAATTTATGTTAGCTTAAATGTTCAGTTTGTAGATACAGCAAACATTGCTATAACCTAACAAACCAATCCCAAAATACCAACTTACAACAAGAACAAAATCATACCTGAAGCAGACCACAAAGCCAAGATAAATATTTGTCCAAACAACTGCATTTTAGAGTCTTAGATTGTTCCTAGTCAAACAATTTTAAAGCCTTATCTCTTGATTCAAAATTCCAAGGGTCATTTAAAAATTTGATTACGTAATTGGGATCAACCATTGTTTTCATTGATTGTTGATTATGAATGGCTTATCACACGAAATTTATTTACTTTTCTCCCAAATTAACACGGATTTTTAAAACTTAGAACTGTCGTATGCAACTTCTAAATTATAGGACCGGTCCAAAATGGTTTTCGTCTGGTAACAGCTTATAGAAATATTTTTTGTTAAAGAAATAGAGAAAATATTCGGTACGGTTTCAATATTGTCTTCGAATCTGTCAACACTTATGTTTTAGAAATTCTTATATCCAAAAATACAACTAAACTCGGCTACATGTAGCTTGTTTGAAATTATATATACGAAATTAAGTTCTCCAATTCATTGCACCAGGATATGTTGTATATGTTGCATCAAATCAACCTGCAAAATGCTCGCTGACCTAAAAGTGTTTATCATCCGACTGACATTTTATTCTTGTTTTGCACAAGGCTCGAATATACATAAGAAGTTGTATCTGAGTCCGAAGGACATCAAACTTTGAAAGTGGACAATAAACTTTGAATTTTGAAAATGGAAAGATGATTTGTACTCAGAAAGAAACCGGTGAACGATCTGTCATTAAACAAGAAGAAATCAAAACATGACACAAATTTCACATTTCTAGATAAAGGAAATAGATAAAACCCGAGCTTTTGACCAGAAAGGGTATTGAACCGTTTGGGCCCTTTATTAGCTCACCTGTGCATGAAGAGAACAAGGCGGGCTATTGTGATTGTTCATTGTCCGCCATGCGACATCCAAATAAGCGGAAAACATCTTCTCATGATTCAGTTGGTCAATTTCGATGAAATTTTGAAGGAATGTTCTAAGGGTGAAGCTATACTGAATTTAATTTTAAAAAAAATGAAATCAAACCGTAAGTCTTGTCGCCATGGCAACTTAAATAGGGAAACATAGAATTCTTTTAAAAGAAATACCTCCTTGAAACTAGAAAGGTAGATAGCTACGTATTTAGTATGTAGTTTCGTCAATCGGGCCCTCAACTAAGTCTGCTCATATCATGTCCCTCAGATCATATTTGAACTCTACTTTTATGAGCACTCTAAAAGTCACATATATTGTTCAAAGCTCATAAAACTTAGTCAGAATAATTATCTGCGTGTGTCAAACAAACCTGAATGTGGATCATGTGGGATAAAACAAAAGGCCCAAGAGGGCCGTATCGCTCCACTGGCTTTAACATCTCTAGCCTTTCATGAAACAAAGCTTACTTTGACTGGGAACAACACTTTGAAATCTCATTAGAACTATTTTATAATTATTAACTGGGTCTGGCTCACATTGAACCAAAGTACTCAATCATCATTAACCAGCACACCCTTTACCCATCCTATTACATGTTTACCAAGATTCATCGCATAAATCCAATTGATTGGGAGTAGAAGATTTTTTAAGATTTTGTTATGAAAATTGGCCCCGCCCTGACACATCCAGTTGTATGGGTCCATTAGAATTTCATGACCAATTTTAGTAAAAGTGAAATTTAGGTATATTCTTGCCTAGTTTAATTTAGATTGAACAAAAGAGAGGGAATAAGAAGAATTTTAAAGATTTAAATGTGAAAAAAGCCTCACCCTGTCATGCCCATATTTGGGTGTCAATCAAAATTTCTTTAACAATTTATGTAAATGGTCACATAAGGAGTATCCATGCCTAGTTTCATTGAAATCGGTTGAAATTTTATAGTGCACATAAACCCCAACCTGCCTCACCCATATTTGGGAGGTCAATCCCTTTTTAAACAATTTAAGAAAAGGATCACCCAAGGAACATCTATGAAAAGTTTCATTGAATTCAGCCCAATTGTTTGGGAGAAGATTTTCAAAGATTTTAAAGTGAAAAAGGCCACACTCTGCCACGCCCATATTTTGGGGTCAATCAAATTTTCTTCATAGATTTAAGAGGATCATCCAAGGATCGTTCTTACCAAATTTCGTTAAAATCTGTCCACTGGTTTAGGAGAAGAAGATTTTTGAAGGTTTTAAAGTATAAATAAGATCCGCCCTGCCACGTCCATATTTTGGGGCCAATATTTTTTTTGACAATTTAGGTAAAGGGTCACTTAGGGAACATCAATGCAAAGTTTCAAATCGGCCCATTGGTATGGGATGATAAGATTTTTCAAGATTTTCAAGTAAAAAAATGCCACGCCCTGCAACGCCCATATTTTGGGGTCAAGCGAAATATCTTAAGAAAAGGGTCACGCAAGGATTGTTCCTACGAAGGTTCGTAAAAATCTGCCCATTGGTTTGGGGGGAGAAGATGTTAAAAGAAAAAAATTACGCACGGACGCACAGACGGACGGACGCATGACGGATATAACGCCATGAGAATAGCTCGCTTGACTTCCGCCAGTGGAGCTTAAAAAACAATGCCTCGAAGTCAAATCTTAGAAAAACGTTGTGTGTATGATAGAGCTCATATTCATGGCTCACACATACAAGTAACGATTCAACACCCAAAACTCAATGTATAGTTCTTCCTGACAAATGAAGACAAAAACATTACTAGTTATTCCTAAAATGATTAAAAAGCTCATATTTGTAAGTCTTAAGTTAAGAAAAGAAACTTATGTAGTCGTCTTAAAAGAAGGAAGGAATTCCTATCTTTATCTGACAACGCAAGCATCCTAAATTCATTGCAAAGCCCAAATCTTCCGCATTATTTGGATAATCAGTAATTTACCCAGTGGCGGATCCAGAGGGGTTCCAGGGGTTCAAACGAACCCACTCCGAGGCTTGTTAATCTATCTAATCATTAGGTTGAAATTCAATCAAAATTGGGTAATAGAAGGGAAACAAACACCCAGCTTTTTGTAGCGTCAACACCGACAAAAAGGACTCCGAAGTACTCAACAATAAGGCTCGTATGTAGACTATTTTGTTTTGGATATTCTCGTGTTTTGTGAAAATATTGATCTTGTCTCTGTAATAGCTAGTTAGCTACCCAAGGTGTTGGAAAGATATATACCTTTGTGGATCTCCTCCAGAAAAGAATTGAAGACTGTTTGAAACAGTCTTCAATTCCTTTTTGGTGTTGATTTCTAGAGGGTCCTACGGACTTACTTCAGATAGTTTTGATAGTTCTGTCTGCTTATTTTTGAGTCCCAGACTCGCAAAACCTGCGTGCCTTAAAACCATGGCGGAATTTGTATATTCGAAACAACTTCACAAAAATACTGCATCCGCCATTTGTTATCCCAATGCATATCCATAAAGATCTTTTCGTAACTTTGAAATCAATTGAAATTGGGAAAGGTTAGACAGAGGTCACAATTCAAAAATGATAATTTTGGAGTGGCTTATTATCATTCTGGATCAAGACAAGATATCCATCATGTTCCTAAAATTCTCATCAGAGTAGCCTTCTAAAAATACGGTCTAAGACTCAGAATGGGGCCCATAGGTGTTATTTCTAAATTTACTACAGTTATCAACATCGTGAATTTAACAAGATGGTTTTGGAATGAAATTGAATGAGAATGTGGAGCGAATTTTAAGCGCAATTAAAGGGAGGCAATTCAATACTTCAAATTTTGTTCAAGATGAACAAAATCAGCGATTTTTCTTACTTCCCTAAATTAAAACATGCATATAAGGTTAATGGATAGCTTCCTATTTCTTCAAGAACCAATAAGAAGCTTACAATTTCAATTTTGTCAATGAAATCGTGTTTTTTCTTGTCATGTTTACTTTGAATGTAGCTATTGATTTTTATCTTTTTTGGTCATTTTGGGGCGTTTTTAAGTGGTTTTATTGAGGCTTTAGAATGAATAAATGTAGCGTTGAGTGAACGACTTAAAATGGTTTTGATTGAAATGAATTTCAATTTCACGATGCAACTAACTGCAAGAGGAAAAGATGCTGAATACTTTTAATGTTCACAAAGTAGTTTTAAGATATCCTCCTTTTATTTGTTTCTTAATAAAATAGGACAGTTGGGACAGAGCCAATATAGGTGCCAGAGACAGAGAAGACATTCATGCGATATTACAAAGAAAACATCAAACCTCTAGGCCTGAGAAGATTTTTTTTTATTAGTCCCCCACCGGTTACCGGTTGGGGGACTATAGGTTTGCTCGATTCCGTCTGTCTGTCCGTCCGTCCGTCCGTCCGTCCGTCCGTCCGTCTGTCTGTCCGTCCGTCCGTCTGTCCGTCTGTCCGTCACGCTTTTGTCCGGGCTATATCTTCTAAACCATATGTGCTAGCAACTTCAAACTTGGTACACTTATAGATCTCATTGAGGAGAAGTGTCATGTTCAAGAACCATTACTCTGCCATGCCCACTTTTTGAGTTATTGCCCTTTGTTGTTTTTACCCTAACATTCTTGTCCAGATCATATCTCCTAAAGTATAAGTGCTAGCAACTTCAAACTTTGTACACTTATAAATGTCATTGAGGCTAAGTGTCATGTTCAAGAACCGTTACTCTGCCACGCCCACTTTTTGAGTTATTGCCCTTTAATGTTTTTACCCTTACATTCTTGTCCGGAACATATCTCCTAAAGTATAAGTGCTAGCAACTTCAAACGTTGTACACTTATAGATGTCATTGAGGCAAAGTGTCATGTTCAAGAACCGTTACTCTGCCACGCCCACTTTTTGAGTTATTGCCCTTTAATGTTTTTACCCTTACATTCTTGTCCGGAACATATCTCCTAAAGTATAAGTGCTAGCAACTTCAAACGTTGTACACTTATAGATGTCATTGAGGCGAAGTGTCATGTTCAAGAACCGTTACTCTGCCACGCCCACTTTTTGAGTTATTGCCCTTTGTTGTTTTTTCCCTTACATTCTTGTCCGGATCATATCTCCTAAACTATAAGTGCTAGTAACTTCAAACTTTGTACACTTATAGATCTCATTGAGGAGAAGTGTCATGTTTAAGAACTGTTATTCTGCCACGCCCAATTTTTGAGTTATTGCCCGTTGTTGTTTTTACCCTTACATTTTTGTCCGGATCATATCTTCTAAACCATAAGTGCTAGCAACTTCAAACTTAGTACACTGATAGATCTTATCAAGGACAAGTGTCATGTAGAAGAACTGTTTCTGTGCCATGTCACTTTTTAGAGTTATTGCCCTTTGTTGTTTTTAGTCTTACATTCTTGTCCGGATCATATCTCCTAAACTATAAGTGCTAGCAACTTTAAACTTTTACAGTTATAGATCTAGTAAGTAGGAGGTATATTATAAGAGAGGATTTTTTGTTATCCGGTGGGGGACTCCTGTATTGCATCGCAATACGACATGCACTTGTTTTTGATAATTTTGTTACTATTCTTTTTATGGAATTAAAGTCTTTTAACAACTTTGACCCAAGAAACATCCCTACCAAGATTCAGCTTGATTTACTAAGTGGTTTTGGAGGTTTTTTTTTTTTTTAATTAAACTCTCTTTTTCTTCGGCCCTTTTTTTACCATGGTAACCATAGTTTTGCATTAAATTACATTTTTAAGCAACCTTTGTAAATCTTCACCCAAGTAACATACCTGTAAGCTTCAGCTTGATTGTCCATGTCCTTTAGGAGGAAAATAATTTTCTGAGATTTCCTTAATTTTCAGCGCCTTTCTGTTAGCACGAAATCAGAGCTTTTAATGGAATAGAACTTCAAGACAAGTTTAACTTCTTCGAGGAAACATCCTGACAAGTTTCAGCTTGGTGGCTTAGGAAGAGATGATGAAAGAATTGTTACCTCACTGGATAAACGCATATAAGTGTGAAAAGAGTTTTAGTTTTAGGCGTCTACTAACATGTTAAAGCAAAAAGTGCGGTAGCTTTCAAAATACCTTCCTTTTCTTTCTCTTTTTTCATTCAGGAGTAAAGTAAATTTGTGTCCAAAATGAATCTTGATGGACACAACTAAAAACAAATTGTGACATAACAAAAACCGTTAATCATTTTATATTTATGACGCAGTTTTATACAGTTATATACCTCGTGTTATAGTCATGGTGAATGTTTAAGAACGATTTTGGAATGAAATTGAATCAGTGTGTGGAGCGAGTTTTGAATGAGTTTTGTTTTCTATCCTATACATAGATACATGATTACCCCTCCATCATGCGCATCTATAGAATTTCGCATGATTCAATGTTTATTTAACCTAACTTCCTTGTTGACATTTCTTCACAGTAGTGTAAAACGCATACATATGCTGAAATAAGGAAAATGAAAAAACACGTATTCGCAAAATAACCTTTATAAACAAAGTTAGAATAAAAATCTTTACTTCTAAATTATGAATCCTGAAGCACGAATCTAACTCTTTCTAAGCTCATCTGCATATCGTACTACGGGCTAGCTTTTGTGATTAGTAGTGAATGTCCGTCGTCTGTCGGCGTCGGGCAATAACAATAATTTCTTCGTTAGAGATCTAGGTGCCAGAATGATTGTCTGGTCAAAGAAAAACCCTATTGAAAATTTGAATGTTCAAACGGAAAACACGTAAAAAGAGGGCTTAGAGTCAATTTTATTGTCAATACTCCATGGGGCTACAATTGTGACAAAATCATTGTGAGACCTGGTCAGACCTTTTTCTGGTCGCAAGAAAGACTCCGATCAAAAATAGGAACAATCCAATAAAAGACAATAGAAAGGGGGCCTTAATGACAACTTCCAGTTTAATATTCTAGGCCATTATTTTGACATAATATTTGTGAAACAGATCATTGAATGTAAAAAAACAACATTTTACAATTTGATGAAATGAAAGCAGCAACGATTTTCAAAATCTAATTTAACGTACGCCACGTATACAACCTACTTGATCTTTTCAAATGAATGGTTCTTATAAAGGGTTCGTCTTCAAATCAAAGGTAGTGTGAAGATATTATAACAAATTGATTCTTTGAAGTTAAAGCTCTTGTTTCTACGCTAACTTTCAACAATTCTAACGGTAAAGCAAATCGTGATTTTCAACCTTTCAAAACCCGAAAAAAATGTCAATCGACAATAGACTTATTCCACATTTAAGTCTGCGCATGCACGGAAATCTCTCGACTCCGCCCCTTATACAAAAGAGGGAGCATGTCGTTTTGGTCCAGTTGATTATTTTAGTAAAATAGTAAACTCATCGTTATAAATGAAATCAAAGTTATTTTTGCACATATTTAAAATGTAAGTTTCATGCTTAAATTCAACCCTTTTTGTCATTTTTAGCCAGCAGAGCGTCAGCTTTGCTGGCTTTAATTAACATAGAAAATTTGAGGAAGTCTCAAAGTTCAAATGAGTGCAAACTACTTTTTGTAGCTTAACCACCAAATCAATGAAAGCGTTCGCCATAAAATAGTTCTCCCCGTAATGTTGCATACCTATGTTTGCAGTTGTAAAAAATCGCGGTGGCTCGGACACAGGCAATTGATTCATAATCAGAGTTTGGTCATATGTTAATATATATAGGCGGTTTTATATAATAACCTCTAGATCGGTATTTAGATTGTGAAACAATCGCCTTTTGCCTGGAGCACCTAAACATAGATTTCGGGTATTGCTCTCACCAAAACTATTATTTGCATACATCCTTACCATGCCTTCTTCTAATCTCTTAGGTTTACGATTTTTCACCAATTGGTCGGAGCAACAGAACTTAACCTACAACAATGTCTGGAGAATATATTACCTGTACATAATACCTACCTATATGTTTACTTTGGACTGTTAGAACTGTACGCAAGGTGTTAAAAGGAAAGATCACTTTCTTATCAGGGACATTTGAAATTTTAAAACAATTCGGACTACAATATTTGTTTAGTATGGATAGAGCTTAAAATATGTGAAAATCAACATGACTTTTATGAGGGGACGTCTGTTCAGTGAGTTGATTTGTCTACTTCTAATTGAAGACTATATGAGCCTGTGCGTAACATTTTCAACAATTTGAAATGTTCGTAAAGTGCAAATATTGAGAGGCGTTGACAGCCACAAACTGTCAATATAAAGTTACCTGATTGAATATAGATACCTTGAGACCATATCTATATAATAAGCGCATCTTGAAGACTCTGGTTAGACCGTGCGGATGCAAAAACTGGTCAGAATCTTTGCTTTGCGCATATTTGAAATTGTTGGAAATCTCACACAACGGCTCATATCTTTTCGACCATGCAAAATGCTCCAATTTAATATTGTTAAAAGGCGTTTATTTAAATTATACAATGAATATTTTTTAATCAAATAATGGCGCCCTAACGTGATAGGCGAAGCAACATATGCTGATAAGCGCAGCAAGCTGTGAACGCAAACACGCAGACATTGCATACATATAGTGACGTCAAACAAGAGCAACATCTACGGCTTCTTACGCTTAGCTGTTGGGTTCTGTATAGTGGATAAAAGTCTAAGTAAAAAAGGGGCATGTATGCTAAAATGGAGCTAGAGTTATGCCCTGGATAGTATAGATTACTTCGTTTTTTTAATGGCCAACGAACGTCTAGGTAGAATGCAAATAAATGTTCTAAAATAATTTAGAATTACGCAGAATTATCCGAATAACAGAAGACAAGAACATCTCGTCATTTCAAATCCCTCGTCAGACATGTTGTTGCAGACACTTTATATGACGTCATTTGTATTTCCCCGTGTTCCAAAAATGCCGTTTATAAACTTGATTGACGAGTCTGTCTCACTCTATCGATATAGAATCTGAGGGTAGCGTACATTTGGACAAGTTTTCAAGTCAATTTATAAACGAGGATAGTCGATTGACCTTCTGTAAATGTTTTTCGGTAGCGTCTATTTTCACTTCGGATAAAATACCCGTAGACCTATTTTAAGACTTTTAGAAAGAGATATTTCGAAATTTTATCGTTCAGAGCTGTATAGATTACGTTTGATCTTACGAATAATTCCCTGATTTGAATTTCGTTTGTTTCAATAGACCAATCAAAGTTTTCTCGCAATCTACATCCGACAAAGAAAGGTAATGACAGAAGCGGTAATGACGCGTCGCTAACCCGACAAGATTGCGTTACCAAAGACTGGTAGTTTTAGCGACAGTCTTTTACCCCGCGCGATATGCCTTATCGGTATGCAACATTATGTTGTATGTAGAGGTTGATTTTATCTGTTTTGAGCTTTTTGGGGTGGTAGGAGTGAGTGTTTTGAATGAATGAATGGAGCACTGAGTGTATTTTTTTTATTGAGACGAATGTCAATTTCACGATGTTACTAACTATAACATAGACATCGTTTGAGAAGAATTAATATTGAAAATGATATTAAATTAAAGAATAGCACGTTTCGTTCCAGGAGTTTTTTCAAAATGTGAAATGTTTAACCCTATATTTCTATACAGGCGAAATGTTTTTTCAACATTCGTCTTCCTGTACAAACGGATCAAGGTCGATTTCCTGCCTTTCCTGTATATTATGTTTTTATCTTACAGACATCATTTTCCTTATCGGTATTATCCAACTTATCAAATCTAGCGGTAAGTTCTTTTAAACAATATTGCTTTCCCCCAGTAGAAAACAAAACAATTCAACAGACCCCCTCCCCCCTAAATTATCCATTTTTAACTATCCAGAATTGAAGGCTACTATATAAAGTCTCTAAAACGACAAAAAGCTCAAATCAGATTAGAGTTAATGTAAGGAAAGAAAGAGTTAATCGATTATTACAATTTACTTTATAATTCCTCTGCATTGATATACCACATTTGTTTTTCTCCAGAGAACCAAAAATGAGAAACAGTATAGTAAAGAGTCAATGATAACTTAATGTTTGAAATAAAAGCCCATGTGCCTGGTTAGAAAAATTAACACTAAAATCATGAATGCTAAAGATATGGTTTCATTAGTTTGTTTGATAGGGGTACAACTTTGGAAGAATTATGCCACCTTTTAAGAATTAATTTTTTCTTCACCCAATACCCGTATCGTTGTGCTCTCTCCCGATACTGTCACTTGTAAACAGATAAGGAGAAGAAAATTTTTTATTCAAAATTTTCTCTTAAACAAGAAGATACATTGATTACAGTTCCAAATGTTAAATATCCATGCGACCTCTACAAAGATTGTTAATTTGGTGCTTTTAGGCTTTTCTGGGATCATGCCATTTTACACAGACACAAAGAAGAAAATCTTTTAATTCACATAATTCATGGATGACAGGCACCCCTTCTTTATATGATGGTTAGGTGGTCGGGGAGGCTCAAGTAAAGGGGTTATAGGATACTTACGGCCCCCTTATTCATATAAGAAAAGGGGTTAATTATCATCGGTCTTACGGATGCTGATATCTGATTTATTTCTTTTCGGTTGCGGGTGAGGGGGGCGGGGATACTTAATTTTCAGTCTCACACTTTATCTTTCTTTCAATATATTCTATAAAGAATACAAGAAATACCACAATATCGTGTCTCATTTTGACCGAAGTATCCCGTGTCTGTTGGCCAATCGGCTTCTGTCCAAACTTCATCTCCAAAAGAAAGATCCATAACTGCAATAATATGACCAGAGTAATATATTCCGTGATCAACGTTGTTAGACTCAGTTCTCCAATAATTTTACAATATTTGACCAATTTGATTTTTTTTCCGTTGTCCCAAGTAAGGGATACAGAACTATGTTCAGGTTTAAAAAAACCCACGGTGCAAACTGTTTGCCAATCATAGCACGCTTTGCACGCAAGTGCAAAGCGGGGTATAACTGGCAAACAGTTTGCACCGTTTTTCTATCATGAACACAGCAAAGGCAATAAGTAAACCCAGAGATTTGGTTCAATGAAGATACAGAAACTGGACTTTTAAGCAACAATATAAATGTAGCTGGCATTTTATTTACCCTAAGGATTTGCTTACGTTTAATGTATGTCGTTTTCAATGACATTTCCTACGCTAAGTTTTTATGAAAATCTTATCTTTACGTGTCAAGAGCTATCTAAGTTGTCTTCCATTTTTAATGTAAAGACCTATTCTTTTCTCGTAGACGTGTATATGAAATCCCGATTTTATCTAACAACGAATCTACAAACAGCAAGGCCCCAAATGCCGTTTTGTCAAATGTCTCTGTTTAGGATGGCGAGTTTGTTAAATTCGACACTTTATGAACATGAATATCTATCAGTCCATGACTGAATAAAGGTTGCCTTGAAAAAAATCAGATTTTTAAGAAAATTTAAATCTAACAGTGAATACGTTATATTGCCTGTTTGGATAATCTCCGATATCACATTGTTCCCCTTTGTTTCAGACGTACTTCCCAAAGGTCTAAAATGCATTTCATGTTCTGGTAGACTCAGTCTGTTAGATTGTAATGAGATTGAAGTTTGTTCCCATGATGACGAGGTATTTTCTTTTTCTTTTTTTTTTTAAAATTTACTGTTCAAAGAAAAGTTATAAATGACCCTTAATGAATACATAAATAAATAAAGATACACACTTTCTAGTACATGTAGCTTTGAAATTAGTTTTGGTACATTTCGGTATTCCGCCTGATATTTTAATTGCAACTGAAGAAGGTACCATTACTTACTTTAATTTTCACTAAAGAATATTTACATAATTGAGAGATTGTGCTTAAGTATATAAATACGTCATTAAGTCAAGTATCAAATCTGTTTATACAGAATTGACGATTTATCACCATAAATGTAGCATGTAGATATTTTTAAAAACATTGAAATAGAGGATATTGAATGAGTGGTCATGGAATACCGAATTTATTAAACTAATCCTCTGTAAACAGATAAAAACAAGGCTCTGTCGAGTTTTTATCTGTTTTAGATGAAGAGATTAATAGATCCTGTATTTCATTTTATGAGCACATATTTTTTATTCTATTAAAAACATAACCTGATTTTTGCGAAAAATCGTCAAAATTGTTGAAATTCAACTTTTCATTTTTCCGCGAAACTTGAAACGCCGTTTAAAATTGATGTCACAATACAAAGATTATGACGTCATTTTTGCGGTTACAATATAGCGTTTCTATTCGTCCTGAGCTCATTTGCATAGGCATTCCACTAGTGTAATAACACCCATGTAGTATCAAAAATATTCAACTGGGTTATTTCACTCCCGCGACGTAGGTCATATTAAAATGAAGATTAATTGACAAATATTTTGTTTTGTATAGGTATGTTATGTGGAGGAAGTATTTGACAGAGGAGGAGAAACTGTGATTAATGCTGGGTGCAGGAAACAGGCTGTAAGATAAATAATATAGCTTTCAAGATATGTAGAAACGCTCGCGAAACAAGATTTTTTTCAAATGTTTTAATCTTTCCCTGAAGAATAATTGTATGATATTCACACCATAGAACCGGTTGTATCGGACACCGTCTGGTTATCACGAACTCAATAGAGTAATTGCCGCTGAGTGGCAGTGGGTATTTATTGACAATTATTTACCGGTCTTAGGGTGTTCCTTTCCAAACCACGTCGAAGATGTTGGTAAAAGAATAATAAACTTGGTTCAGATGCAATTTTTAAAACTAGACATGATTGCTTTTCTACAGAAAACGCCTCGTAGTTGCATTTTAGCGGTAACTTCACTTTCTAAGAACAATATGAACTTTTCTGTGATCCCGTTAGTAGTCGCTTAAACCAAGATTTACTGAACTGTAAATTTTTCAAGAATAATTTTGGCATTAGATATCATCTAGAAACTTTACGAGATAAAGAAAATAGAATATACTAATGTGCCTTTCGAATAAGTAATATTTATAGTTCATTTCTGACAATTTACGCGATATAACCTAAGCGGAGCATTAGCGGAGCGCAAGGTTATACGCGTAAATTGTCAGAAATGAACTATAACTGTTTTACCGATCGACTTATTTTTTCATCGAACAATGCTAGGTGACGTGAGTTGCCTGTCAATCAATGATGTCATTCATTTTGTTGCGTCATACATTCTTCAATCAAATCGAGGTAAACAAAATGTGGGAGGAACGAATTTAATCACCATCGAGTTTCTGTAAATATTTTATCATTTGGCGAGATAAAATCAGTTGAGAACGATGGTGAACAAAACCTCGTGGTTGCAACTAATGGATTTTGTATTCTACTTAGTAATCTATTAGGGGGTATCATGCCTCTCTTTTATCGAGATTTTGTATTTGTAGAAAAACAGTTATCTATCACGGCATATTCATCCGC
Source organism: Fragum whitleyi (assembly GCA_948146395.1). Taxonomy (NCBI): domain Eukaryota; kingdom Metazoa; phylum Mollusca; class Bivalvia; order Cardiida; family Cardiidae; genus Fragum; species Fragum whitleyi. Next base: position 19,953,080 of record OX411543.1, on the reverse strand, counting down.
GCAGTTGGTAGCGCGGCGGACTTTCATTCAAAAGGTCCTGGATTCGATTCAACTACGGGGGCACTCATCTTTTGCGACTATATTTCTCCCACCAATGGGTCGATAATATGTAGCTGTCGGATAGCAGCTGGGGGCTAGGAAAAAGAGTATTGGTAGTAATGGTGTCGAACCCCATAAAATCGAACAAAACCACCACTATAATGTTTGCAACAAGCGACATAAAAAAACGCATTGAAAAGCTGTAGTTCACAAGTTTTGGTTACCCACCGTTAAACAGACTGGCTTTCGATATTGGTCAGCTATAAAAAGTCTAACATGCTTCGAATCACTTTGTTTTTGCAAAAATGTGTATCCCTAGAATCATATAAGTAGACCTATTATAAATTGTGCAACAATTTTTTTGCCTATGTGTGCCTTCCCAGGTGCTAACAATTAATATAGATGTCTAAAGTTCTTTTCTTTTTCTTAAATCCACACTGTTTCCCCTTCGATGGCAACCTTTCACGTGACACGTCAATATATGGACCTCAAACCTCGATCCCTTACAGAACATTTGATTACATTATTTCTTATAAACGGGGACTTTGCAGAATTACTAAATTAAAATGTCGTTAAATAGATCTAATGTATTTGTCGTTAAAAAGGTCCAAAATATTCATTTTAAAGCGGATTTGAGATGTTTTAGATGTTTCAACCCTATCGACTTTTCTTTTTTAATCTCAATTTGAAGATGTGATAGGGAATTCAGGAAGGATTGGTTCAAGCAAATTAGTCGATCCTATTCTTACTGCAGTATCCATAGGGGTATATTTATACGATCTCAGAAGGCGACCTACATAGAATATATAGGCTAAAGGCGATATGTAGACTATGACAAAAGATGAAAGTCCTCCGTCCGCTTCCCCCTTTCTATGATTTGAGCGTCGGTGAATAATCAAAACATCGTAACTACAGCTTGAATAAGCTGTAGCTCCGATGTTAAGATCATTCAAAAAGACGTTTTTCGAAAGAGGAATGTTGCTATTACGCCTTTGTGAATGTGCGTAATGGTAGTAATGTCATTGGTTTACAAATAATTAATATTTTATAATCAGAATCAGTTATATATCAGCCTTATCTTCTATTGGTCAACATGCAGACAAATTATTCAAGAATTTCTCCTTTTGATGAAAAAATGTATAAGCATTATTTCGAAAGCACATTAAAACAAAAACTTTTTTTTATAAATATTAGATTCAAGTTAAGGGTCTTTCGACACATTTTATCAGACAAGAATATGACGTCACTGTCTGGTTTCGAATGTAGTTCCCGCCCATAATGACCTCAAGTCACGTAGCTCACTTATTCGAGCAGATCTTCAGGTTATGCGATATATTTTTTGAATTTCAAACGAAATAGCGGCCTTTCATTGGCGGAAAAAATAGGGCGATCGGTAAGTTGTCTTAGATTACGAATATACCGTTGAAGGTATGTCGGAGAAAAGCTTGAGGAACCTGTGTGACATATAACTAATTAGAAAAAGAAACTCACTTTTATTTCAATCTAAGAAGCATGATGTGGAAAAGAAAAGTTATGTTTGATTCCATTAAAGATGTTTTTGATGCTCACATTTTCGTGGAAACATTTTTACATTAAATGGCTAGTAAAGATTAATTACTTTACAGGCTAAAGGAAAATTCGTCAAAAACTGTATAATCATTTGCATAAAATCAAATCGCGTTGTTGCACTACAACCCATTTGTTCCATTTACATGGGTCGTATTAAAACTATTCGTGGTCATTCTTTTTTGACTATGTGCGTGTCTTCTGTTATTGGTCTGGTGTATGTATATATGTATGTTGAGAAAGGTGTATGTTTCATTTCATGTTAACGTGTGTTTATGTGTTTTATATACAGTATATCCATGTAGGAAATGCCTTTGCTTCAATACGGTAAATTTGCGCAAAAATGATAATATTTTCTATTCCATCCTATTCTCTTACATTCTATTCACGGGGACGTTGAGAAATAAGAATTAAGAATGGCGTTTGCCCCCCACCCCCCATTTTTTTTTATAAAATTCTCGCATAGGGTTTAACATTGATAAATACAATTGGTACGTCTTCTTATATCTTTACCTGGTATTAATTGTTGTCAACATTTCAATCAGAATTATAAGCATTTTATGTTCAGTATAAACTTTACAGGTTTGCGACTCCAAAGGTTGTTTCAATGCAACTACGAGGACGACACGTGATATCATAGAAAGAGCCGAACGATCTAATATAGGAGAACAAATATGTCATCATTGCTGTGATACTGAACTCTGTAATATGTATGGATGCTCAGAAAGTAGTAAGTTTTCACTGAATTCTTTATTATGTTGGATTGTTTTGGTTTCTAGAAATTGGCAAATGTATCCGAGTTTATCTGCATTCCGAACCTTGAAATATGCAGTGATTTTATTCGTATTCTTATCTTTGTTCTATTGTTTTTGTTTGGTGTTCAGAAAAACTATTAAGTTTTGTCTGAATTACGAACTTCCTTAATAATTATAATAATAATAATAATAATAATAATAATAATAATAATAATAATAATAATAATAATAATAATAATAACAATAATAATAATAATAATAACAATAATAATAATAATAATAATAATAATAATAATAATAATAATAATAATAATAATAATAATAATAATAATAATAATAATAATGATGATAATATCAATCGACGCTATTTGTAAAATTTGTAAAAATTACAGATGGGATAAGCTTTCATCACAGGAATCGTCCTTTTGTTTATAAATTGATTGGCACTAATCTTCGGATGTTACATTAATGCCTATACACACTTGAAGATTATACTATTAGACTCATGGCCTTGTTTGGTTGATATTTAACCGTTCTTTGGTAGGGATAATTTAGAGATAGTTCGAAGGATATTTGCAAGACTGTTTTAAGTATCTAAACTTCGTTTAGATACTTAAAACAGTCTCGAAATATTAATCGAATTGGTCTGGTATGCAACCATTATCAATATTGCGGTTGAAAAGACAGCCACTTGGTAGAAAAAAAAACTTTATTATTCGATTTCTTCAGGCAAGGTCTATGTAGAACTTTGAAATAATTAAATTGATAATAGATATATACAAGTAATATTGACAAATTGTTTGGGTACAAACCTATTAGCTTTTAGCGAAAAATAGGCAATAGTTTGCCCGAGAAAGCTCCCTGTGAATTAAACTTTTTGCCAATTTAAGACTCTTCGAAATTGAAAGATGCTTCAGAAGAAAGATAAAAGTTTGGTGTTATTTGATTTGTTTGTTTGAATGGGTTAAACGACGCTTTCAACAATGTTGCAGTTATATCGGGACGGCAGGAGCACCTAACAATGGATTCCTGGTATTTCTTTCACCTTTATTACCATTACATCCTTTCCTAGCCTCCGACTGCTATCTCACATAGGTTTACGATTATCTACCCATTGGTGAGAGACAAACGTCAGAAAGGATATTTGCCGCCACCGGGGATCGAACCCACGACTGGTCTTATTTGAAAAGGTATCATCCAGTGTGCTAAATATTTTGATAGAAAGAGAGAAATGGTTTGTTGTATCTTTCTTTACATTTTCAACAGTAATGGTAATCATCGAGGAACTTTTCAGCGAAGGTTTCAGTAAAATACAGAAAAATAATATCATAGGATTTAAAATCTTTCAATGTTCATTCATATCAATATTTTATTTCATTTAAAAAATATACGCATAGATGATGCCTGTTTTTATGCCTAAAATCATATGGATTTTCTTGGCTATTTGTTACCAATTTTGATATGTCTGTTACTTTCAAGACGAAATAGAAAGTCTCAAAGAAAGACGATGTGTGGTTTGTGATCTTATTGACCATCCGAAACATTGTTACGTCATAAAGACTTGTGAGCCAGGGGAGGTAAGTCAACGTGAATATTATTTAGCCAAGGCATTTACTACAGCTTTGGTCCATAGTCAAAGTCATGCGGGAAGGCAGTAATACTTGATGAAATGTCATTTAAGCGAAGAAAGCATAATGACTATTTATGATTTGACCTTTGGAATGTTTGGCGTGGGAGTGAAATCAATATTTTGTGATAACACGGCTGGTATTACATTGGTTGAATAAATATGCAAATGAGCCGTTTCAAAATGACATCAAAGTGCATGCGCTGACTTGGGCGATTTTTTTTTTATATTTCGTGCAATGAATTGAATCTATGATTTTCAAGAATATATTCGATCAATCGCAAGAATCGCTATATTATTAATCGTATATCAAATACGGTTAAATGAGAGAATTTATTTAACTTGGGACGATGCGGTTTCAGGGGGTATCCAAATATCCGCGAAAAAGATATATGTTTTAGACCATACATATGCACACATATAGAGAAAAATTCAATATAGCTTTCGACGCATATTTTGAAAATATGAACATTTTTCCGAAGGTGGTCATATTTTCGAAAATATCAAAGTTAACTGTTAGTTACGCCGACCAATCCCAACATTGATGTACTAAATCAACATATTATTATAGTTTTAGATGTGGAGAACATCAAGATTAAATACAATTTCTAGAAAGAGCAAAACTTACTGAAGGATTGGGGTCTTACTCTAAATGCTACTCAAGGATAAAAAGTGAACTTTTTTCTTTGGAGGCAAAATAAGCATTGGTTTGAAGTACAGTACCCTTAATTTAATACAGTCACTTGATTTGGTGATAACATTGTTACTTCCTTTGATATTTTAGACAACAAGGGAGAAGCTATGTATTTCTGATACACTAGGTAACGCCATTGGCGGATCGAGAGTGTATAAAACAGGGGTTTTAGCTACAACTCCGGGGGGGGGGGGTTGTCATTTCATAAAATTACAAAATTTTGGCGAATTTCCAAATGAAAGTGAGAAAAAAGACTGAACACCATATGTCCTCTTTATACTTCATTATATCGTCAGTCATCAATTAAAATCACGTTGTTTTCCTAAATAATCCCAATTTTTATGTTTGAATTGAGCCCTAATAATATTCTGGCCGCAAGATAAATGAATTTTTATGTTAATAAAACAATTTGTGTAAAAGTGGATGACTTTGGGGCGAGGCTATAATTGTCAGCCAATCAAAAAGAGTTCAGAGAATCTGATTAACCAATTAATGAACTCGTCATATACCTATCTACTTATCGCCCGAAGAAAATTTGGACTAAGGTATTTGATAACGTTTGGTCAGTCTTTTCTTCGATTACGAACAATCAAAATGGATTTAGAATAATCCACATTTTCGTCTTATATTTTTCGATTCATGAGAAACCGCCTCCTCCCATCCACCTCCTCAACGGAAATGCTTTCTTATTTGTACATGTTGATTCATTACTTTTTAATTTTTGTTACTTTCACCAAGTCGGATTTTCGGATTTTTATTATAAATATTTTGGACTACCAAATTTATTCAACTGCGATTTAGTTTCTTTATTGTGCATGGCGCACAAAACGTAGGTTCTGATAATCTGAACATCAGAATGATTTGATTCTGATGAATAATCAGAGTTAAATTAAAATGGCTGCGCAGGTTTTCCAGAGATTTCACCACAGGTGTTTTATATCTGGTTTTTTCCCCTGGGTCAGTTTTGACCATCGCATTTCGTGTATTGGTTCATATCGTGTTTACAGTGAATACTCATTTTCACATATAAATTCCTGAAATAAGAATTTTCAAAAAGTAAAAGAAGTGACATTTTTTATAATCTAAAATGAAAAAAAAAGATAAATAAAGTTTCTGAGTAAGCTAGATCTAATGATAATGCCATCAATGATAAGATAAAAATTCCTTTTCAGTACTGCTACACCTCCCTGAAGGTCCGCTCAACCGGTACAGGGACCGTCAAACGATACGATACAGGCTGTATGAAACAAAAGGTATATTATCATATTTGAGGAATATATATTCGATCAATAATGTTATTGGCAATCATTGTAAATCATGATTCAATATCGCTCACAAACGATCAACAATATCGTTGTCAATTAAATTGACAATCATTGTAAATCATGGTTCAATATCGCTTACAAACGATCTATAATATTGTCAATCCACAATATTGTAGATTGTGTGTGTGCGATATTTAAGGCTGTATGAAAAAGGTAGATAGCAATCTTGAGGAATCTATGAACAATCATTTTTATTGACAATTATATGAACAATAATTTTTATTATAATTTGTCCTTCGTCGCGGTAGAGAAATAAACCCGTTGAATATTTTTGATATTACACGAGTGTTATTACACTAGTGGAATAACTATGCAAATGAGCTTAGAGCGATTAGCAACGCTATTTTGTAACCGCGAAAATGCCGTCATAATGTATACATTGTGACGTCAGTTTTATACGGCGTTATTAAAATCGCGGAAAATTGAAACTTTGAATTTCAAGATTTTTGACGATTTTTCGCAAAAATTAAGGTCATGTTATAAATAGAATATAAAATTTGTGCTCATAAAATACCTTATTTATTAAACTCGTCATCTATAAACAGATAAAAATTCGGCGCAGCCTCGTTTTTATCTGTTTATAGATTTTTTTTTTTTTTTTTTTACTCGAGGATAACACGATAAAGGGTCGATTGACTCTTATTTCCATCGTGGTCCTAACTCCTTCCAGATTTTATCCTACACATTGAGAGAGAGGCAATGGGTTCTTACCACTGCTACCCACTTTTACAGCTGGGTGGACTGGGGCCCTGTCTGTAAAGTGTCCTGCCCAAATACACTACCCGTCTCCGGTGGGGCTCGAACCCGCAACCACCAGGTTACGAGTCGAGCGCGCTAACCACTCGGCCAACGAGCCAGACGAGTTTATAGATGACTCGTTTAATAAATTCGGTATTCCATGACCACTCATTCAATATCCTCTATATCCTGTTTCAATGTCCCTCATAAACGATAAATAATATTGCCATTTTAAAAGATTGACAATATAATTGATCGCTTTTGTACGCCATTGAACATTTCCCAATATAGAATATACGAATTAATTTTTTTTGTCATTAATGCATATTGATCATGTGTGGGTCGATGTTCGACCCCTTTTCAATTTGCTGACCCGCTTATCTTACATATTAATTGAAACTGCTTGGAATGTAAGAGAAAATGATAACAGTGTGTTTGGGAACTTTTACACATATTTCATAACTTTGCACGCAAGACTTTGTGCAAAAGTTGTGAAATGCTTTTTCTTTAGTTAAACTAGGAACGAAACCCAGAAAAACAAGGACTTTAAAGAACTTGGAACAAAAACTCTCAAAGATATTTCAAAGCCAAGAATGTCTATAATGAAAGACAAGTAGAATTCAGCTATACGCGTTTATGGATATTCAAAATCATTAAAATGAATTCAGATAATAGCTTCTGTCATACATAATGGATAAGCAAAGTAATAATTGAGCCTGTGCGTGAGATTTCCAACAATTTCAAATATGCGCAAAGCAAAGGCTCTGACCAGCCTGTGCTACAGCACAGTCTGTCCAGAGTCTTTATTATGCATTTAGTAGATAGATAAGGTCTAAAGTATCTGTAGACCGTCAGGTAACTTTATATTTACAGTATGTAGTTTTCAAAGCTACTCAATGTTTCCACCTCATGAAAGTTTCAAATTTTTGGAAATGTCAGGCACAGGCTCAATTGTATTTAAACAACAACAACAACAACAATAGTTGAATGGTACAAAGAAATAGTTTCATTTGCAAATCTTTTTACCGTAGATGAGAACGGTTAAAACTTCTATTTTAGAAGAAAGGAACCTTAATTTCCATTCTTTGCCCTGCTGTTATTGGGAAAAATACGAGGTATAGGCCCCCCGCCCCTCAACATTGTTGTCGTCGTTGCATTGGTTCTTGTCGTGCGAAAACTTATCATTTTGTATTATTCATGGCAAAGGAATTTACGCGAAACTTGAAATATTCGTTTGTTTGTATGGGGATGAACACCACTTTCAACAATCAATCAGGTTTATCACGTCGACTGGAGCACCTCACAATGGATTCGTGGTATTTCTCGCACCAGTACTACCATCACATCCTTTTCTAGCCTTCCGCTGCTATCCCACGTAGGTCTACATGTACGATTATCAGCCCATTGGTGGGATACAAATAGACGGAAAGGATAATTGCCACCGTCGAGGAACGCATCTAGGACTTGGGAGATACTTGAAATATATCTTCAGTATTAAAAAAGCCGTACTATCAAGGGTGATAACTTTTGTAAGAACTATTCCTCATTTCCGGCATCGAATTTTTATCCACAATGAATCACCCAAAAGCCGAGCAAAAAATTAACGTTTGAGTTGCTATTATTTAAACATCTTTGTCCTACAGTTAACAACATTGTGAAATTGACAAGGTGAATGATTTTGGAATGATTTCGGAATTATATTCAATGTGTGTGTGGGGCGAATTTTGAGTGAAATTAAAGGGAGGTAATCCAATATTGCTAATTTTGTTCAAGATGAACAAAATTAGCGATATTAATTACCTCCCGTTAATGAAATATGCGTACTTTTCTGTTTATACGTCTCCGTGGACCAATCAGACACTTTTAAGTACATACCAGCTTATATAATCGTAGAATAAATAGATTGATTTGAATTGTTGAAAGCCTCGAACGATTTTTATATGTTATCTAATGATTTCGGAGCGTTTTTGATCGAATTGAGTAAGTGTTTGGAATGAATGAATGGAGCTCTGAGTGAATGATTAAGAATGATTTTGATCAGAACGAGTGTCAATTTTACGTTGTTTTTAACTGTAACAGGTATGTGATCTTTTGGAACAAACACACCAACAACAAAGAACTGCGGGCAGAAGGAAAAGGGCCTATGTTGAACTGTATTCTGACTGTTGCAAATCACATATGTGTAACAGAAATATTCCACTTGATTTAGGTAAGCACCAATTTTTAAGTTTATGTAAATAGATTTCTGATTTTCGTATGATTTGATCTCATGACCCGAATAACTACAGAACGTGTATGATCTTAGTAGAAAGAGAGAAGAAAGAAGACAATATAAGCTAAGATCAGACTCTACGACTGAGAACGGTTGCTGTCAGTTCATATTGATAACGGGCAAAATGTGACCTTCTGGGTAGTGCGTAAAGTGTAGAGCGTAATTTACCGCAATCACCTCATGATCTGAATCTTGAATTATCATTCTCTCCCCCCCCCCCCCCCCCCCCAAAAAAAAAAAAAAAAAAAAATTTAAAATTTCAATTGACATATTGTATGTCTTACGTAGCTCCATTTTTATGTAATTACGTAGTACCAGTATGATCCCTTTTCTGGTGACGGGTCACATAATTATGCGACCCGTCACGCTAAAAAGGAACCATGTGAGTAAAGCGAGAAGTGTTGACTCTAGTCTGCCTGCCAATACCGCACAGGTTGACTAGGGTCGAAACATCTAGTGTACATAACTGATTTTCTGAAAATAAAATAATGATTCGACATTTATGCATAAGAAAATTTAAAAAAAAAAGAGATGAGCTCTGGTTGACCTATCCTGGACATTTTTCCTTTTCCATATGCTTATCTTACTAAGTTCCCAGATGGTCAAATTTCGCGGGATAGGTCCCATGAATATATATGTACTAGTTATTTCTATATCCCCCTTTCAGACCTGCCAACTAGACTATCACAGACCTACAAGTGCCCAGAACGAAATGACGTCCAAGGTAAAAAGCTCATTTCGAGGGGTCTGTGCAACACTATTATGGGCACTTACAATAGCGCTGCGCTGACCCCTCGATTTGAGCCTTTGTGAGACATTTCCAACAGGTATATGTGTGCGAGTTGAACAGCCATAATTCAGTTTAGAAAAGTACGCAATACAATAAATATATTTAGGTCACCACCTTAAAAAGGGCATAGACCTTACCCATTCTACAGATAGCATAGTGAAGACTCTGGTCAGCCTGTGCGGATGCATAGGCTGACCAGAGTCTTTGCTTTGCACACGTGTGAAATTGTTTAAAATGTCTCACAAAGGTTCACTTATAATTGCACATTTAAGAACGGTTTTACATTCATATTTTTACTAATTTAAAATATGTCGACCCTAGACTTTTCTGCATATAATGATATACTAGGTTTGATGAGCTACTAGTATTTAAAGAATCGTTTTAACGACAAAATGCCTTTTTAAGGTATGTTCCATGGTATAATAGTCAATTAGTTTTAATTCATCAACTTTCACAAAAGTAGATAAAAACAACATAACTGATGTTTATCAATTAAATGTCCTTTTTCTAAATGTAACTATAACAAGAGCATAGGTTTTCATTTACACGAATAATAAATATGGAATAACTGAAAACTAAAAATTACAAAATATCATTAGCATTAAGCCTTGCTTGAAATATCAAAAAACATAGATAAATAAAAATATATGATATACAATTATCTAATTCTAAATGATGCAATCACTTTTAGTGAATTCTGAATGCCTGAAAAGTGTCGTTTATTTTTCTCAATGAAAACAATTTTAAGCACACGGCTACTTTGTTAGCTTCTACAAAAACAAGTCCCGTAAGGCATCTGTTTCTCTGCTTTAAGTTCTTGACTTTTTTTGCGTCATGTTATGTATAGGATAGACAACGAGTGCCGTGGTATATGGGAAATAGACACGAGCTTCAGCGAGTGTCTATTTTCCATATACCGTGGCACGAGATTGTCTATCTGACTTAGACCACGCTTTTCTAACAATGTCTGTAATTTAAACCCGAACATCTGTACAACGAAAACGAGTAAAACTCGCTGATATATTACTATTTATAATGCGTAATTATAACGAAGCTTTATTTATGAATCTATTATCGTAACTTATTGTAGCTTTTTTGCATGTATGCAACTGTAGAAAGTCTTTTGGAAAAAGCGATCATATGATATGCTCGACACTTTCTTAAAATGACACGGCACACAAAATCTGTCGAGATTCACGTGCACGACACACTTTCATTGTATATCTTTAAATTCAATGCTAGGAGTTGTATCTGTGATTTATATTTTTTAAATACTGCTATCTGATTGGCCGATTCGCTTCAAGCGTGGTCTAAGTAATAGTTAAACGCTATTAATTGAAAATTAAACGATTTAAACAGCCGAAAGGAGGGAGCGTAGCGACCGACTGAGGCTGTTTAAATCGTTTAATTTTCAATTATTAGCGTTTAACTGACTTAGTCTTTTTCCCGCCTTTTATATTATTGGCATCACATTGCACGATTTAAACGGAATAATAAATAAATAAACATTTATTACAAGTAAACGCCCCACTCTTTCCAAATATGGAGTTGTTGAAATATGCACGCAAATATTGAGTATTTATAAAGAGCAATTACAGAAGATAAATATGAAGTATAATTTGGTTTTATTTACCCGGCAACATAGATGAACGAAAATCTAATACTTTTCACTCAGTTTAGCATGTTTCTCTGAAAGAATAAAATACTTAACGGAATCGTATTATCGTATGTAATAAAGGTCCCTTTATTGAATAAATGAGCCAGTAATTGTTTACGAACTTATGTATGAAGGGCAATCTAAAGACATAAACAACTAAGCAGATTATATTATTCTGTTGAAAAAAGATGTTATACAGTCCACCAAACCTTGGATGACCCCAATTCGCTGACGTTTTCTTGTGTCATCAACTAAGTTAATTGTCTTTGTTAATTTTGGTGGACTATAAAACGCATCATCTATAGCTGATCATGAAATGAGATTTTGCCAAATTTAGAAAGGGACCAAAAGTAATTAAACTAGAAGTTTATTGGAATTAACGCTAAGAAATAAGTAAAGGATATATTGCACTGTTCAATTAGATCCCATTAGTTAGGGTTACTTTTCTTGAATAAATGTACAGGCAAGTAGAAAAGTCGTCGTTCCATAAGAGATTCGACATGGTAATCGATGCCATGCCAGATAAAAATCTACATAGGATATTCGTTATACAACATATGCACGAGTTATACGATTTTCACGTGTACTAATCACGTGGTCATTGCATATTTATGAAGGGGTAGTTCTAGTCTGTACGCATGCGTGGAATCACAAATAAACCTCGACGTTTAAATGAAATAATGATCAAAATGAACCTGGGCTGGAAAGTTTATGGAAAATAAACCTTCAAAAAATTTGAAAATCCAGCCTTCTGATTGGATAATAATGTAGGACAAAGACTAATATTAGATATGAGCCTGTGCGTGATATTTTCAACAATAACAAACGCAAAGACGCTGGCCAGTCTGTGCATCCGGACAGTCTGCCAGAATCTTCACTACGTGATTTGTAGATAGACAAGGTAATAAAGTATCTGTAGACAGTAAGACAATCCTCTACTTACACTATGTAATTTTTGGGCTGCCTAACATTTGCACGTTACACAGATGTCAAATTGCTGGAAATGTAGATCACAGGCTCATATGAAAAGAGTACTTACTTTATTTTACGGAGGTGAGACAATAAAAACATTATCGGTTTTCTATGATACGCGATGGGGATACATACAGTGTTATTAGGTTTATAGTTTTATACTTCGATGAAATCAACAAATACTCTGAGACTTTTAATTTCTCAATTGAAGATAAATAAATCAACGTTTTACTTAAAACATCCATAAAATTCTGTTTCAGGAATTACCTCGAGTCGACCTGCCATTCAAGGTAAATAAAGATTCTTAACCGAAATAAATAATTGAGGGATGTAGTTCAGATCCATAGCTTTTATAGTATTATTTCATAAAAATATAGTAATCTACATTGAATTTCTGATAAATGTCATTAAATTCACAAGCACATTTTCATTTGCTTTTCCCAAAACCTTCTCCCGGTGATCATGGAATTCATATTCGTGTTTTACACAAAATTTTAGCAGACAGTTTAGACTAAGATCAACCTTTAGGTATGCATTTAGGTTACATGGAACTCATTCGGAACACCACTCGGCCAATCTCACGATCAACCTCGGATGTACCAAGACGGACTATTTTTAAAAACTACGGGAAAACGTTGAGAACACTTGATGATGTCAGTTAAAATAGCGTTAGCCCTCGAAACTGTTAGTGAAAACATTCGACGTCGTCAACGCTACGCGTTTAAGTCACTGACATGAAACCATCGTATGCTTATATAAATATCTTTAGATTCTTAAGTAACGGCTGAAAAATCTTACTTTTTGAGAATGATTCGTCGATTTTTCAGCCGTTATTTTCTGTAAAAGATATAAATCTACAGTGCTAATTTTTCTTACACTGTTTGCGCCTAACAAAATGCACGATTTTGTTACATAACCATCCGCCTTACAAACATCCGAGGTATGTTGCAGTTTGCCGAAATGGCCGAGTGATGTTCCGAATGACATGGAACTTTTACAATCTTCCGCCATCTTTCACATTTTGTCTAGGGAATTAACGGTGAAGTAAACAAAGATAAGGGCGGCCTCTAATTGGTCCATAACATATCATGATCAAATATAGTTATTAATTTTTGAAGATTAACATTATTTCTACAAGTTAGATGCAAACTGGGAGAGGTGAGAATCTATATATTCGCGTCTTGAGAGGCATTTTCTAGACATTGGGGTATTTTCGGAACCGACTGTGAAATTTGGTGAATGAGAAAAAAAGAAAAGGCTGTTTGTTTGAAACAAAATTTAAAGTCAGCAGAATCAGGGTAAGTTGTCACAAGTTATACTTCTTAAACACCAGCCATTTGCTCTCAACATTTTGAAAGATATTATTCTATGCTATAAATCAAATTCAAATATTATTTTTTGGATGAGTTGAAAATATTTGCTGTATTGAAAAATATGGTTAACGGTATACGCCATTATGGTTGTTATTTTTTCATTGTAAATTGTATTTGATTTGGAACAGAAGTTTGTGAAGACAAGATAGACAACTGTGCTGTGTACGGTGAGGATTACATTTGTCACGGCGATTACATCCCTTGGGCAAAGTTGAACTGTAACAAATTCTGCAAATTTTGTGGTAAGAAATTGTTTAATAATAAATATATACTTAAAAAAACGGTACTGAAATGTTAAACTACATAATACGTTGAAATTTCGAAACTTTTAAGACTTATGTAGTTTTCGTTAACCTCACGTGACGTTGATGTCAACATATGTTCATAGAATATTGCTGCTTAAACACACATTAATTATATTTACATGACATGAATTACAGTCATACTTCAGTCTCTCGAACAGGGGTACTCTCGAACACTATGGAAATTTCGAACAAGGATCTCAGGCAGATTTCGCTCATAATTCATAGTATTCGACCTCGGAAAACTCGTTCACCAGGCCGTTCGAACTCTTTAACACATTCTTCAGTCCGAAATTTAAAAATGCTATATACTTTAACCCGGAAAAAATCGAACTTAAACAGTGTTAATCGAGGTTTCCTTATGAAATCATCAGGAAACCTCGGTCAACAATGTGAAATATGGGTCGAAATAAAGGGGAACTAAATGACGGGTCTGCTACCTTGAATGGGTGTTTAGTTACATCACTTCACGAAAACATAAACAACAACAACAACAACATGCATTTCATCTCTGAAATGTTTGACAGAGCCATGCGAGGATGCTATAGCAGAATGTTCCGCTTACGGCCATGACTACATTTGTAAAGGGGAGTACATTCCGTGGGCCATGATCAACTGTAAAAAGTTCTGCAACTTGTGTGGTAGTAAGTATATGGAAATGAATAAGCATACACAGATTAAAAAAATGTAAAAATTTGATTTCAATTTTCAAAAAAAAAGGAAGGTAGGAAGATCATTGAATTGACGATCACTCACAAAAAATACTATATCGCCTACTTCGCGCTCTATTCGCGGCTTTCCTACCACTCACTCTAATCGTTAAGAACGCTCAAAACCGCTCAAAACCCCAGTCCATATTGACAAAAAACATATTCATTTTCATTAAAGTATTGTGTTGATTTGGAACGGGGGGTAAAAATGGTATGATTGAATACTAGTGGTGTCTTTCAATTTCAACACATTATTAACATTCTAATACCTTCCATTCCAAAAATTTATAGCTAGCTTTTTGCACTCATCAAAATTTATTTCGAAACCGTTCAAAAATCTTCAACTTTCTCAATTTCTCATTTTTTTAAAATGTAAAACATAGTTTACCATCGGTCGTTTGAAGATTCTTATTGCAGAAACAATTCCTGGTAAATTAAACTGGTGATGTTGCTTAAATAATGTCTATCAAATAAACAACAAACTAATTATTGATATAAATACTTATTCTGCGTTATTAATGAACTGGCAGGGTGGGGCTTAGTCGTGACGTAATTTGGCGAGTTTACTTTTCAAAACGTTGGACTCTTTATTATTAATGCATGCAAATAACTGTATTTAACCTAAATAATTCACGTGCTTAGAGAGAGTGAACGCATTTCATCGTTTGGTTACCAAAGCCTCGTTACTTCAGCTTGATTAAGCTGGAGTTACGAGGGTTTGGTAACCGTCAATCTACGATTTAAGGTATCGAGTTATTTATGTCGACTCTCTGTAGAAGCAGGTATTTAGATAAAAGGTGATTTCCCTTAACCTTAAATGCAATGACCGGTTACTTAGGCTCCGCCCTGCCAGGACATTAATCCGGGATAATAACAAATGATTATCACGAAATCGTGTAGATGATAGTTTGTTTATCATTTTACAGTGCCTGCGACAACGACAACATTGCTGACGACAACCAAACAAGGTTATCAGTAACGTACATTAATATTTGTGAATATTTAGAATCGTGAATCGCTTTTCACGTTCTATATTGCTTTTAATGTTTAGATTCTACCTTAATGTTGTAGGTGCGTACGAAATGACAATGTTATTATTTTAGAATTCTTATTCTTTTTAAATTGTTTATTTACTTTTTGAAAGCTTTTAAAATTGAGATATTTTTGAAGTGAAGGACGTTTAAAAGGAGTGTTTAAAGGGAACTATCACTTAACTCCATAGCTAGACAATGCATTTGAAAATATTCATCTATTCAAATTCTTCCAATTGTTTTGAGAATTGTAAAGAATGCTATGGGTAACATAAGCCTTGCATTCATGATGAAAACGTTAGTGAAGCGTTTTCGAAATGATACCTCGCTTTGCACGAATGTGCACGTGCAAAGCGGGATGTCATCTCAAAGCGCTCGCGAAATGTTTTTACATCTTGAACACAGGGTATATTTATTTTATTAGAACTGTGTGAGGACGTGATCGACAATTGTGCCGTGTATGGGGAAAGTTATGTCTGCCATGGAGATTACATACCTTGGGCTGAGATCAACTGTAGAAAATTTTGCAATTTTTGTTCAGGTATACCATGCAATGTTTTTTGTAAATAAACTTTAATCGTTTCTGGTTTAATTTCTTTCTTTAAATAATAGTTTACTCAAATTATAGTAGGTGTCAGAAATTAATTGACATTTGAAAAAATTGTATAAGCTAGGAATACTTGTTGCTATCGAAATCTTGCTTTTTTCCAAAATATAAATTTATCCTTAAAGCCTCGTTTACATTTGGCCTACGGAGCCCGTACGGCGCCCGTATCTCGTCGTAAGCATAAAATCGTGCGGTGCCCGTGCGATGACATACGGTGCCCGTGCAATCATCGCACGGTTTTACGGGCACCGCAGACACCTGCGATCTCGTTTAAAAAAATGTTATACACATCTTAAAAAATCGCAAGCCCGTAGCCTTGTGCGGACACCGCACGGTCGCCGCACGGACATCGCACGGAAGCCTTGCGATGATCGCGCGGAAATCGCACGATATCTTAACTATCAAACATCAAAAATAAAACCCGTAGAATCGTGCGATGACCGCACGGCATCCTCTCGATGTCCGTAGGGAACCCGTACGATCTCCGCACTAGACCCGTACGGTCTCAATAAGGTATGTTCCCCCTCAAATATTTTCAAAATCGCACGGTCACCGTGCGGCATTGTGAACACATACGCCGCAGACCGTAGCAGTCTGCGATGTCTAAAAAATCGTAAGAAAAATCGCAGACAGCTGCGGTCTGCGGCGTTTGTGTTCACAATGCCGCACGGTGACCGTGCGATTTTTAAAAATATTTGGGGGGAACATACCTTAGGGAGACCGTACGGGTCCCGTGCGATATCGCAGGGTAATCCTGAGATTCCCGTGCGGAGATCGTACGGGTTCCGTACGGATATCGACAGGATGCCGTGCGGTCATCGCACGATTCTACGGGTTTTATTTTTGATGTTTGATAGTTAAGATATCGTGCGATTTCCGCGCGATCATCGCAAGGCTTCCGTACGATGTCCGTACGGTTACCGTGCGTTGTCCGCACAAGGCTACGGGCTTGCGATTTTTAAAGATGTGTATAACATATTTTTAAACGAGATCGCAGGTGTCTGCGGTGCCCGTAAGACCGTGTGATGATCGCACGGGCACCGCATGTCACCGCACGGGCATCGCACGATTTTATGCTTACGGCGAGATACGGGCGCCGTACGGGCTCCGTAGGCCAAATGTAAACGATGCTTAAGTGTGAGAATCCAATAAACGAGCAGTAAAAACATCGTGAAATTTACATTTACCTCGATTAAAACCATTCAAAACATCTTTCTCAGCACTCAAATCATTCATTCCAAACACTCACTCAAACCTTTCAAAAACGCCCGACAGTCGTTATAAAACGCTTCCAAATCGTTCAAAACATTCTAAATTTCTTTGAAATCGATCAAATTTTTCGGCGATTCTATTGGCTGGTGTAGGTTTTAGAGCGTCTGATTGGATCGTAAAGACATACAAATTGGAAAGAAAAAGATTTTTTAAAGGGAGGTAATAAATTACCGCTTATTTTGTACAATTAGGGCGAAATTATCGATAATTCATCATCTACCTTGAATTTCACTCAAAACACGCCCCACATACTCGGTCAACTTCATTCCTAAATCATACCAAAATCATTCATCTTATCAATTTCACCATGTTGTTAACTGTATACTCAAGGGAATTTACCAGAACGGATGGGAGAACATTATATTCTTTTCCTTAAACTTACTAATTGCTGATATGTAATTTTACATCTGATTTTATTTTGGGTGTGTAACGCAAAAAACTACCAATATAATCGAATTTCTTTAAATTCATTTTGTTATCACGGAAACTCAAAATGCATTAATCAATTCATCTACAGCTCCTGCGACGACGACAACGACGACAACAGCGATGACAACAACTAGTGTCACAACAAGTGTGAAAACATCACCGACGACAAAATTACCTGGTGTGTTTACCTGTATGATAGGTTACCTTGAAAATTGTACATTTACTAAACTTACTATTTTTTAAACGGTTTTCAGAAAGATTTGTTTCAATCTGTCGGCTGATTTTCTTCTCATACTCCTTTCCGATGTTTTCTTTTAAGTTCTCCGGTGCACAAAGTGCTTAAGGTAAGCTTTTAGATCACTGAATGCCAGTCTTCTGTCGTGCGCCGTGAGTTGTCCGCCGTCAGACGTCAATAACTTAAGTGTTTACGCTTTAAAGGCCACAATTATGGTCCAATCTTCATGAAACTTGTTGGTCAGAATGCTTTTCTGGTCACAAGGATGAACCCAATTGAAAATTCCATTCCATATCACGGGCAAATGAGCCTAAATGACATTTTTCTTTGTTTAAACACCAGATGCCACAAATATAGCCAAATCTTTATGAACTTGGTTAGAATGTTTTTCAGGGAACAACGAGGTACCCTTTTGAAAATGGGAAAGATCCACGCCATTTCACGGGAAAATGGGCCTTAATGGAAATTTTCTTGTAAACACTCTAGATGCCAAAAATCTTAATGAAACTTGTTCAAATCTTCATGAAACTTGGACCCAATTTTTATCTGGTCACAAGGACGAATCCTATTGAAAATTTTGCAGGATTCATGGGATTTCACGGGTAAAGGGGCCCTAGCGCCATTTTTGTGTCCACTTCAAAAGCCACAAATCATAAAAGTACAATTATGACTTTGGTGGAAAATTTGATAATCATTAATTGAGTCAAAGAGACAACGGTGAGCGATATAGGACCATCATGGTCCTCTTGTTTGTTTACCAACTATACCTATTTGAAATAACTTCAGCGTCAATATTTTTGAACCTTACACCACCAAAATTAATTAAAATAACATACACAGATACACACCCGCTCCGAGAAACCTATTATCAAAAGGACACGGTGAGTCCGTTGAGATTGGCACAGACAGTTTCATGAGATAAAGGGACCAACGGAATAACAACTGTGCGAGTGTCATACAAACAATGGATACGTTTTTATATTTTTTGCAGGTCACAACCAGTTGAATTTTTATTGAAGTCCATGCTAGAACTTTATTGGTGTTTGGATTTTTTTCTAAAATATTTACAAATGTTTCGACACGCTACAAAGAATTGCGTTAACTATTACCAGTTGCGAAGCAAAGTAGTTGAATACCTAATGATTATCTTTATCTTAAGATTTTCTTTTTGTAGAAACACTTCCGTTTTGAATAATTTTGACATAAACATATCTGCATTCCGTTTTTTTAATTGGAATAGTTAATTATTCATCTTTGAAGTAAGTACTTGCATATAAATACGCTTTATCATGCAATCAAACCTGTGTTCACCTTATATCATCTACCTGATAACATGAATGATATAGGGCACTTCTATTTTTAGAAACAATTCTTAACCAGAACTTTTTTTCCCCAAAATTTCTTTGATTTTAAAGGTTTCGTATAATAAAAGAACTGTAAAAATAATTGCACGGTAAGTAGAATAATAGTAAGTGTCTTAAATTACTAATATTATCAGGACTCGGGCGTGAGAAATTATTATAACGAGGCTATGGCGAGTCATGATAAATTCTCAAAACCTCGACCAGAAAACATTGATATTTAAAGACACTGACATATTATTCTCTATGTATCTTACAACAGAGTGTGAAGATGTTATTGATAATTGTGCTGTCTATGGTGAAAGTTATATTTGTCACGGAGACTACATACCTTGGGCACAGATCAACTGTAGAAAATTTTGCAACTTTTGTTCTCGTAAGTATGTTCTTTGTTGTCTTGTTTCTGTTGGCGCGTTAAATATATACAATAATTAACATAAAAAAGAAAGGTTTCGAACAACGAAAGTTAGATTATTGGTTATGAACATGGAACCTCTGGTCAAGTGACCTCACCTTTCTATGTTTTATCAAAGTTTAATTAGTATCGGCAACGCTTTTTTCTGTGTGAAATGATTTTAATAAAAACGCTCTTACTAACTTTTTCAGTGAGCTTCTCTTTGATATATTAAGGGAAGCGAGTCATTAATGATAATATTCACTATATGATTCAATGAATAATAAATATAATATTCCGCATGTATATTTGTTCGATGCATAAATTCGTGAATGCATAAATATGAAAATACCCAAGATCATTTGGCCTCGGAAAAAGGTTTTAAGTTAATTAGTTAGTAGATTTATTCAACATTAATAATTTACTTTCATTTCAGAGTGTAATACATGTATGGCAAGTCTTTAGATGAGCCAAAGTCATTTCTTAGATCAAACATTAGCGAAGATGTTATTTTAAATCGTCAAGGCATAGATCATACACTACTTACACATTCATTAATCCATTTTTGAAGGGAGGGGAATAGCCACAATGCGTTCCATGCGAAGCTCCATTCTGTCAACGTATTATCATAGATATATCGAATTTTCAGCCATTTATTTACACAGAAAACACAAAAAAAGAAGGATCGTTCATTTTCAGCAAAATTATACTCAAAACATTGTTTACCCCGGCATGTCTGTGTAGTTGAGGCAGGTTTTTCAGGGCCGATAGTTTCTTCTCCTTGTAGGCCTACATGGTCCCATTTTACATGACGTGTTATATATGCTACAAAAAAGAAAAAAAAGGTTTATAAAGGGGATTCATGCAAGTAATTTGGCAGCATCGAAACACATTTATTCTTTATAATTTTGTATTCCTGTGTATTTTCAGCATGATACCCACGGATTGATAAGTAAAAGACAGCATACATAAGATTGTTAAAGAACTGTTCAATTACATTTTACACGGAATCCATTAAAAATAGGGATTAAAAATACAATGTATTGATCAAATATCTTGAGTTAAAAAGTGTTCCTTTTGAAATAAAAGCTTTTATAACCACGAATAATCTTTGTTGTTTTTACCGCCAAAACGAAATTTAAAATGTAATGAATTAAAAGAAAAAATAAACTTCGGATAAAATACACGGACGACAACCGACAAATGAAAACAAAGGCAGGTGGATTTTGAAACAATTATACATTCAATGAAAAAAATCATTTTAAGAAAATCATTTTTAAATGTGGGGATATCGTCGAAATAGAAAAAAATGCTATTTACAAATTAGCCAATTCTATATGGAAAAGGACCGAATCAGTTTATATCTGGGAATAAGTTATGTGAATGATAAGGTATTTAAGCATAGCTGCAATCATAAAAGCCAAAATAACAATAGATTCTACTTCTGCCATTAAAAGCAAGCGCACAAACGACGGTTTCCAGTACAAAAGGACCAGAGAAACATTTAACATCGAAAGCTGTTATTCATACATCACTAGGTAAGAATAAGGAAATGAGTGTGTGGAGCGAGTTTTGAGTAAATTTAATGGAGGTAACCCAATATCACAAATTTTGTTCAGGATGAACAAAATTAGCGATATTGATTACCTCCCATTAATAAAATATGTATACAAGTTTTATAGATAGCTTCCTATTTCTTCAAGAGCCTATTAGACGCTTTTCATTTGAATTATGTCAGTAAAATCGCGTTTTTTCTCTATCCAAATTTCTTTTGAATGACGTTGTTGATTCTATTTTTTATTCAGTGGGTTTGAGCGTTTTTGAATTGTTTGAGTGAGTGTTTTGAATGAATGAATGGAGCGCTGAGTAAGCGATTTAGAATTTTCTTTTTGAGGCGAATGTCAATTTCACGATGTATTTAACTGTATCTTCTAATAAACGCTCCCGGGAGCTATACATAGAATGGTTGGGAGTTTTTAATTAGTACGCATTTACTGATAAAAAAGAATAAATTGATGTCTTTTATACCATTTTCTCTTTAATTTGAGGTGAATTTCTTTTAAACAATCATATAAATGGTTGTTTATAGGAAATTTACATCAAATTAGAGAAGAAGCCTAAAAAACTAAGGCATTTGAAGTGATTTTTTAGTAAAAAGTAGGGGAGTAACTATTGGGGAAGGCGTGATTTTATTTTTTAGAACGACGGTTCGCAGAATAGATTTCACCATTTCCAATGCTTGTTGCTGAGAAACAAAACAACCAGCTCTAGCTTTATTGCTCACAATTTACCAAATTAATAAATTTTTTTGCATAGATAGATAAAAACGTCGACAAACCCTTGTTCGCTTAAATCGGTATATAATTGAGTCGTTTAATAAATTCGGTATATATATATGACCACCTATGCGATATCCTCTATTTTAGATTCATGTACCGATGTCAATTCAAAATGTGCAGCATACGGATTTGATTATATTTGTTCCGGAGATTACGTCCCTTGGTCAGAAATTAACTGTAGAAAATTTTGTAAATTTTGTCATGGTACGTCAACTATGTATTATCTAGTTTGTTCTTTCTAAACTCTGGGTGTGAACGGTTAAAACATTATTGTATTTAAAACTGAATAATTTATATAATAAAAATAAATGTCCTCACCTGTATCGAAAGTAAATTAATGGTACTTTTTAACGATAAAAAATCTCCTTTCATTTTCGTGCTTTCTCAGATAAAAATAACTCGAATAACATGATTAGATTTGTTTTGATACATCAATTGAATAGATATTATAAATAAATTATAATAGAATAAAACAAAACATGTTTTAAATAATGATGTCATGTTTCGTTTCAGTTAAAGATTCAACTGACACAACAACAATTCAAACAAATGTAACTAGTCCAATTTATTTATCTGAAGGTTCGTTTATAATTGGGAATCATTGAAAAATCGAGTAAATTGTAATTATCATAACGCCAAAATTAAAACCAGATAAGGACAAAGTATTCTGTTTGATATTTAACACTTTATTCATCCATATCATATTTATAGAGGAAATTGAATGAGTGGTCATGGAATACAGAATTTATTAAACGAGTCATCTATAAACAGATAAAAACGAGGCTGTGCCGAGCTTTTATTTGTTTTAGATGACGAGTTTAATAAATTCGATATGTTATGAACACAAATTTGATATTCTATTTATAATATGACCCGAATTTTTGCGAAAAATCGTCAAATTCTTGAAATTCGATATTTCAATTTTCCGCGAAACTTATAACGCCGTTTAAAACTGACGTCACAATATATAAATTATGACGTCATTTTATAGTTATTCCACTAGTGTAATAACACCCGTGTAATATCAAAAATATTCAACGGGTTTATTTCACTCCCGCGACGTCGGTCATATTATAAAACATCTTATTACATGATTTACATTAATGTGACCGGTCACAAGAAAAGGGACTTTCTAGTAGTGCGTAAAGTGTCCAAATGCGCGGACTGCTAATTTTCCGGATCTAGAATGATCAATCTACCTTCCAGTGAAAGAATGTTTGAAATGCAACCTCTGGTTGACCTGTACTTGAACGAATCTTTTTCTTCTTTTTTTTAAAATATTTATTTAACTGAGTTCCCACATGGTCCCTGTCGCATCGCGGGTTACTTTTACATTACATAATGATTATGACATTGATCGACACAAAAAAAACATAAAAAGTTTAAATACAATTCAATCAACTTGCTATTTGCTTCAAAATAGTCTTAGAACACCCCGTAAAAACGAACTTATGTAATAATTTAAAGATTTGATATATCTTAAGGAAAAACGGAATTAATTGAAATGAATCTTTTTGCTTCAGTGAACGCTACTGCAGAAGCCACAACAACTCAAATTAATAGTCTTAAGCATACATCAGAAGGTTAGTTTTATTTAGAACATTAAACCATTATTATATTAAATATGCATGTGATTTTAAAAGTTGTTGTGTCTAAAATCAAGACGATTCAAATTTTGTAGACTACTTATAGAAATACGTTCTCGTTATCCTCGAAAAATTGTCTTCAATTATTTTCAAAGACATAATTGGCTGAAAGACATTTACGGATGAGTTTAAACTGTGATTATATGTTGGTGAAGGTCATCTTTACACTTAATAGCCGCTCTGAGTATCAAGAATTTTTGAAAATCGTCTAAAAATATGAACAAGTGTTCTACATAGCGCAGAGCAAAAAACTCGGATAAAATATTGTAAGTTCACAGGCTTAACCCTTTGCTGTTTAATCCCTGCTTTTTACGTGCCTGGGATTTTATGATTGAGAAAACAATGTGAAAAAAGAAGAAATTGCTTCTGACAAGCAATTTCTTCTTTTTCCTCACTATTTTCTACCCTACAGAATGGTTATTTTTCAAATTTAATCCACTTTAAATTTTCGTCTGCAAAACCTTTGAATTTGGACGGGTCCAAAATTTTGTAAAACAGGAAAGGGTTAACACCCCATTCAAACAAAAACATTCTGTTTTATTCAAACAGTTTTAACTTATCTGTCTTCATCTTCACCTAGTTCCATGCGAAGATGTAAACACACAATGCGCTGTCTACGGATATGATTACATCTGCTCTGGTGACTATATTCCATGGTCAGAAATTAACTGTAGAAAATTTTGTAATCTTTGTCATGGTAAGCTTTTTCTTAAATTTTCTTTTTATACCTCCACCATCCCATACGAAGAATAGAGGATTTGTGTATATTGGTTTCGCCATATCTGTCTGGCTCTTTCCATCCATCCGTTCGTTCGTTCGTTCGTCGTTCCGTAGACTTTTTCGTTTCCGGACTCAAGAAGTAAGTGACCTTAAATCACGAAACAATATACAAATATTGCTAACTAATTTGGGTCGTGATGGTTGAAGGTAAAGGTCACAACCAAACTTTGTCCGAAAACCGTTTCTGACCTCTCACTCCAGAACGAGTTGATCTAGAATTATGATACTTTATTGTTAATTTATACAATTGTTGCCTATGCCTAGGCATTAGTGCCGAATTGTTTTTGGTCACGCATATCAATCGTCAAGGTCACATCAAAGTTTGTTCGAAAATACAATTGTGCCGATGACCAGAGGAAGTGTTTATTGTTTTGGGGTACGTAAGCAGTCATGGTACTTATAAATACTGGGGCAAAGTGTTGATGGGTGTGCGGTTTTGGTGGGGTATAAATCCGCTTTGCGACAACTTTTGTTTCATCGAATGTAGATCATTTATGCAAAGTTTGACAAATACTAAATGAAGTGCATGTATTACTATAACAGATTTTCTTATGAATTTTACGATACTTGTTAAATAAACAACAGAGGGTAAAAAATTACACATTATTCCTTTGTCATATTATATGCTTTTATTTTCAAACTTTATTTGACTTGATTTCACCACTCAATTATTTTATATTAGTGGTTTCCATTAATTGCCATACCTTTTGATTGGCTGAAAATATGCTTTTATTCTTCAATGAAAACAATTTTGAGTACGCAGCTATTTTTAAAGGTTGCGTCTTATTATGGTGTAATACTTTAATTTTGTTTCATGATATTACAAGACAAGACAAGACAAATATTTTAATTGCTTTTAGGCCATGGGCCCATGCAAAACATATGAACATTTACAAATAACATTCATTTGTGTACAGTGTGTCATTGAAACATGTTATTCTATTTTATTACTTATAGTGACGTATCCTGCGTGTCCATAAAAATGGGATACTACTTGTCCTTCTGATCAAGTATTGATATTGCTTCTATTTTCATTTCCTCAAATATCAGTAAAGCATCCTGTAGTTCCAATCCTCGTAACCACAGTTTTATCAAAACTGTAGTTCTGAGTTTTAGAACTATGATGTCCGAATTCTTTGAGCTTGGTTAATCTTAGGAATTATATGAAAGAATTCGATTATGTATCCTCTGCTAGTACTGATAAGTAATTTTTTCGATGTTCAAAGGCATGTACAAGATATGACGCAACTGCTCTGATAACATTTTCGTTTTTTGAGGACATTAGTAGTGTAAATTTGAATATGTTCGCATTTTCAATATATTTCTTTGGTATATATTTAATTCGTATTTTTATAGAAAACGCACTTTAAAAGAAAATGATACTCGTCTTCAATATATCCACTTTTGCAAAGTTTGCATATTCTAGCTTCCTTTGGTACTTTTTTATGCCTTCCGGTTTCTATAAACAAATCATGACAAGAGGTTCTAAAGTTAACATAGCATTTTCTGGATTTTTTAATATCCAAAACATCTAAATACTTTTCATATTGAAAGCTAGTTTTGTATAAAATTTATTTTTCTAATTTAATGTTTGAACTTAAAGTTGAATGCCATCTTTGTTAAAATGTATCTTTAATTCTTTGGGTGAATGTTTGGATGAAATTTTTTTCATGGGTAGCCATTTATTGTTCCCAAACATATCCAAAACCTTTTTTCTGTAAGCAATTTTTAACATATGTAACCCAATTTTCATTACCTTTAATATCATCTAACACCATCATATCATAGCATTTTTTTCACGTATCTTGTATTCTTCATTTTCAAAATTTTTAGCCAATATTTCAAAACATGCTTGTGAGTTGTGATGTGAAGAGGAAACCTTTCGCACTCTCCTGAATAAAATAATTACACGACCTTTGACTCGCGTACATAAATCTTTTACAAGCATAGTATTGACACCTTTCAAGTTCATCGTATGTGCCAATTCCCCAGATTTCTGATCCATAGAGAAGTTGTGGCACAATTTTGGTATCAAATATTTTAAAGAAAAGTTCTTTATGCATATTACCATATTTGAATAAAGAACTCAATATCAAATTTAAAGATCGTTTTCCCTTTATACAGAGGCTTTTGACCATCTGTTTTATGGAATTTTGTTGCGTAAAATTAAGGCCTACATATGAAAACTGAGGCACTGTTTCTAATTCAAGATTACGATATGTCCATTTTTCATTTCTAGAGCGCTTTCCGACGTTTTTAGAAACAACGATTTTTGTTTTTGAAACATTTACCTTGAGATAAAAGTCTTTGCAAAAATCAGATATAGCGTTTAGCTGCAATTGTAATCCTTGAACTGTATCTGACATTATGGCCAAATCGTCTGCAAACATAAGCAAATAAAGTTCGACGATATCAGGATGTAATTGTATGCCACGTTTATTACTCTGTTTAAGCCTGTTAGCAAATTCGTCGAGGAATAGAGAGCTTAATATGGGGCTTGCCAGGCAGCCCTGCTTCAACCCAATTGTATTTTCTATATAATTGCAAAAATCACCATTTTGTCTAATTGAAACTTCGACATTTTTATACATGGATTTTAAAGAATTGAATAATTTTCCTTTGACTCCTTTAGTTTTTAAAATTTGCCATAAAAGAGGCCTACTGATAGTGTCGAAACACTTTTCAAAGTCTATGAAAGCTACATAAAGTTTTTTATTGCCGTTTTTCAAGGAATGGGTAATGACCGAGTTCAGGACAAATGCATTATCGATAGTCGAATAACCTTCTTTAAATCCCATCTGGTTTTCCGAGATTAAGTCAAAACTCTGAACATAAAAACTGAGTCTTGATGTTAGAATTCTACAATATATTTTACTTAAATCATTTTGGAGTGAGATTCCACGGTAATTATTAGTATCATTTGCGTCTCCTTTTTTGTAAATAGTGACAATTATTGATTTAGTCCATTCGCTAGGATACCCCGCTCTATCAAATATACGGTTGAAATGTTGGACTAGAATACCTGCACAACGTTCAAAACTATACATATAAAACTCCTGTATGATGTTATCCGGTCCTTGGCTCTTGCCAGTTTTCAGATGTTTAATAGCTAATGCAACTTCATATTCCTGTATTTCGCTGTTAAATATGTAATTTTCGACGTTAAATTGATTTGCACCAAGTTCAATATAATCTTGATCTTTTTCTATATCTGTTAATTCATTTTCAATAATTAAGTCCTGGTTATTTGTGTTTAGGAGCTTTACAAAATGTTCAACCCACTCTTGCACAATTATATTATTACTAGTAGTTTTTTTTTGTATTACATTAAAAGATATGAAAAGATTTTTTATTAAATTCGTTCGTATATAATTCAATTTAATTTCTGTACATTGAGATTTGTGCATTCTGATTGGCTGAAATGTTTGTTTTATTCTTCAATGAAAATAATTTTGAAACGCAGCTATTTTGTAAGCTTCCGCATATAGTAGTCCCAAACAGTTTCTTAATTTATAAATCTGAACGTATTTGCTTCGATATATCAAATTTTAATATATTAAGGAAGTATTTATTGATTTCATAGAGTTATTAAACTCAAAACCTAATCACACTCATGTATGAGTCGTTTCGCGTTTTCATAAATTATGATAAGATTTTTATTTCATACATTAATGAAATCAACAAATACAGTCTTCATGTCTTGAATGAACCTAAAAACCTCATCACATTTATGTATGAATTCGCTTCGCTTATTCATACTTTGTGATTAAGTTTTTATTTTCATAACCTACTAGAATTAAAAAAAAAATACTATTTTCATCTCTTAATTGGTTCAATTGTTGAAAGGAATGATCATTCGTTCGTAAAAATTGAAAATATACATAATGTTTAACACTTCAACACTTTTCCAGTTGACTTTAAATTTTGGCACAAACAACTTGCTGTTGGGTACATTTCAACCTGTCTGGTTTTAGTTTCCCTAACCAGCAGACAGTGTACCCTAAGAAAAGACCGCACATCTGGGGCCCGTTTTACTAACGATCTTACGAAAAAAATAATCGTAAGTCAAAATCAAGATTCGTATCTGGTATTTTCATTCATTGGTGGATTCTGCCTTGCAATATCTCATTGAAATCGTCTTTAGAAGACGATTCCAATGAGATGTTGCATGACAGAATTCCATATTAATTTACTTCTGTAGAAGCAACTTTAATTTTTGACCTACGCACAAAATGATCGTAAGATGTTTAGTAAAACGGGCCCCTGTCTCATAAATGTTTATATCTAGCAGGTCTATGCCCTAGACAGTATGGTATAAAATAATGTAACAATAATGTTTTGCAGTTAGCAAGCACACAGTTCAAAATATTTAATGGCATATAAGCATCTTGTTTTTCGCCAGTACATATACAATATTACAAAACAGTACAGAATGAGGACTAGTGAATAGTTATTTAGTCAGGAAAACTTTTGAAATAATTTTCAGAACTTAAATAATATAATACCTATGACAAAAATAAATTCGAATATGCAAGTAATGATATCCTGTAGACATAAACTATTCTTATCTAAACATGGCAAGAATAACATTCAGTGTAATGTTTAGGAAGAAGGAACCTAAGGTTAGAGAGAGTTAGAGAGAAGGTTAATGTGTTCTTCCTCCCAAATACCACACTAGTACTTAAATTCCCGATTTCCAATTTTCAGTATAAAGCTTAGATCAGACAGACTATAAAGAACATCTTCTCAATTTAAAGCCCAAATTAGAATTTGCCTAGAAAATAATGGAAAGTTCATACACCTTTTGTATGATGAGAGTACTTGATCATAAGTGATGATTAGAAGATGAAACACAAGCAAATGTTTTGTGATGAATTAATGACATCTCAATTCTATATTTCGCCATGGTTGGTGTGTTTTTCTGGGAGGAAGGCCATAGTTCATCGTGAATGATTCAGTAGGCTGATCTATAACTTCTCCCCCAAAAATTACATACTTAAAGCTGTTGTCATATTGTTATATAACCTTGCATGCTTTTTCCCCTTAAGTCGTTTGCTCAGATTGAGTATTGTTCTTTTTGATGTAGATCCCAACAGAAGTTTGAATTTAGTGAGTGAGGGCCAAGTGATATAGTACTTAGGCAGATAAGTCACTCTCAAATTTCGATAAAGGGGGCATATTAGAAGGAAAAGGAACTCACTTTCAACTTGATTGCCCTTGCAAACCAAACACTTTCTCTCTTCTCTAGGAATATTTCTATGTCTTCCAACCTCAATAAGAAGTTTGTGAGAAGAAAATCGAAATCTACTTAGAGCATTTTTGGTTCCTTAATAAATTCGAGATAATCTTCAAATGCAAAGGTCTGTTTAAACATTCTGTACAACTCTATCTTGAAGTCATAAAAGTTGCTATAAAAATCATTAACATAAATAGATCCTTTGTATTATATGAGCAATATTAATTTGAGGAGTATCAACTACATTTCTCAAATAAGAGAAACCCAATTGCCCAATAGTGTGAATACATTCATACTCCATTCATTTACATGATTACCATTTCCATCTTTCATGTTGAAAATTTTAAATAGCAATGAATTACCTGATTTACAAATCTTTTGCAGTTAGCGTAACGACAGCAACTCGCACATCAACGCCAACACCATCTGATGGTAAGATGTTATTACAAACAATTCCAATAACAATAAAAACATCACAGAAACAGATAAGCATATTGTAATACATGCAAAGATGATCTCTAATAGGGTTTTGTTTCAAATGAGCGAATCTTAGCAGACCCTCGGATATATATAATACATTCTTAGTGTATTATATGAAAAAAAATATCTAACGAGGTTGGGAGAATTGATCATTGTCGAGGCTATGCCGAGACAATTATTAATTCTCACAACCGAGTTTGATATTTTTTTCATACAATACACTAAGAATGTATTATATTTATCTTATAACCTATATTCGTCTTGTTTTCGTCGGTGTTTCTATCTGAAATGCAAGTTTCTAAAAATAACCACATTATATCATGTTCTAAAAATAACTATGTGATATCATAAAAAATATCATACGGGATGTTATCATACGGATATTTGTATAGTTATAAGATAAATAATTGATATCAAATCATAGATAGCTTTGTATATTTTTTCTTTATTCTAGACGAGGTTAAGATCAGATTTTCTCAAACCAAATCGATAAATATTCTTTTTCTCGCATAAACAGCATTTTGTAATTTAACGCACTTTTTACTCCTACCACCAAAGAAATACCACCTTACTGTTCGCTTAGATAACGTCATTGACAGAATGAGTTTTGCATCTGTAATACAATGATCTCTCTGATATCCATTTGCTATAGAAGACTATGCAAGGAGAATTCACTTATATTTCTTTCTTCTTTTTTTTTTAAATCTAAACTAAAATACTTTGAGTGGGGTTATATGATTAAGGGCGAATATAATGAATGTTCAAAACCCGGTTTAATTAAAGATTAGTGTACTCTTTCGTATTTTTTTTTGCAATGGTTAAATATAAAACTGCTCTTTCATCACTGTAATTATGAATGTCGCTTATAAATATCACATGCTTACCTGTTTAAATATTTCTTTTTATTACCTTAGATGATAAAAAATATTTGACAATATTTTCAACTCCTTAATAGTCACGCATTTTATTACTTTCGTGCGTGCAATGACAAAGATTATTATGCCTTTGTTGTAATTATAAATTTAATTGTAGACATATTTGAATCGTAGACATAATTCAATTATTCTGCATATTGATTGTTACGCGTTGTAGCTTAAAAGTAAGATACCTTTACTGTTCCTTGATTAAACATATAATTATATTCGTTGACAGTTTCTGTAACGACGACAACCTCTCCAACTCAACTTACAACTACTGATGGTAGGTGAGAACGTCATTAATAACATTTTATTTCCCTCTCGCATGTTATTTTACCATTGGCCGTTCGTCTTGCTGTCTTTCTTTCGACAAAACTCTCGAAAACAATAACGTTGCTAATAACATCAAACGAATTCAAGATACTTTGCTCATATTTGGCATGATGAAAGATCTCATTTTCACGGAATCGCAGATGTCAATGTCAGGGTCGTTCGATATGGTAAAGTACGCATATGAAGTTAAACATTTACAAAACTACTAGAGCAAAGCTTGAGTGGTTTTAAATGAATCTACCTATTAACACGATTTTTACTTAATTATTAAAGGCTGCGTCAAAGGCCTTAATGTAAAAAATTAGGGTTTTCTCTTATTTCTCAATGAAATTTAATTAAATTACATATTTGAGAAGCAAATTAGCTGTCCTTTGCTATACACTATATATTTGCGTATAAAAACGTATCATGGAAAATAGGGATTGATAATATTAGCTTTATCTATGCTCTCCGTTGTCCTCAAAAAACATAAATTGGCTATTACTTTTAATTGGTTGGAGATGTAGTCTTCATATTACACGTATGCATTGCTTGAGACAAAACATTTCCGTTGATACCAAGTTCATCACTTAAGGTCAAGTTCATAATTCAATGTCAAAATTTAGAAAAAAATCATATTTTTATATTATCTTAAGTTTGCAAAGACCTTTCAGTAGATTACCAAATAAATGTCATCGGTACAGGTCAAGAGGAAAAGACTTTTCAATAGGTTCCAAGTTGAAGGTTATCAATCAATGTCTTTTTTCAAGATCAAATTTGTGTAAATCATAGTTTACTCTGGCCTTTTCTTGCAACGGAAAGTTATAGAGTCTTTATTTTTCACACGTGTTTTGCTTGTGACAAGATATATATAAGACAAGGTCACCATCAGTCAATGTCTCTTATCTTTTACATTCATACCACAATTTCTGTTTGAAGCTCTTATCGGCTCTTTTCTTTATAAATAAATGGTTTCTCTTAAATCATATATTCCCTTTTTGTGGACAAGTTCATTTTGATCTTTGACATGTAGAAAATCATCTTAAAACTACTTGGCCCATGGAATAGTGGAGAAAATCCATATTTCCACAGCCCTGGTTCTTTCTTTTTTAGTGCCGTGTGAGGATGTTAACACGCTATGCGCTGTCTATGGATATGATTACATCTGCTTTGGTGACTATATTCCATGGTCAGAAATAAACTGCAGAAAGTTTTGTAAATTATGCCACGGTAAGATATTGTTGAAGCATTTTTTTACTTTATTGGTACGTTACATTTTGCACGCATCTTGCCTTAAGACTCTGTTCCTACTGATAACTGGTATTTAAAAAAAGCCGAAGTAATGGCTGTTTTTGATGCAACCTTGAACAACGATAATCTAGTTTCAACCTATTTATGTTATCTCTAATAAAAATGTATTTTCTTCAACGTAATGAATTGATAAGTATGGAAATGGTTGGTTATTATTCCTTCGTAATATAATGAAATCCTTCTAAAAGATTACAAAGAAATTATTTTGAAAGTTGAAATGAAATATACTTTGTTAGCTAGATGTATCATTTAAAATAGAATACTGATGTATACCCAGTTCAAAAAAAGTTTGCACTTTTGGATTTTGAATAACTAGGAAATTACACAACCTACTGTCATGAAATGTCGAATGACGCTTCACAAGGGTATCCGCAAACGATATTTGATAACAAAAATCAAGCGGGTGAGCAAACATTTTCTACAAAGTTGAGATGTTTGAGTTTGTATGCTTTGCATGTGCATCGTGCAGTTGAGGAACAATTGGCCTGAAGTTGCAACCAGTTGAATCTTTGTTGCTTACCTCAGATTACAATCACATCTTTATTACAATCATACATGATGCAACAGAGAGGTTTGATTAACAATATGCGTGGATGAACGAAGATTCAAAACGTCTTCAATTGGTTGAGCATTCATTTTTCATATGAATTTGAGGGCATACTTTTGAGATGCCTTTTAATTTTATAGTACGTCATAGCTCCGTTCGGCGACAAGTTACTAGCCTAACAACGTAGCAATTACTAACGTTGACACACATGTAACATTTTGTAATTGCATGGAATGTCTCCTCAAACTGTACAATGCAAAATTAACACATATCTCTTACCAAAGAAGAAGAAGTTAGGAAATTAAATCTCAACACTCTCAGTTATGCCTGCGTGTATGCAGCGTGCGATATTTTATCTAAATCTAATTTACTTTTAATTTCAAAAGGTATTATATAAAGTATAATATCAAATTTACTCCACTCTTTACGACACTTTGTAAAAATCAAGGAATATGCAAACGGCACACTTTACTATGGAACTCAGTATATTATACAAATTAGCAAATGCATAATTTATTATTATTTTTATAAACAAAAAAAAAAATATATATATATATATATTTTACATTTTACCTGTCAGCTTTCTGGCTTTATATATTTCCTTCGCAATATATAGTGTAGGCTAAAATCAGACTGTACACCTGTGCCGGCTGTTCTGACCTATACTGTCTGCCATATCTTAGTATAGAGCAGAATTCTGGCGTGAACAGTGTGACAAGTGTCAACGAAACAATTATTTTTTACAGTTTCTACGGTGACAACAACTCCTTTATCTACACCAATGCCATCTATAGGTAGGCTGTCCATCTCTCTGTAGTCAAAACTTAACATAAAATATCTGATTGAAACGCATTTCCATATATCAAGGTCACGATCGAGTCAAAATTTAAAAGACATCGATATAAAGATATAAATTTGATGGATTTTTAATGAAGTTTTTGTAATGTTTGAACGATGTCGAGATTTTTCGGGGTGTTTTGATAGGTTTGAATTTGTGGTAAGAATGATATGATTGGAATTCCGAGAGAATAATTTTAAATGGTTTTGATGAATGAGTGTCTATATCACTTTCTTATTTACTGATATATATTTTTCCACTACTACCAATTCATGAGTGAGATTCAATTTGCAACTACTTGCTTATATAAAAAATATATGATAATTTGTTTGTAAAACATGTTAAAAAATCGGATTACCTATTCTGATATTTAATAGTTTTAAAACTTGAACTCAAAAAGTTGTCCAATACTTACAGAGGAAAACTCTTGAAAACGGATCATATAGACATATTTTGATAACAAACGTACATATATATAATACGTACTTAATGTTTTGTACGAAAAAATATCTAACGAGATTTGAGGATTTGATATAAAATTCCCACAACCGAGTTTGATATTTTCATACAATACACCAAGTGCATTATGTTATTGTTCAAAGAATAGTCATGTGATATCATAAAAAGTATCATATTGAATGTTATCACACAGATATTTGTATAGTTATAAGATAAATTTCGATAACAAATGTACATATTTTATTCTAGTTTCCACAGTACCTACAACTCCCGATTGTAAGTTGAATTTCTATTAATCACATAATACGATATTTATGCTAATAATATGAGAAAATTCATAATTATTTGGCGCTCCATCTAAAAGTTATAAAGTTTGAACTCGAAAATGCTTCCATTATTTATACATATAGAGAGAATCCCTTGAAAAATGAGTCATATTCATTATGAAGAAAAATATGATAACAAGAGGACCATGATGGTCCAATATCACCCACCTTAGTCTCCTTGACTTCCTTAGCCAATTCAAATGCACTGAAATATTGAGAAAATTACCCCTCGAGATTATAAAAAAAACCCATAAATCTGTATTTTCTAATGGGACAATACACTTTTCAATAGGGGTTATTCTTTTATCCATACAGTCATTCTGACCAAGTATTATGAAGATTGTACCAAAAATGTAGCTACTAGAGGGTAAACAGGAAAATTGTCATTAAGGCCCTTTTCCCATAATATGGCATGGATCACACAGATTAATAAGAGGGTCGGAGTGGCCTAAACCGATAACCTGAATTTTATTGGTCCAGTGGATCATACCCAAGAAACTTTCTGGTAAAGTTTTATTCACATTTGCCTAGTTGTTGAGGAGTAGATTTTATTTCAAGAATTCGGAGTGAAAATAGATCCTGCCCACCAATTGGTTTCTGAGGAGAAGATGTTTTAAGATTTCAGGCTAAAAATTAGCCCCATCCTACCATGCCAATATTTATGAGCAATAAGAATTTCCCGAACAATTTTTGAAAAGGGTCACACAAGGAACATTCTGGTAAAGTTTTATTGAAATAGGCCCAGTGGTTCATGAGTCCATATCTATGGGCCGATCATAATTTCACAAACAACTTTTGAGAAAGGGTAACCCAAGGAATTTTCTGGTAAAGTTTCATTGAAATCGACTGAGTGGTTCAGGAGAAGATGCCAGTCTAAGATTTAGGGCTCTTAATAAGCCATGTACTGCCACGCCAATATTCATGGACCAATCAAAATTCAAGAATCTGATGAAGTGTCAGTGGTTCAGGAGGAAATGTCTTTCAAAGATTTCAAAGTAGAAAAATGCCACACTCATCCTGGCCTATATTTAGGGGTGAATCTAAATTCAACTAACAAATTTTGAGAAAGCTCCCCCAAGGAACATTTCTATTAAGTTTGGATAGAAATCCGCCCATTGGTTACTGAGGAGAAGATGTTTAAAGATTTCAGGGTCAGAAAAATGCTCTTTTCTACCACGCCCATATTTTCGGGTCAATCAAAATTTCACGAATAGGCTTTAAGAAAGGTCACCAAAGGAACATTTCTGCCAAATTTGGTTGAAATCCGCTTAAAAGTTACCGATGAGGTGATGTCTAACAATTTCGAGGTCAACAACTACCCTACCCTACTACGCCTTTATTTTGGGGTCAATCAAAATTTCACGATCAACTTTAAGGAATCTTAAAGGAAACTTTTTTGCAAGTTTGGTTGAAATCCGACCATTGGTTACTGAGGAAAATATGTTTAAAGAATTCAGGGTTAAAAACCTCCCGCTTTGCCATGCCCATATTTTGGGGCCAATCAAAATTCCTCGAACAAATTTTGACAAAGGTCAACAAAGGAACATATTTGCCAAGTTTGTTTGAAAACCGCCCATTGGTTACTGAGGAAAAAATGTTTTAAGATTTCATGGTCAAAAACTGCCCCGCCCTGCCACGCCCATATTTGGGGGGTCAATCAAAACTTCACGAACAAGTTTTAAGGAGGCTCACCCAAGGGACTTTTCTGCCAAGTTTGGTTGAAATCCGCCTATTGGTTACTAAGGAGAAGATGTTTAAAAATTGTTGACGACTTCTGACGGACCACGGACAAAAGGTGATCACCAAAGCTCACCTTGAGTACGTTGTGCTTAACAATAGGATTAATCCTTGTGACCTGACAAATATTCTCACCAAGTTTCATGAGATCCGGCCATATTTCTGGCACTTAAAATGTTGACGCCGAATGACTGATAATGTCACCTTTTCCAATTGTTAGCTCCCATGAGCATAACGTATATGGCTGTGGCAGTGCGTGGCATTTTTCAATCTGAAATCTTTAAATGTAATCTTTTCTTTTACCGCTTGTTTTTTAATGAAATTTGGCCAGAATGTTCCTTGGTTGATCCTTTCCAAAAATGGTAAGTGACAAAATCTGTCAATATTTTGATTGACCCAATATTAAGGGTATGGCAGGTTGGGGCGTTGTTCACTTTGAATTCTCGACATTTTACATTCACTGGACCAACAAAATTCAGGTGAGCAGTTTATGGCCTTTCTGACCCTGTTGTATTTAAAAATAATTTGTCTTACTTTAATTATTTTGTGTTTTCTAGTACCATGTGAAGATAAAAACACTCAGTGTGCTGCGTATGGTTTTGAATACATTTGTCACGGAGACTATCTACCATGGTCAGAAATCAATTGTAGACAATTTTGTAATTTATGTACAGGTATTTAGATTGTATTCTTTAAAAGAATGTCAAACGTGCTTAATTCTTTCAAAGAATGTCAAACATGCTTAAACGACTAATCGATAAGTCGTCTTAAAAGAGATTAGATTAAAATACATTTTTTAGCGCTACCCGGGGCACGCCATGTTTTGAAATATATGAAAGACACAGGGAATATAAAAAAAGCTCAAAGTTACTGTAAAATACAACTGTAGATAGAAAATGGCTCAAAACCGCATATCGTTGTTTGTCACATTTAAGTTTTTTCTGTCAACTCTTATAAAAACTTATATAATCCCGTTGGAAACTTTTAAAGTTTCTTAAAAACTAGCATCGGTGGTCGTGTTTTGCCTTTTGAAAAATAGTCGACAATCGGAACACCGTTCGGACTTTTCCGTAAAATCGAAAGTATTTCGAACGTAAGTGAAGTAATGTTCGGTCATTTCTTGGGTAATTCGGCTTCTGGTGTCAATACGCATGAAGAGAAATTATTTTCTTTTACGTTTTCCGATCGTCTACGGGGATCTCTTGGGCAAATTATGTTTTGAAAAACAAATCGCAGTACAACACCGCGTTTTGTTATATGCGCAGTAATATTAGTCCTTCGTTGGTTTTATTGTACTCAAAGTTTTCTCGGTTTTTTGAAACGTCATACACACCCGCGTGACGCGCTTTCATGCACACTTATTATTCCCGATGTCT
This sequence comes from Fragum whitleyi, assembly GCA_948146395.1. Taxonomy (NCBI): domain Eukaryota; kingdom Metazoa; phylum Mollusca; class Bivalvia; order Cardiida; family Cardiidae; genus Fragum; species Fragum whitleyi. The sequence continues at coordinate 19,914,627 of OX411543.1, read as the reverse complement.
ATTCAATAGAATCACCGAGGATTCCAGATTAAGAATGTTCTATGCTTGTAACTATTGCCTTTTGGAGATAAGAATAGTAATTTTGCTATTTTCTCGGAAAGATAATATGAATGAGAAATGGATACTGATTCTGGTAATCTAAATTTCATTTATTTAAGTATGAAGTTGGAGCTGCTATTAAGAAAGTCTGAGGATATTGAAGGCTCAAATACAATGACAGTGCAGTTATAACGACTAACAATCAAACGTGCACGAGACTAAGCTTGACCGATCACAGACCACAGACCACATATATTTTCATTTTTTTCATGTCGGTACGCAGTCGATTTACAGATTTCCAGTGTTCCAAAGTTTACATTGTTCACAAGGTTGTCGTTCCTCAATTTTTTACAGTGTAAAATTCGTCAACAATAATTTTTATTTTTGTTTTAAGTTTTTTTAAGAATAGTTGCAGAGAATAAATAATGATAAATAGGGATTCAAGTGGTAATGTCTAATATGAAAAATGTTTCACTCGAATACGTTATTAGACTGTTAAAAATCTCGTCCTTGAGACTCGTTTTCAAAGTCTAATAAAGCAGCATTCTCGTGAAATATTTTTTTACATCAGACATAACCAGTTGATAATCCCCTATTTACAACTTTAGTTACATCAACAAAGGATCAAACAAGTACAAAAGTGACAACACCGGCATATACCACAACGACAACGTTACCGGTGACATCATCAGCATACTCAACACAAAAATCATCAACAAAACAACCAAGCAATGCTCACAGCACGACAACAGACACACTAACTACTACATCAACCATTAACAAAGCTTCTTCAAATCCAACTTCAAATAGACCATTGTCAGCAGCAATTACTACTACAGAGGAAACTATATCGGACAAAATTACCTTCACTTCTTCTGGTATTAAAACGACCCAATTTGAACCAGCAAAAACTACACCGAACTTCACACAACTTATAACAAGCACTATAACCCCTATGAAGAGTAGCGTCGCTAAGCCACAATCAACAACAGCTAATTCTATTACGTTCTCGGTTAAAACAACAGTTGGAACTTCAGAAAGAACTACCCATAAATCATCTGTTTCATCGTCGACAACCACAGCTACAACACCAAAAATAAGCACCACTAAATCATCACAAACAACAACCGAAGCTTTAACAACAACAACGGAATCTATCACTACAGGTATCAAACATTCTCCCGGGATTTACTTATTTTTTTTACTAAGATCATTTTTTTAAACTTACCGATTGATATATTTAGTATACAATAAAAAGGGTAGTTTTGCCAGATAATCCATTTCTTTCCTGTAAAATTATATAAAAATTCACCGAGCGCAATATCTGATCTGTCTTTATATATGGGCGAATAATGAACTACCCGTTTTCTCGCTGTCTTCACAATCTAAATGTGTATAGATCTTTTATTTTGTCTCATCAAACGACTTACATGCAGACCCTTAGGTCTTTTGGATTCTCTTCATTTGTATTGTATAAAATTGATCTTTGTTTCTCATTGGTAGAAAAAACTTGTAAAGATACGATAGACTGCAGTCAATATTCATTGAAACTAGCTTGCCACGGAGAATTTATTACATGGGCGTATTCCAACTGTCCAAAGTATTGTGGATTTTGTACAGGTAAAACACATATTGTAACCCGTCAGGCGAAAAGGGACTTTCTGGGAAGCGCAATAAAGTATGGATCCTAGTCAGACTGCGTGAGCTGCGCAGCCTGACCAGAATTGGTACTTTTCGATTTATTAATATTTGAACCTGTGAGTGAGACTTCAAACAAGTTCAAATATGCAAAGCAAAGACTCTGACCAGCCTTTGCATCTTTAGAGTCTTTACACTGCATTTAGTAGATAGATAAGGTCAAAAAGTATCTGTAGACCATCAGGCAACTTTATATTTACAGCATGTGGCTGTCAAAGCTACTCAATGTTTGCACCTTACGAACGTTTCAAATTGTTGGAAATGCCACGCACAGGCTCATTTTTTACATATATTAGGACTGCTCTACAGTTGGCGATAATTATTTTCGAAATGAAGTCTCTGGTTGATACTTGTGGGATTCAATCTCTTTTCCAAAGTGTTATTTTACGGAGTTCCCAGATGGTCTCTTTTTCCATGACGGGTCACATTTTAATACAGATAAAAACATCGTGAAATTGACAAGCATTCCGATCAAACTCATTCTTATCTTATCACTCAGCGTTTCATTCATTCATTCATTCATTCATTCATTCATTCATTCATTCATTCATTCATTCATTCATTCATTCATTCATTCATTCATTCATTCATTCATTCATTCCAAACACTTATTCAAATCGATCAAAACTCTCCGAAATCATTAGAAAACATTTTGAAATCGTTCAAGAACATCAACATTTAATTAAAATTGATAATATTTTTCTACAATTTTAATGGCTGGTGTGGATTTTAAAATTTCTGATTGGTCCATGACGAAACACAAAAAAAGTATGTACATTTTATTCAAGGGAGGTAATTAATCTCGTTAATTTTGTTAAAAATGAACAAAATAAGCAATATTGGATTACATCCCTTTAATTTTACCCAAAACGTGCTCCAAACACTCATTGAATTTAATTCCAAAATAATTCACCTTGGCAATTTCACGATGTACTTAAATGTAGTTATCTCACATAATATAAATATATAATACATACTTAGTGGTTTGTATGATAAAAAATATCTCACGAGGTTGGGAGAATTGATCATTGTCGAGGCTCTGCCGAGACAATTATCAATTCTCACAACCGAGTTCGATATTTTTTTCATACAATACACTAAATATGTATTATATTTTTTTATCTTATAACCTCTATTTGTCTTGTTTTCGTCGATGTTTCTAACTGAAATGAAAGTTTCTAAAAATAACTGCATAATATCATTGTTCTAAAAATAACTATGTGATATCATAAAAAATACCACATGGGTTGTTATCACACAGGTAATTGTATAGTTATAAGATAAAATGTGTTACAGATAGAAGGGCCTAAATGGAATTCGGATCAGTGTATCGGAAAAGTATTGTAAGAAAATTATGTGGTACGGGAACTTATTCAGACGATCCAAATGAATACCAAAAAAATAGAATTTTATCAAGAATTACCAAACTTCAGAAATAAGTTAGATAAGACAGTTAGATTTTTTTTTTACAAAACTTGCTAATTTTCGATATGATTTGTTTTTCGCCAAAGCATCCATTCGACTGAGCGATTTTCATATTTCATTTGGGGTGAAATAAATAGACAAAAAAGAATATCGCTGTGTAAAACACGAAGAAGGAAATGAGTATCATATATACAATGAAATGCATGTTTTTGAGGGAGTATGATTGATTACCGTAATTCTGATTTTTCTGTACAACAAATGTTTTAAAAGTTTTATGATATTTCTTTCACGACAAAATCAGACGGCTCAGAGACTACTGTGCGAGAACAAACAACCACTGAATTAACAACTACAGAACCGACCACAACTACCACTCCTACAACAACAACTTCGACAACTACTGCTACACCTACGGTAACCACAGCTGGAGGTAAGTCAATATTTGTGACCCGTCACGCATAAAGGGAATATCGGGGAACTTTGTGAAATGGATATTTGAAAAAGAGATTGGTTCCAGAACAGGCCAACCATAGGTCGAATTTCAAATGTTCTTTCATAGGAAAGGTAGATTGGTTTTTCTAGGTTTACAAAATAAGCAAAGTGCGAAAAATTTTGACCATGTTCAGTCTGTGCAATCCGCGCAGTCTGAAAAGGGTCGACACTTTACGCACTACCCAGATGGTCCCTTTTCGCGTGACGGCTAACATTTCTTATATTTTAATCTACTTATAAAATCTCGTAATCTCCAGGCTTAGAAAATATGCCGACTGTATGTTGCTTTGCAAAAAATGATAAAACAACCAACCTCTGCTACCACTCGCAAGACAACTACTACAACCAATGTATGCTATCAAAAATGCCCAGCAGGGTTGTATGTATTACGTACTTAGTTTTTTGTAGGTTGGAGACTTGATAATTGTCGAGGCTCTGTCAAGACAATTATCGATTCCCACAACAAAGTTAGATATTTTTCATACAATACACTAAGTCCGTATTGTAGTTATCTTGTAACCTCTATTTGCCTGGTATTCATCGATGTTTCTAGCATAAATGCAAGCTTCTAAAAATAACCGCATTATGTCATTGTTCTAAAAATATCCATGTGATATCATAAAAAATATCATATGGAATGTTATCACACGGATATTTGTATACAGTTATAAGATAAATTTCAGTAGGAGAAAGCTAGTCATAGTGTGGAGTCTAGTCTGTGTCTTTGAAAAAAAAATCAACCACTATTACTACAACAACTATTAACCAATTCAACCAACAAGTATAAAACAAACAGAGGATAATCGTTTGTTTCAGTGTAAGATCGATTTATATTCATTGAGTGAACAACAAAAGCTATATTTTCACGAGTGCCGGGGCCAAGAGTGAAAAATGAAAATATAGCTTGTGTTGTTCACGAAATGAAATATTAATCGATCTTCCTCGAAAAACAAACGATTATGCACGTTATTGCTATGCAACGTTCATTGTTACGTCACTTATTTCGCCCCGCATAGATGACGTCAGATAGGGTTAAGTGCACAAAAGCAGGGTATAAAATTTTGATAATTTCACTGCTTTTGCGTCGAGATTATCAAGTCATAATCTACCGTTATTTTTCGATAAACCACTGAAAAGCATAAAAGTACTAGAGTTAATCCATTATTCGTGATACGCATCTTTGAAATGATAAATAAACAACCAACTACAACTATTACAATAAAGTTTTGGGAGTCCAACCTACTTGTTTGTGAGTCTCAGACATTCCAAACTTGCGCCCTCAAAAACAATCAAGGAATTTGTTTTTTCGAACTCCCTTTACAGAAATCCTAGATCCGCCATTGCGCAGACCATTCCACATAAAAATGCTCAATATTTCAACCCAAGACTTCGTTATGCAATTTGTTATTGAATTCAAAATTAACAATTTTGAAAATGCTTTCAAATGAAAATTATATTTGTTAAAAAACTCTTCAAAAATTACTAGTACTTTAACTAGTGGTACGTCTAAATTAATAGAGCGTGCCTTTGAAATAAGCGCTGAAATCAACTACTACTACAACCGCAACAATAACAACAACTTATAGGCATAAACTTCATTTCGTAATGGAGAATATGCACTGGTATGTTCGTCCTTTGTCTGTCCTCTTATACAAACTGGCTTTTCATTTCTATTCAGACCCAGGGTGTGTCGACAAGATTGACTGCAGTGGTATACAGAGTAGATGTGGTGACACGGAAGAACATATATGGCTATATGAGAACTGTCGGAGAACCTGTCATATGTGTCAAGGTAGGTGGGGAGACCAAAATATTAATAACCAACTTTTCATTCGAGGATCAAATGGATAAACCGTTCGTTGTTTGTTGTGACGAATGCTCGTACATTCGTACTTTTCAAAATATTCCAAACACCTTCAAGTTTTTATATTTTTTGTTAATGATATGGCCGAAGTCGCAGGCGTTAATTAACCCAATTGGAGATTTCTTTATATTTTACCGGTGTTATTTCACTAGAGGAAACACTATGAAAAAAGGTAACATGGTAAGAACCTATAGCAACGTTTTTTTCTTGTCAAAATGACGCCATCCTGTACTTGGTGACATCATTTCGCAAACGACGATATATGTTTCGCTGAATAGCTTGAATCGATGAATATTTTGAATTCCTATTGTTATTCCTATCATATCACGGAATCCAGGTCATATTATAAATAGAATATCAAAATAAAATACCGATTTTATTAAACTCGTCATCTAAAACAGATAAAAGCTCGGCGCAGCCTCGTTTTTTATCTGTTTGAAGATGACTCGTTGAATAAATTCGGTATTCAATGACCACTCATTCAATATCCGATATATACATGTAATTGAATAAATTTACCTTGTATATCAATTTTACAGTTTTATCCAGAGTTACATTTTCACCATTTACATTTTCTTATCATAGGTCCAATGTATGCATCTTTGGTACATGATCTTTTCACAAATGGTACAAGAAAAGTTTTTTTTTGCTGGAATTATAAAGAGTTCAGCCCTGACATTTTTATAAAGCTGCTCTTTATCAAACGGCCATCTGACTCACAATGGTGCAGGGTCACTAGATGTAAAGTACGTCATTTTATCCATCAAGAACAAGTAAATAAACAATTATTTGGGCGGTTTATCTTCTTAATGAGGGTGAGAAGAAAAATATTTCATACTCTCTTTTGGACAGTGAGATCTTAATTTTATCTAGAATAAAACTTTCCAAAACTCGCTTTTATTATTTTAAGACTCGGTTAAGACCATTTTTGTATTACAGAGGCAACCATCTGTGAAGATGAAATCCACGAATGTGCTGCCATGGCCGTGTATATTTGTGAACTTGGTATAAGCCCCGAACTGAAACCGAAATGCAAAAAGACTTGTAAACTATGTTGAAGGTGGTAAATTTTTGTGTCGAATTACATATTCTTTTCATTTTCAAGATTTTTCGTTGAAATAAATCAAATTCTATACGTATCATGCATTATATGGTATGCTATTTTATGGTTTTGAATACGACGAAAAATGATCAAAGCTTTGTAAATTTCAATTCCATTGATTCATTCAACATTATAATATAATAATGATAATTTATATTTAACTTAATTATCATCCTTTTTTTTCATCTCAAATACCCTGACTTGTTTTGATTATGTCTCGTCAGAACAGATCAGAACAGAATCTTTATTTAACAATTCAACTTGAACACATAAGGTTCATCGTCGAGGTACATACATATAAAATGACATGCATAAGTATGGACAGTTTTACATATAAACAAAATAGTAGAAACATGTATTGCGAATAATGAAACAAATAGAGTCTTACTATTATTCCTAATATGATGAAAATACTTGGTTACATGAGAATGATTAGTTATCAATATTGTTCATTTTGTTTTGTCTTTTCTTTGGCTTTTTTATAAAATATACCTTTTCCGTTAAGAATGTTCACATTTTCTGAGTTTAACATTTCTATCAATTTGAACATATTTGGGTTATTATAATAATATTTATTTATGTAAATTTTTCGTAATTCTGTATAAGCTGGACATATAAACAAAAAGTGAAATGCATCCTCGATTTGGTTTAAGTAACACAGATAACAAATTCTTTCATTCCTGGCAATGTTTCTATGACGTCCTGTTTCAATCGAAAGCTGATGGGCTGATAAGCGTAACTTCACTAAAGCATTCCTATGACTTGATATATTCATTTTGCAAATATAGCTTGAAAAACAAAAACTGTCTTTTAGATTTTTAAAGATAAATAATGAAGACCGGTTGCTTATATCTTGAAACCATTCACTGATGTAAATATCAACTAATCTATTGCGTAAAATTGGTACAAAAAGTTTTAAGTTTACTGATTTTGGAAATAGCCATACATCGTAAAATCCTGTTTTTGTAACAAATCCTTTACCTGGTAAATCCAAGAGTTTGCACTGTTTGTATTTAACATTTCATCTTTAACTCTGTATAAAATGCAATTAGCGCTTTTTTCAGGAAACAATTTAATAAAATATTTTATGATTCTAAATTTTATTTTTATAAGCAATGGGTGCCTTCCTAATTCGCCATAAAAGGCAAAGTTACAAGTGGATTGTTTGACATTTAAAATTCTTTTCAGAAATTTTCTATGAATACGTTCGACAAATTCGTCTGTAACAAAACCCCAAACCTCACAAGAATACATTAAAATAGATGCAACAAAAGAATCAAATAGATCCAGCATAATGTTAATAGGAATTTCTTTCTTTTTGGTAATATACAATAAGTCACTCATTGATCGCATTGCTTTCCCAGCCAAAGTCTTAAATGCGTCAAAAAATGATCCGTTGCTGTTAAAAACTAGTCCTAAATAATTAAATTGAGAAACTATTTCTATGTCGTTCCCGGAGTAAGTAAATTTCATTTCATTATTGATATTCTTGCGACGCTGAAAGACAACTCGTCATGAACATGTTCATCCACGTCATGATTTGCGTTTCCTTTTTCAACAGAAGGAGATTGTCCGCGGTAAAAGGATTAAGAATTATTTATATCGTTACACTAAGAAACGCATCGAGTGATAAAATTTGAGTCTTGACAGGTCTTGAAAAATCCCCATTTTGTGTGTTTTTGACACTTTATTATGTTCCTTTTCAGACTTCGTGTGCCCTTACGACGACCTCCGAACTACGGAAAGAATTTAGATCTGACAATTTTTATTTTGTAACTTTCTTTGTGTTTTTGTGGTAGTCACATAAATGGATATAATTTTACAATTAACATTATTCTCACTTTGCATCTATTGACATCTGTTAGTAGTGTTTATGGCGCTTAATTCATTACCAGAGTGATCGAAAAATTAAAGTCACATTAAAAAGACAATCTGGGAATTGTTCTAAACAAATTTTAAAAAAAAGATGATAACGATTGAGAAAACCATAGATATCATTTCAAAATAATCAAAGTGTAAGGTATAACGAGGATTTTAGATCAAATACTGGTATAACTTCTGTCTATGTAGTTCTAACAGTCTGACCTGCTCTGCGTTCAGGATGACAAAACAGTTTTCAACTTCAAGTGCAAGTGCACGTTCAAAGCGGGGTATAATTGGAAAACTGTTTGCGCCATGTTGTGATCCTGAACACAGGGCTGCTGAAGTCTGATTGGAATGTTTCACTCGTACCGGGTAAGTTGTCCTCTTCAACATGGAAACATTTGAGCCTGTGCGTGACATTTCCTACGATTTGAAATGTGGGTGAAGTGACAACATTGAGAGGTGTAGACAGTCACAAACTGTAAATATAAAGTTACCTGATGGTCTAAAGATACTTTGAGAAATTTTCCATCTCCTAAGCGCATAGTGAAGACTTTGGTTAGACTGTACGGATGCACAGTCTGGTCAGAGTCTTTTCGTTGCGCATATTAGAAATTGTTTGGAATCACACACACAAGCTAAATTACCATTCCATAATTTGAAATTTGACCATAGGCTATTCACGTTTTCACAAATACTGAAGTCCGCTAGTCTGAAGACTGAGAAGTGGCGACGGCTTTTCAAAAGACTGAAACAGACATTTATGGTACATGGCCAAAAGCGTTATTACGACAACTGAGCTACAGTGTATACTGTTATGTACTTCTTGTTTCTAAGGTTAATTGTATATTTTGTAGTCTACCTTAAAAACCTATCTCTTGAATATTGAATTTCGGCAATGAAAATAAATAATTGCGTGCCAATTAATGTGGAATTTGTTTCTATTTTAGATTATCCCGTGATTTATCCCTCCGCTTATAATTTCACAGCCAAATTTTATAAATTATAAAAAATTACCGGTGTAACTCATATTCACTTGATTTATTGATTTCTTTTAAAGTTATTGAATGTTACTAGTATATCAAATTGTGTATTTTTGCATTTCGACATGGCATTCCTAAAAAGATTTTAGTTGATTTTTTTGTAGTATCTTTTTTCATTAAGGCCTATGGACAATTATAGTTTGTTTTTCCTTCGAAACAAATGACATTTTTTCCAAGCCCCTTTTCCTTGACACAGCAACGTATCACCAAGAAAGAAATCAGCACCCATGTTTTTCGCCAATCATAATTCTCTATAAGCATTTCTTAAAATTCATTCAAGTGAAGTTCAGTAGTTTTTTTTTCAGTTTGGGTGACGCGACAGGTATTAACCCTTTGCTGTTTAATCCCTGCTTTTTACGTGCCTGTGATTTTGTGATTGAGAAAACATTGTGAAAAAAATAAGAAATTGCTTCTGACAAGCAATTTCTTCTTTTTCCACACTATTTTCTACCCTACTGAATGGTTATTTTTCAAATTAAATCCACTTTAAATTTTTGTCTGCAAACCCTTTGAATTTGGACAGGTCCAAAATTTGTAAAACAGGAAAGGGTTAAACACAAATTTTCAGCCTTTCAGATTTAAATGAAGGAATTTGAAAGAATATGTCCCTGTGCAGTCCGACCGGGTTGAATATGACAATATTTTTTTTTACATTTCACCATATTGAGCCATTTTCTGGTGACGCAACAGCTTTTTTCATGCAAGTTATCAGACTGGTCAGGGTGAAATGAAGGAATCTTGTGAAGTTTAGTTGAATTTGACCAGCAGTTTAAAAGTAGATGTTTTAGATTACAATATGGTACCAGTAGTGCCCAACTTGTTATAAGCCCGATCAGGATAATATGGGGGAACCTATACATAGAACATAAAGTTAAGCGCTACTGAGTTTTAAGTTAATAAAATTTCTATCGAAAACTTTAATAACGTATCTATGTTGTCAAACGGTTACAACAACCTTGTAGCTATTGATTAAAAACGTTTCGGATGCACGTGCATATTCAGCAAGTCTCGTGCAATGACTGTAAAGCCGGGGCTCGTGCAAAGAGGAAAACCAGCTTTTCTTTCAGAGATACTTGCGTCGTGTAGTTCGTGCAATTGTTTACATTTCGATTTGAAACTCAGTCATGGCAAGGCGTAGATTGTCTACAAATGAAAGATGGCGTATAATTGGAATGCGAGATTCTGGAATGTCTTGTAGAGCAATTGCCAGACAGCTGGGGTATCACCACAGTGTCATAACACGTTTGGTACAAAAACACGTACAGACAAACGACGTTAAGGACCGTGTCAGATCTGGACGCCCTAGAGTAACGTCTATTCGAGAGGAAAGAGCACTTTTGCGTCACGTCAGACGTCTGCCCTTCACCAGTGCGCCTGTACTAAGGGGTAACTGGAATACACACAGACGGGTCTCTATATTAACTGTGCGAAATCGACTTCGGGTGGCTGGGTATAAGGCACGAAGACCCCTGAAACGTCCAAAGTTATAACAGAGACACATCAATGAACATCTAATATGGTGTAGAGCGAGGGCACGTTAGAACTTGGCATCATGGCGTCGGATCCATTGGTCAGATGAGTGCAGGATGTTGTTGCATGTCACCGATGGCCGAATTCGTGTTTGGAGACATCCTAACACCCGATTTGCACCAAAGTACGTCCAACCAACCTATCAGGGTGTCGGTGGCTCCGTTATGATATGGGGTTGTGTCTCCTACGGCTGAAAACTGGACCTAGTAACAGTTCCAGGTACATTGACTGGCGATAAATATCGCGATAACATCCTTTTTCCTGTGGTAATTCCAAATTTTGACAATCACCCTCTTCGAACAAGACCATTGTACATGGATGATAACGCCAGACCCCACAGAGCAAGAGTCGTGGCGGACGTTATGCAACGTGAAGCCATCACCACCATTCCCTGGCCGGCTTGTAGTCCCGATCTTAACCCCATCGAGCACCTGTGGGACATTTCAGGGCGCCGTATACGCCGGAGAGAGCCCCTGTACAAAATGTGGTTGAGTTAGAAAACAGCGCTGGACCAGGAGTGGCAGCAAATCCCTCAATACATCATCCAGAGGCTGATTCGTGGTATGCCGAGAGGATGAGCGCAGTGATCAATACTAACGGATCTTACACACGCTGCTGACTAAGATGTGACTGGAATTAATCGCATTTGTGTAATCTGACTGCTAAAACTAAGTTTCGTGTCATAGACAACACCGTAAGTCGGCTTTGACAATAGTTTTTCATGTGTGAAAAGGTGAAAGTACGTCATTTACATTTCAAGGTACAAAGTCAATAAAATTTATCACCACCCATGTATTGTTGTGAAATTGCTATGTCAACATACCATTTTCAACATTGGAACTCAATATTTACATCTCTGTTATTTTGAATTAATGCAGGCTCCCTGTCTTTAAAAATCTTCTGTCTAAAAACTGGTGGCGCTTAACTTCTTGTTCTGAGTATATATAAGCATGTCCCAAGCATGATTTCAGTAGAGTTTGGTTAATCATGATAAGTATTTTTCAAGTGCGTAAAAGAAATAACTCTCTTTTGAAAAACATAGTGGTTGAATGATCAAAGCATCGAAACTACTGCTGTAGTTACGATGTTTTTATTATTCGACAACGCTCAAGTCATAAAAGGGGAGCGGATGGACGGTATTCTTCTTTTGTCAGAGTTGTCATCCTTTATCCTATATATTCTTTGGTTGTCGCATACTGAGTGCGTTAAGATTTAAAATTTCTAGTTACGCCTATGTTTTTAAGGAAGAAGATTATTTCAAAAAATTTAATTGTAGTTGTGTCCATCAAATTTTGTGCATTCTGATTGGCTGAAAAGTTGGTTTTATTCTTCAATGAAAATAATTTTGAGTACACAGCTGTATTGAAAACTTCAACAAAAATAGTCCTGTAAGAAATCTGTTTCTTCAGTGACAAATCTTTACATTTTTGCTTCTTTATATTAAATTATAAGAGATGAAGATAATATTTTTGATTTCATGGAGCTATGAAACTAAAAACCTAATCCCAATCATATATGAATTCGCTTCGCGTTTTCATACAGTGTGATTTGGTTTTTAGTTTCATACCTCAATGAAATCAACAAAAAAGCGACAGCTCAGTCGTAGCACTTTAGTTACCAGCTCGATCAGGAATCCTTAATAATATGTCCCAAGCATCATTCCTGTGAAGTTTTGTTGAATTCTGACCAATAGTTTCAAGGGACATAATTTAAGAAAACGTTTGCACACGCACGGACGCACGCACGGACAAACACAAAACGGACAAAAGGCCAATGCAATAGCCCATTGAACTTAGTCCAGTGGGCGGCAAAATGATCAATTGTTGTTGCCCCAATGAAAGATTATAGATCAATTGTACACTGTATTAAACAAATGCTTAAATCCGATCACGACACACCAACTCTAAAATTAAAAACTTTTGTCCCGAAATATATGAGCAACACAAAATATTTGGGCGACAAATACGATGCAACTACATCTTATTCAAGCTGTTGATACAACTTATAAGCCGCCAATCAACCGAAAATCAAAATTACCGTGGCAGAAAATGACGGAATTTGAGTGAAAAGTCGTTCAATTATGAAATAATTTTATTTTCGCGTTGATGTGTCAATGAATAAAATCTGATGATGGAGGAATTATATGCAAAAGATAAAATCCCCGCCCTCGGATTTTGCTTTGCATATAACTCCTCCCCAAATCAGACTGATTATTCATGGAAACATCCACGCGAAAATGAAATTACTTCTCTTATAACACGATCAAAACTCTGAAATTAGTTCTATAATCCTTATCTATTGTGAAATAATAGTCCATGAGCCAGAAAGGGTTTTGTTCCCCCCCCCCCCCCCAAGGGGAATTTTGTAGACCATATTTTTCTGAAAGTCCATGGTATGTAGAACATTTTGAGACATGTTAGCACTCTGGCGAGTGGGGCTTTTGTAAGATACGTTACTTTAAAGTAGCACACCCCTCAAAATTTTGAAAATGAATTATAAAAGAGTACCCAAAAAATTGAAGTTAAAATGACAAAAAGTTGACTTCTTATACATATATTTGTGTTACTGATTAGCTGTAGGGTCCATTTATGGAACTTTTTGAAAAGTCTGGTCATCTTAAGAGTCGTGATATTGCAGTAAAATACGTTACCCTTAAATTTCAAAGAAAACTATGAATATAGAAATTAATTGTCTATCCCTGCCTCACTGGGAATTTTGTTAACATTGCCTGTGTGATAGTCCATGGTATATAAAACATTTTGAGACTTGTTAGCACTCTGACAAGTGGGGCGTTAGTGAGATACGTTACCTCAAAGTGAATTACCTATCAAATTTTCAAGACAAGATTTTAGGTTTGTACAGTGAAAAAGTGAGTCAAAATGACCAGAAGTGATCTTTTAATACCAAAATTTATGTTGCCTAATGTATGTAGAGCAAATTAATACTAATACTTTGTAAATAAATCCCCATTGAAGGCATGATATGGAAGTAAAATACGTTACTTTTGAATTTCGAAGAAAGGCACATAGATAGGAATGATTTTTCCATAGCTGCCCCATTGGGAAGATTGTTAACATTGCTTTTCTAAAAGCCTATGCAATGTTGAGCATTTTGAAACTTGTTAGCAGTCTGGCCACTGGGGCAAATGCGAGATACGTTACTTTAAATAAACCGACCCATAAAATTTTCATAAAACAATTTCAGTTGTTTGTCTTGTTATAGAAATTACCTGTAATTTAGTAAATATTAAATGATATTTAGTGTTTTGTTTATGATATTTGTGATTCTGGAGATAGTTGAAGCTCATTTATATTATGACTTGAAAAATATAGCCCTTACAAGTAATGTATGGGAGTAAAATACGTTACATTTAAATTTCAATTTAATTCATTCAAAAGAAATGTTATATTCATCAATGCTATACTGAATGTTTCGTTCACTGTGTTTTTCTATAAGCTTCTGTTCTTTGGGAGATTTTTTTTTATGCATCTGCCAATCAAGATATTTGCAAAATACGTTACTCTAAAGTAACCAATTTACCCATCAAATACCATAGGCTTATTCATATCTCATCTGATTGCAATTATTGTAAAATCCCTCATTGTCTTAATCAACTGAAAACCACAACTATTTAAAGTATTTTTAAGGTATCAATATATATTTCAATCATTTCAAGACTCATTGTGGTTTTAAAAGCATGCAAAATACGTTACCATTTATTTATAGGTATAATAATTATTGAGCCGCTATCATAGTTTATGGAAATGCACCAAATTCAATGTTGAGGCAGCTTTGAAACACACTGTTGAGGCAGCTTATGGTTTCTTTTATGTTTGAGACTTTTTTCACATTTTCAGAATAAAAAACAAGTTATATATGTTACTTCTAATGATAAGAGACAGTTTTCATTGTGAAAAATGATGACCAAATAGATGAAAAAAGCGGTTCCTACAATATTTTTTAAGTAATAGTTCCATCAACTTAGTACAAAAAAGTTAAAAATATTTCTTAGAGTTGATCACGATCGTAGCCCAGTTGGTAGCACATTTGATTTGGTAGCGCAGTTGACTCCATATCATGTGTACAAGGTTTCATCAGCCAGTACAAACGAGTTGATTATCATTCATCTTCGTTGTATAAGCAGCTAGAGGCTTTAAAAGGATGATGTGATGAATGGAATAATGTGTACGATAAATACAAGGAATTCATGGTTAGGTGGATAAGCCACCTTGATAAGAGTGTTATACTGTTAGAATGGCCTGGAAATTCTTTGAAACATTTTAGCTCTCTATTGTTTCCAATTGATTGCAAAAGTACATTGCATGCAATCCTAGTTTTGCCGAGAAACTGTGCGATTCAGATCAATACTGAAAATTTACATGAGTATGACCATATTATATTCAAATGAATAGAACATTGCCATATACATTTTGATTTAGCTATCAAAGAGAGTAATATATGTTACATTTAAAAGACCCTTTTTTAGAAAATTAAACATAATTGCTGCTTCCGAATGACAATTAGATGCACACCATTTGTTATGCTCTTGAACATGATTAGTTCTTACAAAAGTAAAGATTTTAGTAAAACAAAGTAACTATGCTTTATATATATTTTGAACTAGATACAGACTACAAGTAATTTTATGCAAAAAGAAACATATCTTAGATAGAATTAGAGCTTCTTTTATATCTTACATTCTGAAAAATTAAATGAATAATGATAAATTGCTTAAGCAATAGAATTTTATCAATATCAAGCCCTCATTCAAATACAACCCGACACTTGATTCATAAAAATAAGAAAATTGCATGATGGGTCTATAACTCGCATGCTTATAAGAGCTTTATAGGTGTTAATGTGTACATGGCTGGTGATTTAACATTCTATTTGCATTCCTGTTTGACATTGCTGGCTGACTTTCAATATACATGTACATGCAGTTTGTGTTAAAGTAAACAAAAGAATTGAAAAATGCCCATTCTAATTAATATACTCATGGTTCTTTGGCATAACTCTCATATTTTTCTCATGTGCACAAGTACAAGACTCTTCTACAAACCATTAACTTTTATTCTAACCACTTGGCCAACATTCCAGACAAACAATTTGAAAAATATGCGGTAAAACCAAAATATCCATCTTATTCAAAGAGAAACAATAATTTTGATTTAAATGGCTACAGTATTGACACTGGAGTGCATTTAAGATAATTGTGACTTGTTTCATACAAATGGTAACATACGTTACTAGATTATGACCATCGGTATTCTGTTTCAAAACATCTATAGGCAACAAATAAAACCATGCACGAAATTAGAGATAAATGATATACATGCTTAAGTGACTAAGTTATTTTGAAAAAAGTTTCAATTAATTAAATTATTTTAGCTGTCATGCTGCATTGTGTGATTGATAGATACGTTATTGCACTGAACAGATATTTCCCTATGATGAAATTAAACAATGGGTATAGTACAACACAAAGTACATATCCATATCTATCAAAAAGCCAGTATTTGTACTGAATATTTCAGGATGTTTGTAATTTCTAATGTAAAATGATTATCAAGATCTGAGCTGATTTAGAAGGGTGTAGGTATTTTGATTTCAGCAATTGGGTATACATGTATTAATGATTTGGCTATTTCAAAATTATAATCTCAAATCTTGTTATGAAATTTTTAACCTTGTGGGATCCCGGATGGGATACTACAAATGATACTAACTCCAATTTGTGTTATTTATCACTTTACATTAAAAGACAAAATGTAAAAACTAGCATTTAATAAGAATTTCCTTCTTGGGTGTTCAAAGATATAACATTGACTTCTCAATTAAGGTCTAAATTTAAATACCATAAGTGCTACAGGATCTTTGATCTTTTGTTGGTCACGCATTTGCATTCAGTACCGATGCATTTTCTAAGAAAGAGAACTGAGAGCTATAAATTCAAAGAATTTTAATTCTTATTTATAAAAAATAAAGCAGTTTAAACGGGTTTTGGTAAAATATTTTCAGGTAACGTATGTTACAACATTCCTTTAGAGACATTAAGCATTTGTTGTTATAAGAACATCAGTTATAAATGATATTCTTGTATTATTTTGCATGATCAGAGTAGTAAATTGCACCTGCCATTATCATTTCTGCTTATGAACGGTATATGAAATTACATTGTATTAAGGGCTTGAAATGACATGTGCTCAAGTCTTTTCATTACTACGTATAAAACAAGTAATATGCAGGCCTATATAAACTATATAAATATGAATTCATCATATTATCTTGTGAAATTTGCCAACAAGTGTTGACTTTGAATATTTTTGGCGCCGAAATGCCAACATCTTTAAACAGGCGAATATTGAGAAACAATTTTGTAATTGTAACGTATATTTCTCCTTTTTTCTTGAATCAGACAGGATTCTGTGGATGTTTTATCACCCATACTCAAGAATCATGTATGAGATAGTACTAAAAATCGCAATTTGCCCAAAGAATTTCACAAAATTGGAGCAAAATGTAGCATTTCATAAGGATCTAGGGTGGGTGATTTCAAAGTAACGTATCTTACAAAAGCCCCACTTGCCAGAGTGCTAACATGTCTTAAAATGTTGCTTATACATGTACCTTTCAGAAAATCATAGTGAACAAAATTCCCCTTGGGGGGGGGGGGGGGACAGGGGTCCCAGTAGCCCATAGTCTATAAGTTCTATGTAATTTCTTCTTATTTCACATATAGGCTATGCGTTGGCCAATCGATTTTTGATTTCCGAAAAGCAACAGTCTGCATGATGTATCAGTCGTTCATCTTCTAATACAAAATACTGGACCGCCGGTGTGACAGTAACAGCGGCTAAGATGAGCCGGGTCGCCGATACTCTGCGCTTGATCTATTCGGGTTTAGATAACGCCAACAGTGCGAGGCTCGTACCACGGACCTCAAACTCAGAGGTAGCCTGAGTGCCTAAACGACGAGCCTACCATCCGAGCCGCAGTCGGAGGTCAAGTTTACGCAGTGTCTTATTTTATTTTTTTGTTTTTTAGCTAGCAAAGCGTCAGCTTTGCTGGCTTCAGTTAACATACAAAATTTTGAGAAAGCCAAAAAGTTCAAATGAGTGCAAACTGCCCTCGGCGGCTTTACCACTAAATACATGAACGCTTTCGCCATAAAAGGTAGTTCTCCCGTAATGTTAAACCGATTCAAGGAAAACGTCATGTTATTTGGCTCCGGACGTTGTACGAATTTACCTAATAAAGGATTTAAAGTAAGTCCACACGTGCAAAAAGTCTATAATCAAGGCGAACATACATATTATAGCTGACCAAAACAATTCATGTGCGGGGTAATACACTGTCGCTAAATGAATACGCAATCTTGTCGGGTGGGCGACGCGCTATTACCGCTTGTCATTACCTTTCTTTGCCGGATGCAGATGGCGAGGAACTCCTCTGATGGGCTTATTGAAACAAACGAAATTCAAATCAGGAAATTATTCGTAAGATCGAATTTAATTTATACAGCTCTGACCGATAACTTGATTTCGAAATATCCCTCTCCAAAAGTCTTAAAATAGATCTACGGATATTTTACCCGAAATGTATGTAGATGCTACCGGAAAACATTTCCGAAAGGTCAATCGACTATCCTCGTTTATAAACGGCATTTTCAGAGAATAAGAGGAAATCCCAATGACGTCATATAAAGTGTCTGCAGCAATATGTCTGACGAGAGATTTGAAATGACGAGGTTTTCTTGTCTTCTGTTATTCGGATAATTCTGCATAATTTTAAATAAGTTTAGAACATTTATTTGCACACCACCTAGTGCGTTCGTCACCTTTGGAACGACAGTGCGATAACAATAAAGCTGCATTAATCATCAGTTTCCGCAGTATCGCCGGATGCCAAAACATTGTAACTAAAATTTGGGCAAGCCGAATTTCCTAGGCCCGACGCACAAGATACATCCAAGGACCGATTTCAAATAGAAACTCCTCAGTCTCTCATAGCAGTTTTAATGATTTATTTAATTCAAGTAATAAAAGGTGATTTTGCAACCAACCTACAGCTTAAGGTTAAAGCTAGGTGTTTTAACGCTTGGAAGTCGTTTATTCTTAAAGAACTACCCAGAATGATGGACTTTGGGGGCAAAATTTAAACTTATTTTTAATAAGGAAACAAGCATTTTACAAAATTTGCAGGAAAAGGAAAGCGTGTGTGTATGAAGGAGGGGGTTAAAAATTCCTTACTTTGTAAAATAAATCCTGAAATTCCAACGTGGTATTACAAAAATTCGTGATTTTTGCCCTTATCGAGAGCACTGTAAGACTGCAGTTTCGGCCCCCTCATACTTTATTAAGCTCGTTAGGGCAAATCGGGCTTCGGTATGGTGAGCTGTGTTATAATTAGATATCCATTGTACGTCGTTCGTCATCAACTCTCTTCAGTATTCATATCAAAGGGGCGACAATTCATGAATATTGAATAGTAATGTTTGTCATGTCATTTAGATGAACCATTTGAATTAAAATTTGAAATATTTCATATGGAAACACGAGGAAAGGTTACCTTTTGACCTTTTTTTTTTAAATTTATATTCTAAGGGCCATACATTTAGCGCATTAATGATGAAACTTGTTCAGTTTGTTAGTCAAAATGATAAAACCTTCTGAAATAGGAAAGCCTTTCATCTGAAAATACAAACGTAGGGACATGAAAATTTGACTCATCCGTGATGAACAATGACCAAAATACTTATTATGTCAGAAATGGGATCCAATTAGAAAATAAGAACATTTGAACAGGAAAAAGAAAGGAAAATTGGGATTTATGAGAAATATTTCACACTCACGGTTGAACAGCGTATTAGAATGTGGATATCCAAGAATGACACATGTGTGCAAAGTAATGACTTAGTTTGACCAGAATTTTCACTATGTTCACTATATTGTACGGTCACTTGGATGAACTTTATTCATATAAGGACTCGCTCGAAAGTATGCTTTTTAACCGTCCTCGCTTTATTTTAACCCTGATTTTGTATCATTATAATTTTTCAAAAGGAAGATATTACTAAAATATATATGCTTTGCTAGCTTTCAGTACTTTGATTCAACGACGGGACCAGTTGATTAAGGGTTTCTCGTCACTTTACTTGACACTGAGTCAGCCTCTGGATCATAGTTCGCTTTCTTCATGCCTGTTGTGTTATGATAGATCTAATATCTTTATTCACGAGGCAATTTCAGAATATCTAGATTCGTATTTTGGGTACACAGTTTCATGCTCATTCATTATCGTGTTTAAAGATATGACTTTTATTGTTTGAACAGAATCGTTTTTTTTTTTTTGTTTTTTTTTAAAATATTGCGAATTAAAAAAAAACATAGGGTCCATATTTTCGAGTTAGAATAGCCAACCGCCGAGAAGACCGGCTAAAGCGAGATAACCCAAATGTTTCCAACCAAGGGAGATCATTGTGCCTCATGCAAGTGTGGCGGATCAAATTACATGGGTATTTATTTGTTGTTAAATGGTGAATTAAAGTTAAATAGACGTGCGGAGCAGAACCAGTACCTATTCTACAGGTAGGACATTAGTATTTGCCGTGCAGAAAAGATGTAATTATGACCATGTCTATGTCTATATAGCTCGACGATGGTGTGAAACGTCTCCCTCTTTTTGAACTTTGCAAGGTCTGAAACTAACTTTTTTTTATAAGTAATCAGCTGGCTGACGCAAGAATGTGCGCAAATGAATGTATTATTTAATTTGAAAAGAGATCGTTTTATCACTTGCGTTTTAAGTTGAATTTGACCATCATAAATCGTTACATGAGTACATGCACATGTGTACGTGTTGGCTCTGTCGCCAACCGTCAACTTCCATCAAGGGAGTTAACCCATTTCACTTAAATCTAAGTACGAGAAGAATTCAAAACTTACGTTTACCACGGTAGGCCTATATGCGGTCTGGTCTTCGATGAAACAAGTTATCATAGGCGTAGCTAGGGTTTTGAAATTTTTACGCATTTCGAAGGTGACCACCAAGGAGTAAATAGGATAAAGGCGGTATGTGGACTGTGACTAAGGACGTATGTCTTCCACCCGCTCCTCGTTAATATGATTTGAGCGTTGTCGAATAATCAAACATCGTAACTACAGCTTAAATAAGCTGTAGTTTCGATGTTATGATCAATCATCAACGAGATTTTTCGAAAGAAGATTTATTTGTATTACGAAATTGCGTAATGTGCGTAATGGGAGCTACGCCCTTGGTTATGTTACAAAACTTAGATCCGTCACTCAAATACCATCCGCTGCAAATTACGTTGGCCATCTATTGGTAATAGAGATCAGATCATTTAGAGATCAATCGGAAATCGTAAATTTTCCCGGCACCGGCCTTGGGCTGGTCAACCTAGCGGTGGCGGGCCGTGCTCCGGCTAGGGTACCGAGTCGGTAAGGCGGGTAGTGTCACATTTATAAATACTGTAATGTTAAGTTTTTACAAAAGGCTCTTTGTTGATTCCGGTAATAAAATCACTGAGTTACTCAATAAGTCCTGGCAAATCTCATCATCATCATCCAATTTCCATCATGAAATACAACCGGTCGGAATACCGGTGGTGTGTGTCACAAGGATTGTTTAGTTATTAAGAAGTCAGAAGGCGATAACCGTAGAATAAATAGGATAAAGGCGATATGTGGACTGTGAGAAAAGACAAATGCCCTACGTTCGCTCCCTTTTTATGATCATCAGTGAGCGTTGGTGAATAATCAAAACATCGTAACTACATCTCGAATAACTGTAGTTTCGACGTTATGATCATTCATGTATTTTTCAGCAGAGGATAATTTCTTTTACGCACCTACGTAAATTGCGTAATGGGAGTTACGCCCTTGTCACCGATGAAACAATTAGTTCAGCAGAGCCTGAAAAGACAAGTAGGGCGGGCCCAGTCGCCCATGGCCCGCTATATTTTGGGCCGGACCCCTAGATCTTTTTGGAAATACATATACCTCTCATGTTAATTCATGATTGAATCTTGAAAGTCTGGGCCCCTAAGTTCAATTTGTTACAGTACTAATTTTCACTGAGTTGCCGATTTGTCACAGGCTTCGTAATTTCGGGCCAAGGCTGATCCTTATTACGTTCAAATCATCAAGTTAAGCCTTTGAGTTGCATTTCCCTGAATGGCTTTACATGTGTGCAACATTAAGACAGTCTGTATCCATTCAGTTTGTTCCTAGTCTTGGCTACGGATCTTTTGACTCCTTTTAAAATTATATAACATTGACTTCTCAATTAAGGTCTAAATTTTAATACCATAAGTGCTACAGGATCTTTGATCTTTTGTTGGTCACGCATTTGCATTCAGTACCGATGCATTTTCTAAGAAAGAGAACTGAGAGCTATAAATTCAAAGAATTTTAATTCTTATTTATAAAAAATAAAGCAGTTTAAACGGGTTTTGGTAAAATATTTTCAGGTAACGTATGTTACAACATTCCTTTAGAGACATTAAGCATTTGTTGTTATAAGAACATCAGTTATAAATGATATTCTTGTATTATTTTGCATGATCAGAGTAGTAAATTGCACCTGCCATTATCATTTCTGCTTATGAACGGTATATGAAATTACATTGTATTAAGGGCTTGAAATGACATGTGCTCAAGTCTTTTCATTACTACGTATAAAACAAGTAATATGCAGGCCTATATAAACTATATAAATATGAATTCATCATATTATCTTGTGAAATTTGCCAACAAGTGTTGACTTTGAATATTTTTGGCGCCGTAATGCCAACATCTTTAAACAGGCGAATATTGAGAAACAATTTTGTAATTGTAACGTATATTTCTCCTTTTTTCTTGAATCAGACAGGATTCTGTGGATGTTTTATCACCCATACTCAAGAATCATGTATGAGATAGTACTAAAAATCGCAATTTGCCCAAAGAATTTCACAAAATTGGAGCAAAATGTAGCATTTCATAAGGATCTAGGGTGGGTGATTTCAAAGTAACGTATCTTACAAAAGCCCCACTTGCCAGAGTGCTAACATGTCTTAAAATGTTGCTTATACATGTACCTTTCAGAAAATCATAGTGAACAAAATTCCCCTTGGGGGGGGGGGGGACAGGGGTCCCAGTAGCCCATAGTCTATAAGTTCTATGTAATTTCTTCTTATTTCACATATAGGCTATGCGTTGGCCAATCGATTTTTGATTTCCGAAAAGCAACAGTCTGCATGATGTATCAGTCGTTCATCTTCTAATACAAAATACTGGACCGCCGGTGTGACAGTAACAGCGGCTAAGATGAGCCGGGTCGCCGATACTCTGCGCTTGATCTATTCGGGTTTAGATAACGCCAACAGTGCGAGGCTCGTACCACGGACCTCAAACTCAGAGGTAGCCTGAGTGCCTAAACGACGAGCCTACCATCCGAGCCGCAGTCGGAGGTCAAGTTTACGCAGTGTCTTATTTTATTTTTTTGTTTTTTAGCTAGCAAAGCGTCAGCTTTGCTGGCTTCAGTTAACATACAAAATTTTGAGAAAGCCAAAAAGTTCAAATGAGTGCAAACTGCCCTCGGCGGCTTTACCACTAAATACATGAACGCTTTCGCCATAAAAGGTAGTTCTCCCGTAATGTTAAACCGATTCAAGGAAAACGTCATGTTATTTGGCTCCGGACGTTGTACGAATTTACCTAATAAAGGATTTAAAGTAAGTCCACACGTGCAAAAAGTCTATAATCAAGGCGAACATACATATTATAGCTGACCAAAACAATTCATGTGCGGGGTAATACACTGTCGCTAAATGAATACGCAATCTTGTCGGGTGGGCGACGCGCTATTACCGCTTGTCATTACCTTTCTTTGCCGGATGCAGATGGCGAGGAACTCCTCTGATGGGCTTATTGAAACAAACGAAATTCAAATCAGGAAATTATTCGTAAGATCGAATTTAATTTATACAGCTCTGACCGATAACTTGATTTCGAAATATCCCTCTCCAAAAGTCTTAAAATAGATCTACGGATATTTTACCCGAAATGTATGTAGATGCTACCGGAAAACATTTCCGAAAGGTCAATCGACTATCCTCGTTTATAAACGGCATTTTCAGAGAATAAGAGGAAATCCCAATGACGTCATATAAAGTGTCTGCAGCAATATGTCTGACGAGAGATTTGAAATGACGAGGTTTTCTTGTCTTCTGTTATTCGGATAATTCTGCATAATTTTAAATAAGTTTAGAACATTTATTTGCACACCACCTAGTGCGTTCGTCACCTTTGGAACGACAGTGCGATAACAATAAAGCTGCATTAATCATCAGTTTCCGCAGTATCGCCGGATGCCAAAACATTGTAACTAAAATTTGGGCAAGCCGAATTTCCTAGGCCCGACGCACAAGATACATCCAAGGACCGATTTCAAATAGAAACTCCTCAGTCTCTCATAGCAGTTTTAATGATTTATTTAATTCAAGTAATAAAAGGTGATTTTGCAACCAACCTACAGCTTAAGGTTAAAGCTAGGTGTTTTAACGCTTGGAAGTCGTTTATTCTTAAAGAACTACCCAGAATGATGGACTTTGGGGGCAAAATTTAAACTTATTTTTAATAAGGAAACAAGCATTTTACAAAATTTGCAGGAAAAGGAAAGCGTGTGTGTATGAAGGAGGGGGTTAAAAATTCCTTACTTTGTAAAATAAATCCTGAAATTCCAACGTGGTATTACAAAAATTCGTGATTTTTGCCCTTATCGAGAGCACTGTAAGACTGCAGTTTCGGCCCCCTCATACTTTATTAAGCTCGTTAGGGCAAATCGGGCTTCGGTATGGTGAGCTGTGTTATAATTAGATATCCATTGTACGTCGTTCGTCATCAACTCTCTTCAGTATTCATATCAAAGGGGCGACAATTCATGAATATTGAATAGTAATGTTTGTCATGTCATTTAGATGAACCATTTGAATTAAAATTTGAAATATTTCATATGGAAACACGAGGAAAGGTTACCTTTTGACCTTTTTTTTTTAAATTTATATTCTAAGGGCCATACATTTAGCGCATTAATGATGAAACTTGTTCAGTTTGTTAGTCAAAATGATAAAACCTTCTGAAATAGGAAAGCCTTTCATCTGAAAATACAAACGTAGGGACATGAAAATTTGACTCATCCGTGATGAACAATGACCAAAATACTTATTATGTCAGAAATGGGATCCAATTAGAAAATAAGAACATTTGAACAGGAAAAAGAAAGGAAAATTGGGATTTATGAGAAATATTTCACACTCACGGTTGAACAGCGTATTAGAATTTGGATATCCAAGAATGACACATGTGTGCAAAGTAATGACTTAGTTTGACCAGAATTTTCACTATGTTCACTATATTGTACGGTCACTTGGATGAACTTTATTCATATAAGGACTCGCTCGAAAGTATGCTTTTTAACCGTCCTCGCTTTATTTTAACCCTGATTTTGTATCATTATAATTTTTCAAAAGGAAGATATTACTAAAATATATATGCTTTGCTAGCTTTCAGTACTTTGATTCAACGACGGGACCAGTTGATTAAGGGTTTCTCGTCACTTTACTTGACACTGAGTCAGCCTCTGGATCATAGTTCGCTTTCTTCATGCCTGTTGTGTTATGATAGATCTAATATCTTTATTCACGAGGCAATTTCAGAATATCTAGATTCGTATTTTGGGTACACAGTTTCATGCTCATTCATTATCGTGTTTAAAGATATGACTTTTATTGTTTGAACAGAATCGTTTTTTTTTTTTTTTGTTTTTTTTTAAAATATTGCGAATTAAAAAAAAACATAGGGTCCATATTTTCGAGTTAGAATAGCCAACCGCCGAGAAGACCGGCTAAAGCGAGATAACCCAAATGTTTCCAACCAAGGGAGATCATTGTGCCTCATGCAAGTGTGGCGGATCAAATTACATGGGTATTTATTTGTTGTTAAATGGTGAATTAAAGTTAAATAGACGTGCGGAGCAGAACCAGTACCTATTCTACAGGTAGGACATTAGTATTTGCCGTGCAGAAAAGATGTAATTATGACCATGTCTATGTCTATATAGCTCGACGATGGTGTGAAACGTCTCCCTCTTTTTGAACTTTGCAAGGTCTGAAACTAACTTTTTTTTATAAGTAATCAGCTGGCTGACGCAAGAATGTGCGCAAATGAATGTATTATTTAATTTGAAAAGAGATCGTTTTATCACTTGCGTTTTAAGTTGAATTTGACCATCATAAATCGTTACATGAGTACATGCACATGTGTACGTGTTGGCTCTGTCGCCAACCGTCAACTTCCATCAAGGGAGTTAACCCATTTCACTTAAATCTAAGTACGAGAAGAATTCAAAACTTACGTTTACCACGGTAGGCCTATATGCGGTCTGGTCTTCGATGAAACAAGTTATCATAGGCGTAGCTAGGGTTTTGAAATTTTTACGCATTTCGAAGGTGACCACCAAGGAGTAAATAGGATAAAGGCGGTATGTGGACTGTGACTAAGGACGTATGTCTTCCACCCGCTCCTCGTTAATATGATTTGAGCGTTGTCGAATAATCAAACATCGTAACTACAGCTTAAATAAGCTGTAGTTTCGATGTTATGATCAATCATCAACGAGATTTTTCGAAAGAAGATTTATTTGTATTACGAAATTGCGTAATGTGCGTAATGGGAGCTACGCCCTTGGTTATGTTACAAAACTTAGATCCGTCACTCAAATACCATCCGCTGCAAATTACGTTGGCCATCTATTGGTAATAGAGATCAGATCATTTAGAGATCAATCGGAAATCGTAAATTTTCCCGGCACCGGCCTTGGGCTGGTCAACCTAGCGGTGGCGGGCCGTGCTCCGGCTAGGGTACCGAGTCGGTAAGGCGGGTAGTGTCACATTTATAAATACTGTAATGTTAAGTTTTTACAAAAGGCTCTTTGTTGATTCCGGTAATAAAATCACTGAGTTACTCAATAAGTCCTGGCAAATCTCATCATCATCATCCAATTTCCATCATGAAATACAACCGGTCGGAATACCGGTGGTGTGTGTCACAAGGATTGTTTAGTTATTAAGAAGTCAGAAGGCGATAACCGTAGAATAAATAGGATAAAGGCGATATGTGGACTGTGAGAAAAGACAAATGCCCTACGTTCGCTCCCTTTTTATGATCATCAGTGAGCGTTGGTGAATAATCAAAACATCGTAACTACATCTCGAATAACTGTAGTTTCGACGTTATGATCATTCATGTATTTTTCAGCAGAGGATAATTTCTTTTACGCACCTACGTAAATTGCGTAATGGGAGTTACGCCCTTGTCACCGATGAAACAATTAGTTCAGCAGAGCCTGAAAAGACAAGTAGGGCGGGCCCAGTCGCCCATGGCCCGCTATATTTTGGGCCGGACCCCTAGATCTTTTTGGAAATACATATACCTCTCATGTTAATTCATGATTGAATCTTGAAAGTCTGGGCCCCTAAGTTCAATTTGTTACAGTACTAATTTTCACTGAGTTGCCGATTTGTCACAGGCTTCGTAATTTCGGGCCAAGGCTGATCCTTATTACGTTCAAATCATCAAGTTAAGCCTTTGAGTTGCATTTCCCTGAATGGCTTTACATGTGTGCAACATTAAGACAGTCTGTATCCATTCAGTTTGTTCCTAGTCTTGGCTACGGATCTTTTGACTCCTTTTAAAATTAAAAAATATATATATATATATATATATATATATATATATATATATATATATATATATATATATATATATATATATATATATATATATATATATATATATATATATATATATATATATATATATATATATATATATATATATATATATATATATAAATACATTATGTCGCTGCTCTGGCTACTAAATCATCGGCCCGTCTTTGATGGCACGCACACACGAAATTGTTGAAAATATGATGTACTAGCTCATTTATCTTTTTTCAGTCGTGATGAGTAAATACGAGGACTACAATCAAACTTGTCACAATTACGACTCAGTGAGAACTGCTGTAGGTTATGACGTTATAGCTGGGATGGTGCCTTATTATTGTGGAAAACAGCTGAAGGCGAGTTTATTACTTTAAATTCTTCCCCCTTGTATGTGACCCTATCGAGGTATAAATCATGATTTTTTTTGTGATTTAAGACAGACAGCTCATACGCATAGCCCGCCTCCTAGGTCTCCTGAACGAATTGCTAAATCACAATGAATTCTAATGACCGCTCTTTGTCCGTTGAATATAATCAGTCATAAAACCTTGAAAGAGAAGTATGTAGTATTTTTTTTTACTTCATGGAGGTTTAAACTAAGAACGCAATCACACTATGGATACGCGAAATTAACAAGTTGAATGAATCTTCTCTTCGACTTAACTCCTATTACTTAGGCAGTCTGACTAGAATCGACACTTTATGCACTATCCAGATGGTCCTTTTTTGCGTTACGGGTCACAAATATTATTTTCATTATCATTACCAATATGATTACTGTTTTGGCCGTATTGTTATAAGATATTGTTTCTTATGTCTTATTATTGTTTGTGCATTGCTCCTCGTATATAAATAGAAGATACATGCATGAAATCGTGTCCTAAGCTCTATACATGAACCTTGGGCTATTCTTTTGATTAAGTTCTTGGTATTTTTCAAAAAATACTTATAGGATCTACATATTCTTGATGCCGGATGTGGAACTGGAAATTATGCAGTCTCTCTATTGAATGCTGGTCTAGGTCACGTGACTCTCTTGGATGCGTCACGTGGTATGTTGGATAAAGCACGTGCAAAACTTCGGAACGAGATTTCCAGTGGAAGAGTAGTGGACGTTAAAGAGATCAAAATGCCCCCGATTCCGTATCCAGATGAGAATTTTGATGCAGTTATGTTTAACTTGGTTAGTATGTGATAGGTTGGCGATGTAGATAAAAATGACGTTACTTCTATCAAAATGATAAAAACGACGTTTCGGTTCGCAATCGACTTCATGCACATAATATTACTTTTCATTTTAGCACACTTTTCTCATCAAATGATTAAACAATTGGTTTGTATTATTGATCTATTTGTTGGTAGGGTGGTAATTTCGGACCTCTATGTCTGGGATCTGGGTGATAATGGCTTTGTCTATACCTTTTGTCTGGGCACTAATATTACGGGTTCAGCATCACAAGGGCTACAGTTCAAAACATCGTTAAATTGACACTCATACCGATCAAAATAATTCTTAATCATTCACTCAGAGCTCCATTCATTCATTCATTCATTCATTCTAAGCACTCACTCAATTCGATAAAAAAAAAAAAACGCCCTGGAATTATTAGAAAACATTTTAAAATCCTTCGAGGCTTTCAACAATAAATTCAAATCTATCTATTCATTCTACGATGTTATTAGCTGGTGTGGACTTCAAAGTGTCTGATTGGTCCACGGAGACGTACAAACAGAAAAATACGCATATTTTATTAAAGGGAAGTTATTATTATCGCTAATTTTGTTCATTTGAACAAAATTAGCAATATTGGATTACCTCTCTTTTATTTCATTAAAAAATCAGTCTATACACTCACTCATTTCATTCCGAAATCATTCCTAAATCATTCACCTTGTCAATTTCAAGATTTTGTTAACTGTAATATACTTTTTCAGGTTTTACACCATCTACAAGAAGATCCAGACGGAATACATTTCCCGGCCATCGAATCCGTCCTTAAAGAAGCCAGACGTGTTTTGAAGAAAGACGGTGTATTGACAATTTGCACAAACTGGCCGGAAAAATACCTTCCGCTTGTCTGGTTCACAAAACTTAACGAAGATATCATGCACAGACATAGCAAAAGCTTTCCCAACTTCAATCAGTGGCAAGAAATGTTCGAAAAATGTGGTTTTACATTCCTTAAGAAGTTGGATCACAATATGCCGGCACCGACGAATATGGTTAAAGGATTTTTAGACCCCCTTGGACCAACTAAAAAGGAGTGGCGCGATGGGAATTCGTATTGGGCGTCGGCAACTCCCGAGGAAATTTCCGAAATTGAATGGAAAGTGTTGGAAATGCATGAAAATGGGACACTCGACGATTTTTATAAGCAGCACAACAAAATCGACGGAATATTTTATCTGTCATTCATGTTTGCCATTCGAAAAGACTTGGAATAAATCAATTCGGTAAAAACAACCAGAGAATATATAGAGGATTATCGTTTGGTTCAGTGTAAGATCGATTTATATTTCATTGAGTGAACAACAAAAGCTATATTTTCACGAGTGACAGAGCCACGAGTGAAAATATAGCTTTTGTTGTTCCCGGAATGAAATAATAATCGATCTTACTCGAAACACAAACGATAAATCTATTTCTTTATTGCAAAAATGAGACAAAATTTGGAATTTCTAGGACATATTTTCGTAAAGCGCGTCATTTTGCACGTGATTGCTATGCAACGTTCATTTTGACGTCACTTATTTTGCCCCGCAAAGATGACGTCAGATAGGATGAAATGCACAAAAGTAGGGTGTAAGTTTTTGATAATTTTACTGCTTTTTCGGTGAGATTATCAAGTCATAATCTACCGTTATTTCTCGATAAACCACCAAAAAGCATTAAAGAAAGATCATTTTTATAAACAACACAATAAAATCGACTGAATATTTGATTCGTCTTTTATGTTGCCGTTCGAAAAGACTTGGAAAAAGTTTATGTAAACTTAATCGTTTAAGAGCGATAATCTCTACTGCGGCTGTCTACGGTGGCAGCTTTTAGTCACGAGATACCATGATGTAATAGTATGATGATGATCTGAAAAATATCACAATAAGATTAGGCTTCCTTTTACTTTATCTTGAAAGTATAATGGAATAATTTTGGCCATGCGATTCAATATAATAGTATAATGATAAACTATACACTTTCAAGATAAGTAAAAGTTATCTGGAATTTTTATCAAGATAGTATGGCAGCATATTTCAGCCACAAGATTTTGAGAAAGCTGTTTCATCCATCCTGGTAAAATAAAGTTTCGGGGAAATTTCATCATGATAAATGCATTTTCATGGTTAGATTATCTTGATTATCACTTTATCTCGAATGGTGATTTCTAACACAAAGGCAATCAGCTGACATCAAGATAATTTGTGATAGAATTATATTGTCTGTGTGTTAGCAATATAAACTTGGTATCTCGCAGTACATGTAGTTGTTTCTCGCATTATCAATCTTGTCTTCTTTAACACACACTTACGCCTTTAATTTGAGACGGGCTGATTTTAATCTCGTCTAGTATTAGAAAGTTATTCGGCAAGCTCGTCAAGGTTCGATTAATAATATTTCTATTCAGACGCGGTTAAGATCAAGGCACGAAATTATAAAATTTACTCACTCTCTACTCAAGACTTTCTCAAATTTCAGCTTGAGATTAAAAATGGATTTCTATTTAATTACTAAATTTTGTGGTATGAACATAAAAAATGATACTGATAAAATGTAATAAATGGTAACTTGTTAACATTTCTTTTGTGTTAGTAAATTTATTTGAATTCTAAATTTGAGAAAATTCTCAGTTAAGCATGAAAAGGGTAGTATGACGTGGGACCCAGATCTCGAACAAAATTTCATTAAAAATGTATTTTATTAGATGTGCATGTACATCTAGTTTTATGATCAGGATATTTTGATACTTTTATTAATGTACCTTCAAATCAACAACTAATATCGAGATAAATTCATTGAAATAAGTCATCGTATTTGTTGACAACCTAAACGTCATAACTATAGCTTAAATAAACTGTAGTTTTCGCTTTGGCTTATCCCCTAGGCATTTTCCCCTGATATTTTGATACTGAATTACAGAGTACATGTATCACTATTTGGATGATAGTAGATTTGGCGATTATGATCTGCCCTTAAATTAAGAACCTGATATGGATACCTGAACGGCAATAGTAGGCATAATTTAATTATATCTAGCAACAAACTTTGATTTTATTATGAAAATTTTGACATTGACCGTGGTAGTTTTCAATGCATGTCTCGTAATACAAATATGCCACTATAATTCTTTTCAGCTCTTGTTTGTGAAATTGTGGCTCACTTTGAACGCCAAATACAAAATCTCTCAAAATTTATTTTGACCTATCTAGATTTCCGTTTCTTTCAACTGTAAATGACGGGGTCCAATCAAGAATTCCACCCGGTTCTACAGAATAAACCTTACGCTTCCTAGTGTACGGAAATATCCGAGTAATATTCCGATTGGAAAAGGACCGTGTACAAACCCTGGATTTTGTGCCACTTGGATTTTTTAATTACTGAAAATAATATTGATTAACACTTTCCTGTATTACAAAATTTTGGACCTGTCCAAATTCAAAGGTTTTGGAGACGAAAATTTAAAGTGGATTTAATTTGAAAAATAACCATTCTGTAGGGTAGAAAATTTTGTAGAAAAAAAAAGAAGAAAAAGAAGAAATTGTTTGTTACAAACAATTTCTTCTTTTTTCTACACTGTTTTGTCAATTACAAAACCATAGGGACGTAAAAACCAGGGATTGGACAGGAAAGGGTTAATACCGAATAAAGCATCACTTTTACCGAAACTTCATGGACAGCCCTCCTACTAGAAAGATATTAAGAAAATCAACAATCGTGGCGTCTGTACCGCGACAAGTCATGACGTCAACGCACAACTTCTGATGATTATTAACGGTAATCAGTAAATTTGGTTTACTCATCTTTATCAAAGGCAATAACAAGGGCTTGTGAGCCCTTAATAATCCAAAGTAAGCCAAAAGTATTGTTGAGAAAATCGTCTCGAGGATCTCAGGTTCACTAGATCAAATACTGAGTCTTGTAGCCCCGTCGGGCGTTACAGAGTCCCAATTTTTCATTAACCGTAATTGTTTTTCTTTTATTAGGACAAGGCCCATCCGGTTGCGTCAGTTTTAACTGTAGAGTTTTCGAAGTAAAATTGGGTCAAAACCATACCTTTATCTGCTTTTTTCCTGTATATTGATCAAAGAGAACACGTCTGGTATATCCGGGGTGGGATGAGGGGGGGGGGGGGGCTTATTTACACTTCGAAATCTTTAAACGTCTGTTCAGTAGCCAATAGACAGATTTCAATCAAAATTGACCGAAATGTTCCTTGTGTGACCTTTCATAAAACTTGTGTCATGGAATTTTGATTGGGACCGAAAATGGACATTGCAGGGATGGGTTTATTCTGACCCCTCTTTTCTTATTGCAAGTTTCATCTGATCCATCTTATATCGTATCGATGTGCGGAGCTATTTAGGACCAGTTTTGTCATTTATTCTATCATCTATTTTTTGTCGAATAAAACCTTTTCATCCTTATTTGGGGGGAATACCTGATGCGAACTTGATTATTACCCGATAAGCATCTGTCTTCATTGTTATTCGCTCGAAATTTTATACGCCGGCAAAAAATCTAACATCTCCGCCTGTCCGTTCCGCTGTCTAACTGTGCGGCGTTTTCTTCTTCACACGTCCCTCCTTCATTTGGAGCGGATTTAATGCACATTAAAACAGAATATTCCTTACCATGCGTATATTGTCGCGGTTTGTTGATAGGCCTATGCTGCGTAACTGAAAAGCCTGGGGCCTTAATGTTTTTTTTTTCTATATACACCATTTCTCCTACAAGTACGGGTGGATTTGCGTTAAAAAACTTCCACCTGAGAATGTTCCTTGCCATGTGACATTGCAAAATTGTAGCGATTTGAAGTCGCGTCATTGTTAAGGAGTATTCGTGTAAAATTTCTTTTCAATGCCCGGGAACTTGCCCTTCTCTGACATACTGGCTTTCATAGGAAAGAGTTCGTCTTGTGAATTTGAGCGTATTTAACCGCGATTTCATTTAATGCAGCTTCTTAGAAATGGGTCCTTCATTTCTATAAAATGTCTTTTGTTGGCGTTTCTTGAGTCATAATGTCCTAGATCTATTCAGGCCGGTCCGTGCTGATGCGTTTTTTTTTGACGTCAGTATCTTTCAGAGATAACGTCACAAATAAATAACTTTAGGTAGGTCTAGCTTATTCATTTATTGACTTGAAAATCCATAATGTTTGATTCATAAAACGTGCAAAACATTCTTGACAATCACATGCACAGTCCTGAATAACGTGTGTACACAACAACCCTCCGTCTAGTCTGCTCACGGGATGTATATCACACTAAAGGGGTTTTCTATTCTAATAATAACCTTGATTATGACACAAAGGTTTCGCGTGGTCATCTGCTGCCCACAATAAATATCGACTGTCATTAAAGTGGTCAGGGGAATAAAAGCCGTTAAATAATATCAATAAACTCGGTCGCATATGTCAACAAAATATTGGAAATCAACGATCCGTGAAAATGTAAATATGACCTTTGACACATCGCGGATAACGGAACGTTGCACTCTCATTGGCTGAAATCCAATCTCATTCACACGTGCTGAAACAAAGCGAAGTTGGAGAGAAAAGGATTTCCCGTTCTTTGTGAGGGATTTTCCCGATTTCGGGGCTGATTTCACGATTTTATGTTACACATGGTTTTGAATACACTCAAAGTACATGGCAGGATTTAAGTTGGGAATCGTGCGACTCGGTCGTGCCGCTGGGAAAGTAAGTATTTAATTTTATTGTGTTAGATTCACTTTCTCTCGTTGGGAAGCCATTTTCGTCCGCCATGAGTTATCGTTATTGATTGCCTACATGTATAATTTGCATAATGAATGTGCTTAAAGATTTGCCTTTTTCGTCATTAAAATTTCAGCATAAACCTCTTTTTACAAATCTTGTTCCGATAATTAATAGTTAATTCGGGTGTTAACACTTTAGTCCTAGTAGAAAAACAATCAAATTGTGATTACATTGACAAAAATATGAAATTGAAATTGAATTGTTTTGCATTGCATTTAAAATATTTTAGCTGTCCTTGAAAAATAAAATAAAATTAAAAGCAACACAAACCTGGTCATATTCCACTTACTTAGCAAAAAAATTTATTTCTCTAATCTCTAGATACCATATTTTTTGGTACTCGTGTGAATCATCTCTACATGATTGCATAGTCTCAATTTTGGATGTTGCATATTTCATTGAAATAGCATCGCATTCCGAGGACAGAAATCTGTACTGCATGATTACAATGAGTACCAACAGCATTGGGTTTATACTATTTTATTGAATTAATTTGATCTAAATCCAAAATATCTCCTCTATCTGTAGCTCTACATAAAGAAATTGGAGAAGAAAAGAGAAGAGAAAAAATATTACCAAAAATAAAATTAAAAAAAAGATAAAAAATGTGGAAATGAAATAATTTTCTTTATTTTCCACATTGTTGGAATTCCAAGACTCTTTTGTTTCTGCTTAGAAGTGGGGATCATGTGGGTATGGGTTAATGTTAAATAACTTTACAAGAAATGCAACCTTTAATATACATGTACCTCTGTTTGATACAATCTCTTTTTTAAACATATTCTTATTTATCAGAAATTCCAAGATATTCCTTTTTCACAGTAGCATAGTAGGAAGTGGCTAGGGATACAGGTCTGTATGGCTAGCCACATTCTACATAGTAAATTTGAGAGAAAGAAAAAGGGGTCACTTCAGCTGTTAACATGAAAGGTTGGTCAGGTGAAAAACACCAGCTGTTGAATGTTGCCTTGTCTTTACATTTCTGACACATTGGGTAGACTTGCTGGTTTAGACATTTCAGACCTCAGGGTTTGACACTAACTTTTTGCCACCAGCACTAAGGGTCACCTGTTAGCCCTTAATATTACAGGTCCTGCCTGATAATTACAGGTCTTGCATAAAAAAATGTTGTTTATTTGAGAAATTTATGGGATAAATTGCAAGTAAAACATTTTTGGAAAAGAAGAAATTGCTTCTGACAAGCAATTTCTTCTTTTTCTGCAATGTTTTCCATTTGGAAATGCAAATATAAGTATTGGAAAGGGCAACTATTTTTCAACACTGGACAGATTTGAAATACTGTGTACTGCCATTTAGTACAGGCCTAAAGAACCTGCAGCATGGTAACATCTACCAGTCCCAAGGCTTTTTTTAAGTTCTTAGGGAAAGTCCCCGAGCAATCATTTGGGAAAAAACTATCGACAAAATTGCAATATTGGGATCATTTATTATGTATGAATGTTTGGGTTATTTCTTGCTAATAATATATTAATATTCTTTTAAAAAGCTTTTTCCCAAAATTTTCAAAGTGAACGAAACACATTTGCATACTATCAAGTCATAAATATAATTGTTTCCATTTTCACTTACTAGGGAATTTTTCTCTCAATTGGGAACATTTTTGGAGCCTTTTCAATGGGCAATGGGGCCTTTATTAGGCCCCTAAGAGATAGCAGAAAAAGCCCCGAGTCCTCTCTAAAAATCCAAAGGTTTCGGGGCCCCAGGACTTGTGTTAGTGCCGATCCCTAGTCCTGATATATTTTTACATGTCATTACCTTTGTGTAACAACAACTACTGATTCATACTATTCTCCTTTAATAATCACTTAAAGCTTCTTGATTTAAGCCATGTGCATAAATTGTGCAAAAAAATTATATACCAGTTGTCATTTGAGGCAAACCTTATATATTGATATTTAGTTAGTTTGAATGTATGGTATTCATAAATTTTAGTACCATCTATTTTCATTTTCAATTGCTTGAAACAAGTGAATGCTTCATTTCGCACCATATTTCCTACCTGAATGAAAGAAGAAAAATATTCCATGATGAATTTTTAAACTTTAATCTCTTTTTCTGTATTACAAGTTCTTTCTATTGGTAGTGAGTTAACAATTCTTTTGCTGTCATGGCATGGCATATGCCTGTCGCACACAAAGCATTTTTAAAGAAAGTTTAGACCATGAATAGCGATCTCAGCCCTACCATCTGATCTTAATCTGTAATTACCAAGATATATAATTGCTATTGGGTTAAAACACTGTGTGGTAGTAGACTATACATCTTGTTGGCTCATGTTTCGTTCTTATCACTATAAAGGGAAACATTCAATACACACAAACTCGGTTTTAATGGTCACAAATCCAATTGGTTACATCCTGTTATTTATTTAATTTATCAAAGCTGAGAGATAAGCCTGTGACTGAGTGTAGTGAAAAATTTCTTTGCTTAAGTCTTATTTTTCACCTGAATTTCATTTAATATAATTATGTTGTGGGTATGCATTGGGATAGTCTTTATGATGCTTTCAGGGGTTCTGAAATATTTTGAAAGTCAGCTTGTCCATGGACAAGCCATAATCACAATCTGGCTTGTCCATCAAATGCTTTTCCTGTCTGTTCTTTATCATAAACATTTTTTTCCAAATTAATAGTCTTATTTTTTTTTCTGACATTGAAGATACTTTGGTTTTGCTATAAGAAGCATCCATAAAATAGACTCACTAACTGTTAACATAAATATTATGGCATTTATTTTTAGAAAACTGCTAACTTTTACTCTAAGAAAATTTTACAATATTTTCTTGAGACTTTTCACTTATCCACGGACAACTTAGCAAGGAAAATCTGCTTGTCCGTGCAGTTTAATGGGCAACACGGACAACTCGGGCAGCTTATTTCAGAACCACTGGCTTTTAATAAGTATAAATGAATTTATTGATTGATGCAATGTCTGGCTTGATGGTAGTATTATCAATTATGCTCAAACAGTTATCTAATTTTCAAACTTGAGATGAGAAATTTTAAGTTTCCTAACCTTGGGCCAAGAGTTGTACTCTTTATCAAGGAGTTTATTGTGTCAACCTCAAGTTGGAGGGGGTGTGGGGGGGGGAGGAGGAAAGAAATTGGTGTTGATTAAATGAAAAAGGAAAATCTATCAATTGTCTGTCTGGAGCTAAAAGGGCTGACTTTAATCAATGTTCATGTACAGTTATATTGCAGTAATGTTAAAAGCAATCTTCAAGTTTACCCATAGTCTATCAAAAATATTGTCACTTACTAATGTACTGGAAGGAGAATTAAATCAGACTTGTGGCTTAGGTCCTAATTTGGTATCAAATATCTTCTAGTACTTGTTTCTTAGAAGTACAGATAAGGGGGAGGGGTAAAGTCAGTCTTAAATCTTTATTTCTAAATGAAACCCTATCATGTCACGTTCAACATGATAGGGTTTCCAGGGCTGTGGAAATACGAGTTTTCTCCACCTGTCCCTGGACAAGTAAAAGCTGATTTTCTACTCGTCCAGGATCAAAATGAACTTGTCCGCTACACAGTAAATAGAAAAAAATGAAAAAAACATTGCCTTTTGATGAAGAAAATGCTGGTATCCAGCATTTTCTTCATTAAAAACAATGTTTTCTACCCTATGATATGAACATTAGGATGATTTCTCTCTTAATTCTTTTAAGTAACATTCCAAGATTTATTGGTATTTACTTGTCCTTGGCAAGTGGTTTAGAAAAATTTACTTGTCCTCAAGTACAAAAGCCCAAGTCTGACAAGTCGGGCATGGAAATTCCACACCCCTGGTTTCATGTAAGAATAAACTCGCCCCGATGATTCAAATAAGTACCCACAACAGTTGTGGGTACTCATTTGAATCATCACGGCGAGTTGATTCCAATGAGTACCAATTACAAATTTATGGCTTATGAATATGTACTTTGATCTAAAACCCAAAATATCCCCCTTACTGTAGCTTAGTTTCTATAGATGTACAAGTTTGAGTGAGTGATTAAACATCAATTTTGTCAGAGCAAATACATCCATCAAAAAGGTTAAAGTTGTGAAAAGACCGAAGGTTAAAGGTTAATTATTCACGATATCCTTTAATCAGATTAAAAGGGTTTCCAGATAAACAAGCTAAGGCTTCATCCAACTGTTGTGTTAAATTTGTAAAAATACCCAAGGTTAAACTTAAAGGCCAGTTATCAAAGATCTCCCTGTAATTAGATTAAAGGGATTTCCAGATAAATGTCTATGGGGCTGATTATGGTGTTAATGTATCTTATTGGATAATTGTTTTTGTTGGTTTGTCTATCCATTCAAGGACACCTGCATTAAGAAATTAAGGGAATGCAGCATTATAAGTAGAATTCGCTATTTTGACTTGTCGATTACATATAATTGTACTGCTATCACAAGTCACAATACCGTATTCGAATTATATGCCCCTAATTCTTATATTGAGGGGTCAGTGCAACACTATGATTGGTACTAATTGTAAATATCTTAGTTCATAACACCTGTGTTTCTTGTTTAAAGTAGACAATTTTAAAAATCGTATTTTAAAAATCAGTACTGACTCACAATAAGTGCATCCAATGCTTTTAGCACTGATATTCCAGCAATTAAGCGGAGTTTTTTATTCAGCATGACAAGGGTTTAAAAAGATGATCATGTGTAAATAACTTACAAAAAGTCAGTAGAGTGAACACTCAACATGGTAAAGATACAAATCCCATGTTGTAGTGTTATAAGGGGATTATTGAGCGGAGTATTGATCTATGATGGGGGATGACAAAAGAACAGGATCAATTGATAAAACCTTTTGTTTGATCTAACGGTACTATCAGAATCCCTTTATCAGCTGGATGACTGTGTCTAACGGCCCTTGTGCTATCAACATAATCAATATCCTTGCATAGAAAAAAATGGAGACAAATTTTACTTGTTATGTGACAAAGCTCTATTAACTCAGCCCTCAGCAGCAATGCTGCAATCAGGATTCTAACAAGTTGAAAAATTGGAACATGCAGCTTTGCGCATAAATCTACTGTATTTCTCCTAATAATCGCTCCTGGGAGCTATACAAAACATAGTCAAGGAGCTTTTATTTAGTAACTTAACTAAACATTTTCTGATTTTAAAAAATCATTAAAATTGATGTATGTTTATGCCCTTTTCCCTTTCATTTAAGGTGAATTTCCTCTAAACAGTAAAAAAAATGATAGTTTAGAGGAAATTCATCTCAAATTAAAGAAGAAGTCGCAGAAAGTTCCAAAAAAATAGGCATTTGAAGTGGGTATTCTTAGTAAAAAATGTAGGGGTGCTACTATTAGGGAGGGTGCTTTTATAAGAGGATATACAGTGTATACCGTATCAAATCTTTGTGTTACTCGCAAGGCAGGGTTACCTGATGATGGCATTTCTTAAACCAGGGTTTAAGTCTGACATCAGAGATCGATACTAACACCAGTCCTCAGGCACGAGACCTTTCGATTCTAGTGCTGACTGGAAGATGTTACCATGATGCTACAGGTTCTTCAGGTCTGTAGTTAAGGGCGGCGCTTAGTTTTAAAATTTATCCAGTTTTGTACGATAATTGCTTTTCAAATACTAAAAATTGCGTAATGACTAAATGGAAAACATTGTAGAAATGAAGGAATCTCTTGTCAAAAGCCATTTTGTTCTTTTCCTACACTGTTTTCCTTGCAATTTATCCCTTGAATTATTTAAATTGAAACATGGTTTTCATCATGCAGGAACTATTGTTATCAGGGAAGACTTGTAATATTTTGGGCGAACAGGTCCTTCAAGCTGTTGGCAAAAATTTACAGTAAGTGTCAAACCCTGGACATCAACAAAATGGGGTCCAAAGGGCTCAACCATTGGGATCTTGGGGGATCTTTCATGATGTTAGGGAGTCCCTGCTTAAGATGAAGATAATTTCTTTAAAACATTAATCAGTTTTTCTGTGCATAATTAGAGCTATTCAATGTTTAAATGTGAAGGAAGTTTGAATGTGTTCGAGCTAAAGTTCAGAAATGAATTGAAGACTGTT
The DNA here is from genome assembly GCA_948146395.1 of Fragum whitleyi. Classification (NCBI taxonomy): domain Eukaryota; kingdom Metazoa; phylum Mollusca; class Bivalvia; order Cardiida; family Cardiidae; genus Fragum; species Fragum whitleyi. The sequence goes on along the minus strand of OX411543.1, from coordinate 19,873,724 downwards.
GAACAGTCTTCAATTCTATTCTGAAGTTGATCCCCATAGGGTCAAATGGACTCACTTCAGATACTTTTGAGGGTCCTAGGTGGCTGCTTATTAGGGAGTCTCAGACTCACAAATTAACCTGCATTCCTTAAAACCCTGTTAAACATTTTCTTTTTTAATGCAGGGCTGTTTTTATGGCTTTGTTTGAAAAAGTAATAGATTGGAAACTGTTAAAGATAAACATTGGGACTGTATTGCTTCTTATAATTATAAAACATAACATAGTCAGGAGCTTTAATTTAATATTCATTTTCTCATTTAAAAGATCATTAAAATTGATATCTTTAAGGCCCTTTTCCTTTAATTTGATGTAAATGTCTTCTAAACAATCATAAAAATGATTGTTTAGAGGAAATTCATCTCAAATAAGAGAAAATGCTTTAAACAGTTCCTAACATTTAGGCACTTTAAGTGGGTTTTTTAGTAAAAATGTAGAAGTGTTACTATTAGGAAGGACGCTATTATTAGCGGAAATACAGTAGCAATAAACATAGTCAATATGACACAAGTCTTTTGTCTCCCACTAATTGGTGTATGATAAGTAGTATGTCTAAGTGGGATGAGCAGCTAGTGGCTTGGATGAACCATGATTGTACTGGTGTGTGAAACATTTCAGGAAACCATGGGTAGGTGCACCAGTGACCCCAATGTAACTGTAATAATGTTGAAAAGCGTGTTTAACCCCAAACAAATAAATTTCAAACAAAAGAAATGGGTGTGGGATTAAGAGCTCCCTGGTGATTAAAAAATTAGTATAAATGATCTTCAAATGGCAGAAAATAATAAAGGAAAATATTGAAGAAGTTGATTGCTAGCGAATTTAAACATTTGAAATTTAGCACTGAACATAAGCGGAGTGTTTAACATCAATAAATAAAACAATTTGCATGTGTGTAGACAGATGATCTATTATCATAAAACACGTCATTGCATTCTGAAGAGCAAAATTTATCAATTAAGAATGATCATCCTGGATCATACAGGGTTTTACCAAGATTTTCGAAATTAGGGGTCCCAGGGACTCAACCTTGAAAATATCAGGGGTCCCTGTCCTTATTTCAGGGGTCCCAACGAGACAAGTTGAGAAATTTTAATTTCAAACAATGGAACATTGTGATGAGTGATATAAAAAGTAATTGTATCATTTCCACAAATTCAATATTTCCATATTTCCGTTTATACATCAGTTAGACTGCTTGTCCTAATCTCTTTAGGACTTTAGAATATAGCATATCACTTTGTTCAAGTGTGATTTTACATTTTTGTAATGGTTCAGTTGATTTAGATATTATGAGTAATAACAAAACATCACTCAGTGATCGGATGTAGGAACGATACAATGTCGCAAAACATACAGTTATTTTCATTAGACAACGTAACCAGTGGTTGATTTTTTTCAGTCTGAATTAAGTGTTATTTTTGGATGTTGTGGTGTTTTGCATACTGGTCGAGGACCAGAGCTCATTTCGGGGGGAAACATCGCTACACCCGAACGTCAGCTTATTAACTTAGTTAGATGACTAAATTGCTCACTTAAACACAAAATACCTTTTACGTAAGGGTATACGGCGGTCTCAGTAAGCGACATATCAATTTTGTGTACAAGGAAGATTGACGAACAATCCGAATGAATTAAAAGGCCCGATTCGATTTTTCAGTCGAACAAAAATCTATCAAAAATCTATCCTTTTAAATAAGTTTACTAAAGCTCTTTAATGGTTCAGAAACAATTCTTGTGGGTTTTTTTGTTGTAACATCATAAAACAAAGTTATAGTTACTAAAAGCCTTTAAAATAATAGAATACGATCTCAAATTGCCTTAGTACAAACAAGACCGTTCTCGGACCGAGATGACCATGATAACCTGAACATTCCGTCCTCAAAAAGACAAAACAAGCGTACCGGTGTCATAAACGATATCCCTTCGATAAAATTGTGCATGTTTGATTTTTTTCCCTGATAAAGATTCATTTGCGTATTTTAAACTGTTTCCAAGTGATTTAGAGCCCTTTACCTGAAATTATTTTTGTGCGTCCCATGGACGCGAGTTGCAAATAAACATGCGTACAGACTGAATTTTATGCGTATATGGACGCAGAAATCTGCGTCCCGTAAAACCCTGATCATATAAATGAAACTTCACCTTAAATTGTATTTTCATAAAAGTGCCCTCCCTAATAGGAGCACCACTTAATTTTTATGCCCCCGTATCGAGAGATTGGGGGCATATTGTTTTACTCATGTCCGTCTGTCTGTCCATCTGCCTGTCTGTCAATCCATCTGTCCGTCCGTCTGTCCGTCCGTCTGTCTGTCTGTCCAAAAACTTAACCCGAAAACTTAACCTTGCCAGCTTCAAGCCTATTCAAGATACAAAGCTAATATTTGGCATAATGATAGATCCGCATCCGCTGGTACCAAAGTCAAGGTCATGTGACAAGGTTAAGGTCATCTGTCAAGGTCAAACTTTGAAAAAAAATGCTGTTACGGGGGCATTTGTGTTTCACAAACACATCTTGTTTACTAAGAAAACCACTTCCGCTCAGGAACTTTGTGAGACTTTTTCTCTAATTTGAGATGAACTTCCGCTAACCAATCATTTATATGATTGTTTAGAGGAAATTCACCTCAAATTAAAGGGAAAGGGCCTAAATGACATAAATTTTGAGGATTTCTTAAATCAGAAAATACATACAAAATTAATCCTCCCTGACCATGTAATGTAGAGGAGCATTATTAGGAGAAATGCAGTATCCCTTTTCCACCTTAAATTTTCATTTAAAGACATAATATCTGGAAAATGAGTACAATCATTCTGTTGAATTTCATGAAAGTATTATAATAAATCGGTTATGAAAAGGAGAAAGTTTTAACAATTTGCTTTTAAGGAGTGAATAAAGATTTCATTGTTTAGCACATACCGATAAAATTCACTTGCTTGAGCCTATTTAAATTTGAGTAGGGACCTAACAATGAATGCATTATGTTGCAGGGGGACACATTAGGGGTCACAGTTTCAGAATCAAATGTATGAGAAAACTATGTTGTGGGTACTAATTGGAATAATAATTATCCATTATTATAATCTGTATGTAGGTGCTTCAGTCACCGCAATATGACTAAAAGAATCTTAAAAGCTGCATTAACACTTTCCTGTTTTACAAAATTTTAGACCTGTGCAAATTCAAAGGTTTTGCAGACAAAAATTTAAAGTGACTTTAATTTGAAAAATAACCATTCAGTAGGGAAGAAAATAGTGTGGAAAAAGAAGAAATTGCTTGTCGGAAGCAATTTCTTCTTTTTTCACAATGTTTTATCAATCATAAAATCACAGGCACGTAAAAAGCAGGGATTAAACAGCAAAGGGTAAAACCCTATTCTAAACAAACCAAACTTTTTGGACACACATTAACAGACAGTAACCTTTTGATATTGTAGACTAGGTTGGATTTGATTTCAGCAGGGATTAATTCTGGCTCAGAAGAATAGCATGTGCAAAAATATCTCATTTAGCTGAATCTAATGAGATAGTAAGAATTTATGATGGGAATTTTTTAACGAATTGATGGCTCATCACTAAACAGTTGTAACAGCCTATATAATTACAGGCAGTTACAACTGTTTTGCAGTGAGTCAACATAATTCTTCACTAAATTTTTTTTTTTTTAGATTTTCCTCACATAAGGTCAGTTTAATGAGATTTCTTGCACGAAAATGAGAATCTCGCAATATCTCACCCAAAAATGATCCCTTTTTCAGTAACAAGACTTTAAAAGATTAATGTCTAGTTATCACATGATTTTGTAAATCTGATACACTTATGCCTTCAATCTAAACAAATGTTTGAAAATGAGATTGAGTGTTGTAAACAAAGAAAAGTCAATAAACAAAGGAAACATTCAATATTCTTTATAGTACTATGTGTGTATTGTCAACCTTTTCGAATAGCCTATAAACAATGGGTTACCATGACAACTGAGCCTAGTCAAGGAATAGAAAAAATTCTATTTTGTCTTTCTTGAAAAAATTATAAAAGACAAAGACGGTTTAGGCCTACCATTAACTGAATTAGGAAAGAAAGTAAATGAATGAATTTTATAAAATCACAAGATTTGACCTAGTATTAAGGTAGTGGACCGTAAATAGTCCCGCAACATTTTGGACCACATATTCTTTCACAATGTTAACCGAGGTGTCCTAATGAAAATCATTAGGAAACCTCGGTTTACACTGTTGAAGTTCATTACTTATGAGATGTTGCAAAACTATTACGGGTCCACTACCTTAATTTGTGACGTTTAAAGTGCTTTTAAAGATAGTTCATCTCTATAACACCTCGGAAATATTCAGAGCTACATGTCCTGAGGTTTTGTTTTTGATTTTAGATCAAAGTATTATTAACCATAAACCCAATGTTGTTGTCATTGGAATTGTCTTGTAGATTAAGCAAATGAGTACTCACAACCTAGTGTTCCATGGAGATTTGAAAGACCTAGGACTGCATTACCCCGTCTTATGTGTACCTCTGAATATTGGAACAAAAGCACCAAAAATGGACACAAGAATGGACACAAAGAGCTTTCCATTTACAGAGCTACATATAAAATTGAATAGGGCCTATTCTTTGGGTGCCCCTACAAAATAATACAATTTTTTCTTTAACGGTTTAGCTTGTTAAATGGCCATTTCAAGATCTCTTAGTTCTAGAACTGGTTCAAGTACCAGTTCTAATGCACTCTAAGAACTTAAGTTCTTAAACTTGAATGGGAGCTCAAGAACCAGTTCTAGAACTAAATCCTTGTCATGCTGACCCAAGAATATTCCCGCTTTAGCAGGAGCTTAAGACAAACATCAGCCAGCACATATATGCAGTCCGATGTAATTCTACACCACCTGTTTCTCATATTCAAACCAGAATTGTCAATAGATTTAGTTTTTAAATAAAATTTGACCTATAGTTGTAATTTTCAGTGCTCTTTTGCCTTTGACTTTGATGCAAATTTTTAACCAAAATTTATTCAGCATGACAAGGGTTAATAAGAGTTCTTTAACCAGGTCTTGAACTAGGAATTCTTATCTCTGTTTGTCATGTTTCTGGCTTTCAATCCAGAGCCCCGTGTCTGTAGATCCATCAATATCATTAATTTTGTCTCCCAATAATGCCTAAGTAGGATAAGCTGCTGGTGGCATGGAATAAAGGTTGTTGTTGTAACTAGTGTCAGTAACAAATGGAAAAAATGGATAGATGCTCTTTCAATATGACTGCAATACTTTTGAAACTGATATTAAATGCCAAATGGCCTGCATTAAACTACAAAACAAACAAATTGGTCATTTAAAGGTATAAGGGTAGTTTTGATATGGCCACTGTTTTAGCTGTAATTAATTGTTGGTGGGGCCATAAAACAAGTTGATCACATTAGTGGTCATTAGTATCCTACAAATGTCTGTTTGTCACAGGGGGTCATAGGTAAATGTTGGACAGGTAAATCCCACACTGACATTTTTACAGGTATTACTTACATTGTCATAAAATTACCTGTCTACATCATTTGTTTCACTTTCCCTTTGGTAAATCTTGTTAGAAAGGTGTCCAAGCAAAAGTGATATCATTAAACAATTAAAAAGGAAAGAAAAGATAATATTCTAGAATAATTTTATGAAACTTATATTTAACTTTTCACGAATGTAAACTCACATATTTAACGAGGGTTTGGTGCAATACTGTAGTAAGTGTATATACAATGTATGTACACTTACTACGGTCTTGCACCAAACCCTCAAATTACAAAGGCTTTAGCACAGGCTCATGGTTTTAGTCTAACTGCAACGAAACAGGGTCCAAAAAAACTCATTAACTTGGATCGTAAGTGTCCTTTCTTAAAGTTTTGGATTCCCTGCTGTATTGATGTAGACTTTTTCTCCTTAGAAATTCTTTCTAATTATGTGAATTCCCTGAATCTGAGTTGGATATGTGTGAACATTTGGGGATCAACTTCTGGAAAGAATCGAAGACTGTTTTTAGCTCCACTGGCTGAAAGTCACTGGGGCTATTGTCATGGCATTGTGTCCGTCGTGCGTCCATCGTCCGTACGTGCATCCGTGCGTCCGGTCGTAAACTTTTTTTTTTAAAAAACTTCTCCTCAGAAGCTACTGAATGGATTTCAGCCAAACTTCTCTGGAATGATCCTTGGGTGACCCTCTTTCAAAGTTGTTCAAGAAATTTTGATCCAATGTAAAACATGGATTAAATGGGCCTGGCTAATTTCCAAATATGGTAAAAAGTGACTTTTCTCAGGTTTTGATTGATGGATACCAATTAAATTTTACGTGACTGCTCCTTGGGTGACTCTTTATCAGTCTACAAAAAATTATTGTGATCAGATGAAAAATATGTATTTTATGGGCGGAGGTCATTTCTCTATATGTTATATAGTGGAAACTTTGAAAATCATTTTCTCAGAAACTAACTGATAGATATCAACCAAATTTTACATGAATGATCCTTTGGTGACCCTTTATCAGTCTTCCAAAAATCATTGTGATCGCATGGAAAATATGTATTTTATGGGCGGAGGTCATTCTCTATATGTTATATAGTAGAAACTTTGAAAATCATTTTCTCAGAATGTAACCGATGGATATCAATCAAACTTCATTAGTATGATCCTTTTCAGAATTTTTGAATGTAAAATAATGATTTTGTCCGTCCGTCTACATGTTAACTTTCAGCATTTCATACCTACTTGTTACTGTATTAAACGGAACAGCGAATTGTATAACCAAAAATAGTACTGATTTGCATAGGGGCCGAGTCAAAAGATTAAGATTTTAAGTGAATTGTATTACTATAAAATCAAGTTTTTCAATGTAATTAAGTTTGTCTAAGACTTTTGCTACCGTTGGATATCAAATCTGTGTATATTCTCTCTTTCTTCAGAAACTGTTTGACCAGATAATTGATTATTGATTCTATTCATTCTGAGATGAACCCTATATTTACATGTTAAGACCAATCAAAAAGCATTATCAAACGAAGTAGTTGGGAATTTCACGAGGAAAACTTGATGAAAAGGCGAGTACTAACGGTAAAAATCACATGCTATTTAAGTTTTAAGATGACATGACCGTCGATATGCTAACTAGCATGTCCAAATAAGGAATAATGGACATTTCATCTGTCAAAAGTTTAGAATAAAACCACGTGTTTTTACTATATTTGTTGACATTTTCTTACTATTGAACAGCCTCCATCACCCCTCGTGTTTAAGAACGGATAATGCGAAAATATTAACATTAACTCGATAGACAAAATCATAATTTTGAAATCATTTTATTTTCAAAAAATATTTTTTGGAATGGTATTAAGCTGAAATTAAGATTTTACTACATACAAATCTTTTATTCAAACACAATTTTATGTAATTAATGAAAAGGTTGGTCCATATAGAAGTCAAACGGACTATATAATGGTGGACACTTTGAAAATCATTTCAACATCAGTAGAACCCAAAATATCTAAAAAAAAATTGGGTCAAAACTTAGATTTGCTATTACAAGAATTGCAAGCCTGTGGAGAGACTCAAGCCATTCATGGCTTTCTAGTTAACAGTCTACAATTCTTTTCTGAAGTTGATCTCAAGGAAGTCTTTTGGACTCAACATCAGACAGTTTTGAGGGTCCTAACAACTTTTTAGCTCACCTGAGCACAAAGTGCTCAAGGTGAGCTATTGTGATGGGCTGCTGTCCGTCGTCCGTTGTCCGTCGTCAAACTTTACCTTGTGTGCACTCTAGAGGCCACATTTTTGGCCCAAATGTCTTGAAACTTGGTCAGAATGTTTGTCTCTATGAAATCTCGGTCAAGTTCGAAATTGGGTCAGGTGGGGTCAAAAATGGGGTCAAGGGATCAAATTTTAGAAAAACCCTGTGTGCACTCTAGAGCCCATATTTGTGACCCAAATGTCTTGAAACTTGGTCAGAATGTTTGTCTCCATCAAATCTCGGCCAAGTTCGAAATTGGGTCAAGTGGGGCTAAAAATGGGGTCAAGGGGTCAAATTTTAAAAAAACCTTGTGTGCACTCTAGAGCCCATATTTGTGGCCCAAATGTCTTGAAACTTGGTCAGAATGTTTGTCTCCATCAAATCTCGGCCAAGTTTGAAATTGGGTCAAGTGGGGTCAAAAATGGGCTCAAGGGGTCAAATCTTAAAAAAACCTTGTATGCGCTCTAGAGGCCATATTTTTGGCCCAAATGTCTTGAAACTTGGTCAGAATGTTTGTCTCCATCAAATCTCAGTCAAGTTTGAAATTGGGTCAAGTAGGGTCAAAAATGGGTCAAAGGGTCAATTCTAAGAAAAACCTTGTGTGCACTCTAGAGGCCATATTTTTGGTCCAAACGTCTTGAAACTTGGTCAGAATGTTTGTCTCCATCAAATCCCGGTCAAGTTCGAAATTGGGTCAAGTGGGGTCAAAATGGGGTCAAGGGGATAAATTTTAGAAAAACCTTGTGTGCACTCTAGAGCCCATATTTGTGGCCCAAATGTCTTGAAACTTGGTCAGAATGTTTGTCTCCATCAAATCTTGGCCAAGTTCGAAATTGGGTCAAGTGGGGTCAAAAATGGGGTCAAGGGGTCAAATCTTAGAAAAACCTTGTGTGCGCTCTAGAGGCCATATTTTTGACCCAAATGTCTTGAAACTTGGTCAGAATGTTTGTCTCCATCAAATCTCAGTCAAGTTTGAAATTGGGTCAAGTAGGGTCAAAAATGGGTCAAATGGTCAATTCTAAGAAAAACGTTGTGTGCACTCTAGAGGCCCAAATGTCTTGAAACTTGGTCAGAATGTTTGTCTCCATCAAATCTCTGTCAAGTTCGAAATTGGGTCAAGTGGGGTCAAAAATGGGGTCAAGGGGTCAAATTTTAGAAAAACCTTGTGTGCACTCTAAAGGCCATACTTTTGGTCCAAATGTTTTGAAACTTGGTCACAATAATTGTCTCTATCAAATCTCAGTTAAGTTTAAAAATGGGTCAAGTGGGGGTCAAGAATGGGGTCAAAGGGTCAAATCTAAGAAAAACCTTGTGTGCCCTCTAGAGGCCATATGTTTGGTCCAAATGTCTTGAAACTTGGTCAGAATGTTTGTCTCCATCAAATCTCGGTCAAGTTTGACATTGGGTCAAGTGGGGTCAAAAATGGGGCCAATGGGTCAAATCTTGAAAAACCTTGTGTGCACTCTAGAGGCCATATTTTTTGGTCCATATGTCTTGAAACTTGGTCAGAATTTTTGTCTCCATCAAATCTCGGTCAAGTTCGAAATTGGGTCAGGTGGGGTCAAAAATGATGTCAAGGGATCAAATTTTAGAAAAACCTTGTGTGCACTCTAGAGCCCATATTTGTGACCCAAATGTCTTGAAACTTGGTCAGAATGTTTGTCTCCATCAAATCTCGGTCAAGTTCGAAATTGGGTCAAGTGGGGTTAAAAATGGGGTCAAGGGGTCAAATTTTAAAAAAACCTTGTGTGCGCTCTAGAGGCCATATTTTTGGTCCAAACGTATTGAAACTTGGTCAGAATGTTTGTCTCCATCAAATCCCGGTCAAATTTGAAATTGGGTCAAGTGGGGTCAAAATGGGGTCAAGGGGATAAATTTTAGAAAAACCTTGTGTGCACTCTAGAGCCCATATTTGTGGCCCAAATGTCTTGAAACTTGGTCAGAATGTTTGTCTCCATCAAATCTCGGCCAAGTTCGAAATAGGGTCAAGTGGGGTCAAAAATGGGGTCAAGGGGTCAAATCTTAGAAAAACCTTGTGTGCGCTCTAGAGGCCATATTTTTGGCCCAAATGTCTTGAAACTTGGTCAGAATGTTTGTCTCCATCAAATCTCGGCCAATTTGAAATTGGGTCAAGTGGGGTCAAAAATGGGCTCAAGGGGTCAAATCTTAAAAAAAACCTTGTGTGCGCTCTAGAGGCCATATTTTTGGCCCAAATGTCTTGAAACTTGGTCAGAATGTTTGTCTCCATCAAATCTCATTCAAGTTTGAAATTGGGTCAAGTAGGGTCAAAAATGGGTCAAAGGGTCAATTCTAAGAAAATGTTGTGTGCACTCTAGAGGCCATATTTTTGGTCCAAATGTCTTGAAACTTGGTCAGAATGTTTGTCTCCATCAAATCTCGGTCAAGTTCGAAATTTGGTCAAGTGGGGTCAAAAATGGGGTCAAGGGGTCAAATTTTAGAAAAACCTTGTGTGCACTCTAAAGGCCATACTTTTGGTCCAAATGTCTTGAAACTTGGTCACAATAATTGTCTCTATCAAATCTCGGTTAAGTTTAAAAATGGGTCAAGTGGGGGTCAAGAATGGGGTCAAAGGGTCAAATCTAAGAAAAACCTTGTGTGCGCTCTAGAGGCCATATGTTTGGTCCAAATGTCTTGAAACTTGGTCAGAATGTTTGTCTCCATCAAATCTCGGTCAAGTTCGACATTGGGTCAAGTGGGGTCAAGATGGGGCCAATGGGTCAAATCTTGAAAAACCTTGTGTGCACTCTAGAGGCCATATTTTTTGGTCCATATGTCTTGAAACTTGGTCAGAATTTTTGTCTCCATCAAATCTCAGCCAGGTTTGAAATTGGGTCAAGTGGGGTCAAAAATGGGGTCAAGGGGTCAAATCTTAGAACAACATTGTTCGCTCTTTAGAGGCCTCATTATTGGCCCAAATGTCTTGAAACATGGTCACAATATTTGTCTCCATCAAATCTCGGTCAATTTCAAAATTGGGTCAAGTGGGTCAAAAATGGGGTCAAGGGGTCTAATCTTAGAAAAACCTTGTATGCACTCTAGAGGACACATTTTTGGCTCAAATGTATTGAAACTTGGTCAGAATGTATATCTACATCAAACTCGGTCAAGCTCAAATTGGGTCAAGTGGGGTCAAAAATGGGGTCACTGGGTCAAATCTTAGAAAAACATTGCGTGCACTCTTGAGGCCACATCTTTGGTCCAAATGTCTTGAAACATGTTTGTCTCCATTAAATCTCAGTCATGTTCAAAATTGGGTCAAGTGGGGTCAAATCTTAAAGGTCAAATGAAAAGCGTTTACAACCGTTTCTTTATGTATTCATAAGTAAAAATTAAATACGATGCAATATCCAGAATAAAAAATGACTTTTCATTACTGTGAATTTCACGATTTTCTATAAACACACCTGTAGTCGGTCCTCGATAACTTCTCTGTCACATGACTTTGGCATGTGACGTCACCGCGAGGGATAGATAATACTGGCATAATAAACAATTTGTCAGCGGCTACGTATTTTAGATCGATTTATGATAAATTCCACTCGAAAAAGTACTTGAATTTTGCATTATTGTGTTGCCCCTGGATGTCGCAAACCTAAATACTTCGGGAATTACTCTTTTTTCGTTCCCGTTAGATAAGGGTAGGAATCTAAAGAAGCGAGAAAGCATGAAACGATAATATTAAAAAAAAAAAAAAAAAAAAAAAATAGAAGAGACTCACCGAACACCATCTCCTATGGAAAAAACTTTATCAACATAATTTCACCAATTATTGTTTTGGTGTTAACCCGTGACTAGCAAGTATTGAAGATTAATAGTAAACCGCCAATTACGATTGCCAATCCGATCGCCGGAATGTGTTAACTGATAATCAATTTAGGTGTTAAAGAGACAGTTATAACTTAGCATGACACCCTTTTGATAATATCATAAATGAATGATCGATTATTATCCTCTTAAACATTTGAGATTACCTTGCGGAGAAAACACAATTACTGCGTCAGTTTTGTTTGGAGAATGCGCAACTACAGCTTGAATTAAGTCATGGTTACGGATTTTCTGAACTGGGTTGACGATATACTGTATACGGTTACTATTTGAACTATTATAACTGAAACTCTACGAAATCCTTTATTTCCTCTTATACATTGTCACATATATTGTTAATTATGTTCATACCCATGTATGCCATGTACAATTTTTTGTATTTCGACGATGAACCATAATGTGTTCAAGTCGATATTCTAAATAAAATATCTGTTCTGTTCTGTTCTGATAACCATTGACGCATTCAAATGACATGACAACTCAAATGTCCTAGAGTCAAATTGCACCATTTTGCTTTCCTGGGCATTAAAACCTGGGGTCAGGGGACGTTTTTTATGCATAGTTGAAGGGGCCAGGGTAAACTCTATATCATGTATGATTTGCATCAGTAGCAAGAAGTAATACTTAAAACTTAAAGAAATAAAATGTCCTCAAGATATAAAATTATAAGGGAATAAATAAATGAACAAAAGAAAGAATGAATAAATGAATTGGTTGTTGAAAGAATCTACGAACGGATGGAACGTTAATGAATGAACATAAAAATTTATTGATGTCATTTGTCTTTCTTTCTTTAGACGAAATGGGAATTTTTCATCTTATCCAATATTTTTATAGTGTAGACGAAATGAGATAAGACAAAGGGAATAAGCCACAAAACTATGTACTGATTTTGTTATCCTCATATAGAATAGATTTTTAGAATTTGGTTGATTAAAAATGACCGTTTTTACAATATCATCTCTTGACACCGATTTGGCACGAGAAACGTTGTATTTTCAGCTTTCTCAAATCTATAGTTGCACTGTTTTGATGCATGTCGAAAAAGTGCTTTTTGCGTATGAGATAGTTAAGATTGTGTCAACTGAAATTTCTCGCTTTTTGCGTGATAGTTTGAAAATATATGTGTCATAAAAAATAAATCAGTGACATGGTTAATTGGTTTGTGCATTGACAAGGATAGATCAAAGAAAATTGTCATGAAAATTGTATATAGACAGGTCCCACTGTCGACCATCATAAAACCCTTCTAATACATGAGTGGACAGTAGAACTGTCTAGTCGGTATATTGACCAAAATAAAGGCGACACGCACGTGTGATTAGGGACTTATCAATATATGACATGGTCAATTGATTGGTGCATCGACACGGACAGATCAAAGAAACTTTGCCACGTGTACGTGTGGAACGTTGCGTAAGAAAAGACAATCTTTATGACACTTACACATGTAATTTGCGGCTTATGAAAGGACTTCTGTTTATCCTTCTCCTTTATCTTTAATTCTTGCAATTGTATAAGAGTCTGAGGTGATATCTAACTTTTGATTTAATTTATAAAAGAATGAGACTTAAACAAAGCGTAAACAGCTGTGACAAAAAATAAATGAACAATTTAAAGGTCGTCAATGAAGGTTGAATTATGGATAATTGTGATCGCAAGGATAAATTGCGTTTGGTGGAATAATGCAAAAAACGATCAAATTGGCATTGAAATTCGAAAACACCGCAGGATAGGTAAGATATACATTATATTCTTTCCAAGCGACTAGAATGCCATAGATATAGTTTTAATACAGCTGCGTTTGCAAAATTTTGGGGGCAAAAGAACGATTTGTATAATTTCATAGCCTTTTTCTGGTGGTAATCTTTAGAATCTTTGCACCGTTTTTGTAACATGATGACAACTGTATAATCATGCAAAGGGATAAAATAAAAACATTTTGATGTCATATTTGAAAATTTATTAAAAGTGTGTAATAAAACTGCTTGAAATTTAGATTTTTAATCTTTGTGTATTTAAAAATGGTTCCCAAAGCCAACCACTTTTTATGCCCCCGCATCGATAGATTGGGGGCATATTGTTTTACTCATGTCCGTCTGTCTGTCTGTCTGTCTGTCTGTCCGTCCGTCTGTCCATCCGTCTGTCCGTCCCTCTGTCCGAAAACTTAACCTTGCCAATATCTTCAAGCCTATTCAAGATACAAAGCTAATATTTGGCATGATGATAGATCTCAATGATCCGCATCCGCTGGTACCAAAGTCAAGGTCATGTGACAAGGTCAAGGTCATCTGTCAAGGTCAAACGTCCGAAAACTTAACCCGAAAACTTAACCTTGCCAATATCTTCAAGCCCATTCAAGATACAAAGCTAATATTTGGCATGATGATAGATCTCAATGATCCGCATCCCCTAGTACCAAAGTCAAGGTCATGTGACAAGGTCAAGGTCATCTGTCAAGGTCAAACGTCCGAAAACTTAACCCGAAAACTTAACCTTGCCAATATCTCCAAGCCTATTCAAGATACAAAGCTAATATTTGGCATGATGATAGATCTCAATGATCCGCATCCGCTAGTACCAAAGTCAAGGTCATGTGACAAGGTCAAGGTCATTTATCAAGGTCAAACTTTGAAAAAAAAAATGCCGTTACGGGGGCATTCGTGTTTCACAAACACATCTTGTTTTTCATATTTTAATTTACAGGAATGATCAATCGGGATTTTCAGTGAGCGTTTTAAAAAACAAAAAACAACAACAAAAATGGCAACGAAACTTGAATTTTCCACAAAAACATGTGACATATCTCAGGTATATCATTAAAAACCATTTTATTGGTAGGTGTAAATTAAATGTTGCATAATAGATTCGACTCGGAGAGCTATTCCTGATTCGATCGTTGGGGCTGTCAGAATCGGGTACCGGTCAGACTCGATTTCTTCACCCTAGATTTCTGACTCGGCTTCAGACTGTGATGATACTACATCTTCAAAGCAAGTGGGCTCAATCGATATCAGTTGAGCATGTGGATAAGTGGGTAACAGGGTAGATTTTTCTTCGTTTCATTTGAAAGTGGTCACATTTACGCTGCTCTCTTTGTTTATCTAGAACAGGGAATCCCTCGCGGTGACGTCATAGCTATTGCGCATGTGCGTGTATGTATTTCTGGCCAGGTAAAATTTTCCAATAAATCACGGTCGTATTTTTGTCAACATCGTTCTTTTAAATTTGGTTTTTTTGACACGAACTTTTTGTATCTCCTTATTTCATTGATAATTATCAGGAGATGTTTTAAGCACACGTTCCAAAATTAGCTTTTCATTTGATCTTTAAAAATAAGAAAACATGTTTACTCAAATATCTTGAAACTTGGTCAATATGTTTGTATGAAACCTAGGTCAAGTTTGAAATTGCCTTGAAATCTTACACAAGTTTGAAAGAGGACCTTTTTTAGTACTTTAGAGGCAACATTTTTAACTGAAATGTTTTCTTCTTGATCTCTTTGACTTTTGTTTAGCCAAGCATCAGGTGAGCGCTTTAGGGCCAATGGCCCTCTTGTTTATGAGTCAGACCGGCAAAACCTGCATCCCTTAAAACCCTGTCGACAGTTAACCCTTGTCATGCTGAACCCAGAATATTCCTGCTTTGGCAGGAGCTATAGACAAACATCAGCCTGCACATATGTGCAGTCTGATGTTAGTCTACACCACCTGTTTGTCACTTTAAAACCAGAATTGTCAATAGATTTAGTTTTTCAAATAAAAATTGACCCACAGTTGGAACTTTCAGTGCTTTTTGCCCTTTGATTTTGCAGAAAATTCATAGCCAAAATTTATTCAGCATGACAAGGGTTAATGTGTTTCAAAATCATCACATTGTTTCAGGATATCAGCATCTCAATTGATATAACCATTAGCCGATGTTGAAGCCATAGTAATAAAGTTAAGGTCACAAGCTAATGGTACAGTACAGTATTTAGCTTTGAATACAAAAGGCATTTCTTTTTCATTACAGATGAAATATGCCCTCCTTGATGAAAGAGACATTCCACTTGTAGAAGATTACGCATTTGAGGTAAGTTTTATATGAATATTCATAATTCAGTCAGAGTTTAGCCAGTATACTATAAAAATTCTAATTGAGCCTGAGATGCTCTTATAAAACCCCATCCCCCTTTTCAGGGTTGAAATCAACCATTATTGATGGGATTAAACAAACTCTTGAAGCCTCTAGAAATGGCCCTTCCCTACATGCTCATGGTGACTCATTCCAACAGAGAACCCTGGGGTCCCTTTAGAGCTTTAATGGTAACATACATCTTGCATCAGTTCATTGATCAAGAACTAATTACAACAAAATTAATCATCGATGAAATTCAGAGTAATGGTTTCTTTTAAATAAGTGTGTTACTTTATCCTCTTTCTCAAGGAAAATAGCAAAAGCTGCATTTTCACAAAGGGTGAAAGAGTGAAAATATAATTTGTTGGCCATGAAATTAAAGTTTTGCATATCCTCTGCTTAAACACAATGCTATTATTAGGCATAAAGTTTCCTCCGATCAATTGGCATCTTTGATGATCAAGGTCATCTGATGAGGAGAGGTCAATTTTCAAGCAGAGATACAGATGAAGGGAGTATTTTGGATGTTTCATTAGATTATTTCAATAATGATAGTATAAACCCTATGTTGTTGTTACTCATTTAAATTGTCTCATTGAGACAATTCAAATGAGTAGCTACAACAAAGGGTTTCAATTGAGAAATAAATGATTTAGACTGGCACTTTCCCCTCTTATCTGTACCCGTATCAAGGTCAAACTTGTAAAGAAATTGCCGCTTTGGGGGAGAATTGCCGTTTTACAAACATATTTTGTACATATTTCAGGCTCATTTAGAAGTTAACAAAGATGGAGATGGTGCAGCTGTTTATGCCTTCACCTATGATATACGGAAAGGACGATCTTCCGGGCAATATTTACATGATGTCATCTGGTAATTGATAAATCTTAATTTCAGTGTAAAAAGCTCAAAAAGGTCTCAGGATCCTCAAACATATCATTTTGCCATGAAGTTATGTCCTTTTCTGAGCTCTAGTAGTGGCTCTATCTATGAAAGACATGAATTAGTGAATAACTCATGTACTAAAATGAAAGATTGTTAAAATTGACACTTAGGGTATAGTAGACCCGTAATAGTTCTGCAACATTTTGGAAGTAATCACTTTAACAATGTTAACCAAGGTTTCCTAATGATTTTCATTAAAAAACCTTTGTTAACATAATGAAAGATCATGTGTACCAAAATGTTGCGGAACTATTATGGGACCACTACCTCTACCTCAAACCATAGTAATCAATTAAAAGGAAAACCTGCCAGTCTTATTTCAGACCAGAGTTAAAATTTTTCTCAGCACTGCCTTGGCCACTTCAAAAAATGAGGAGGAATTTTTAGTGGCTTCAAATGCTATTTCCAGTGTGAGCTCTGACCTGGAAGAATTTCAAATTGTATTTGTAATGGTTCAAAATTATAATTAAGCTTCAGAAGCATGTAATATTTCTTGTGATGCAAAACATTTGTCTTTTTACTTTTGAGCGTTTTATGGGGATACAAAGATTGTAAAGAAAAGATGAACAGCATATATTAATAAAACTGGGTCTTTAAATTGATCTCTTTCTGTAATGTAAATATGATTTTTAGTGTGAAGGATAATCTTTTTTGTAAGAATAGTTATGGGATTATCAGGAACTATCCTCTGGTCCTTTTTATGCCCCAGTCATGAAATGCAAATGTGAATATAAAGTTACTTCTGTCAGTGTGAGTATGTGTATGTGGGTGGGTGTGTTTGTGTGGTTGTGTGTGTGCCCCATTCTTGTCAGGTGAATGACTTTTACTTTTATGGTTGAATTTCAAAATACCTTGGTAAAGACGACAGCGGCACTCATCCTTTCCGACTATTTTTCTCTCACCAATGGGTTGATATTTGTAGACCTATGTGAGGTGGCGTCTGGAGGCTAGGAAAGGATGTGATTGTGGTGATGGAGAGAGAAATACCAGGAATCCATTGTTAGGTTTTCCAGCTGCTGTGATATAACTGAAAAAATGTTGAAAACGGCGTAAAACTCCATTCAATCAATCAACCTTGGTACAGAACTGATATTCTTCTTGGTGAGTACCAGAGTATGTGAAGAGATTGTCTGAATTGCTGCCATCATAGTGCAGTTGGTAGTAGGTCTGTCAATCTAGAGGTCTGGGTTGCATTTCCCAACAGTAGCACTCATTCTTTCTGAATATTTGTCTCCCACCATTAGGTCTATAATTGATGTCCTATGTGGGATAGTAGATGGAGGTTAAGAAAGAATGTAATGTTAGTACTGGTATGAGAAATACCAGGAATCCATTGTTAAGTGCTCCAACTGAAAAAAATGTTGGACACAGCGGAAAACCCCATTCAATCCCCATTCAATCAGTCCACTTGATCAAAACTATTCTGAATTACTTGCTCAGCACTCCAAGGCTACAATCCAATCGCTGGAAAATGCATCGAATTCGGAAAAAAAACAACAACAAATTGTCTGAATTATGCCTAAGTTCAAGGTCAAGGTTGCAGGTCAAGTTTGTCACAGGTAAAAATGAAGTATTTGTGGGGTCATCTGTGTCTGAGCTAGATTTCAAGTTATCATAATATTATACCCCTGGTTAACTCAATATAGTATTTTGCTTGCTTCTTATTGAGTGTCTTTCCATTTTTCCAGGGAGAGACATTGTGGGGGTATAGCACAAGGCTGGAAAGTAATACACAAAAACCATGTTACAGTCGACAACAGGATAGACAATCTACAACTGGTTCCCTTAGACTGGAAATCCACCCCCTTAGAAGGGGAACCATCATGTAAATTTAACAAGGAACAGAGTCTCTACTGGATTGCTGTACAACAGTTACATATAGATCCGCTACATGAACATTTTCCAGAAGTCCCAAGTCGATTATTTAACTCAAACGGAGATCTCATAGATGAAGGAGGTAGGTTATTTTGAGCAGTAACAGATCTTTATTTTAATAGAGTTGACCCATTATAGTTTTACTACATTTTGGAACTTGTTATCTTTCACATTGTTAACCAAGGTTTCCAAATGAAATCATTAGGAAACCTTGGTCAACACTGTTAAAGCTCATGACTTCCAAAACACTGCTGAACTATTACAGGTCCACTACCTTTATGATAACTAAAAGAGTTGCTACATTTGTTAAAAATGAAATTATAATAAAAAATAGAAAAAGATGCCTAAAGTAAACAATATTGTGGATCAAACAAAAGTTTCAAAGATCTAGAGTACAAGGTTAAGGTCATGTGACAAGGTCAGGGTCATCCGTCAAGGTGAATGTTTGGCTGTTTGGGGACTTTAGTGTTTCACAAACTCACCTTGTTCTGTTGTGGATTGTTTCACTAGGATCAAGCACTGAGTGGCACACAATTATGGTGCCCTTGTTTTCTGAATGAAACCCTTTGACTATTATGTAGCTACTTCAGTGTTGAATCATTTTCATTGTTGTCAAAGTATATGTATATATGGCTTCAAAGTAAAGGATTTAGATAAGAAAAGTTTATATTTGATAAAATCAACCCCTTTTATGTGCTAGGTTATAACTGGGGATTTTCTATTTCAGTGCTATATACTGATGTAGGATGTGTTTATTATGAATGCCATTATCCACCATGTACAAATATAGAGAAACAAGTTCGAGAATTCAGCATTTGTGGGAGATGCCAGTCAGTTAGGTAATATTTTATTATGCATTGCTTTTAAAGGCTTTTATTAACCCTTGTCATGCTGAAAAATTTTTTGGAAAAAAAATTTGCATCAAAATCAAAGGGCTCAAAGTCCTAGAAGTACCAAATGTTTTGAAGTACTAAATCTTTTTTCAATTCTGGTGTGAAAAAGACATACAGATGGTGTAGGCTAAGATCAGACTGCACATATATAATTATAGGCAGTTACAACTGTTTTGTGCAGAGTCTACAAAATTCTTCACAAAGTTAAATTTTGCTTTGAGATCTTTCTTTTCTTTCAGCTAGTTTCAATTAGATTTCTGGCAGAAAATTGAGAGAATCTCTCAATATTTGACCTGTGTTATTGAATTGGTTGTCAACTAAGTGAAAATCCTTGCATTAAGAGTTATTTTATCTCTTGCTGAATTATCTCCCTTTATGTTTTAGGTATTGTGGTACCTATTGCCAACAGAAAGACTGGCCAGTACACAAACAGTATTGTCGAGAGCGAGTCCGTCCACAACAGATAGAGCTACCACCAGATAGATAGAAATAACAAATATAGTCTCTAGTATTTATATAGTCATCCATTTATACCAAGTGTTCTATTCTACGCATTCAAAGTTCTGTAAATCTACGCATTAAGGTAGTGGACCCGTAATAGTTCCATAACATTTTGGACCACACATTCTTTCATAATGTTAACTGAGGTCTTCTAATTGAAATCATTAGGAAACATCGATAAATATTGTGAAAGGCCATTAGTTCCGAAATGTTACAGAACTATTATGGGTTCATTTCCTTAAAATGTCTTTTTATTGTTATGTTGAAGGTCTCTTAGTTTATGCTTTGGAATTTTTTAACTAGACTAAAAAGGTTTTTCTATTTAATGCATTGATGATTCTTTTAATCCACATGTTAAAATTTTAGGGAATCTACGCATTGAAAGTAATCTTCTATTGAATAACAATGGCTCAAACTGTTGTAACTGCATTTATGTTTATAGGCAGTTACAACTGTTTCACACAGAGCCAGTGATATGACATTTCTTTTAGTTTGTGCATTGAAATTTCCATTAAATATAGCCTAAAAGATCTAAGTTGTGTTTTTTAGATTAAGATTTTTAAGATATCTTAAAATTTTTCATTGGGATATCTGGCACGATTTAGTTAGAATTCTGCAAGGTAACCCTAGATATTCTGTTTAAAAATCATCATAAATCTAATAATTCTTAATCCTAAAAAACGCACCTCTGGTAATCATGGCATTATTCATCTAAAGTTCTTCATTTGTCAAGAAAAATAGTAAAATGTCTATCACCATCACCATAGATATTAAGCTAAGCTCAAAAAACCTTAGGTATTGCTGTAGCCTTGGTGTCGTTGTCAGTGGTTCTGAAATAAGCTGCCCGAGTTGTCAAACTTGTCTATTAAGCTGATCAGACAAGCAGATTAATCATTATCATGGCCAGGTTGTCAGAAGATAAGTAAGAAAATCTTAGAAGAAAATATTTTCATAAAACGTTAGCTGATTTCTTATATTCCATGTAATCCCATGTCAACAGTCTGTCTATTTCTAGGATTCTTTTAGTTTTGTTTAGCAACATCAATTTTGTTTTCAATATTTTGCTGACTCTTCAAATTCAATGGACAAGTAGGTTTTATCTACAGACAAGCCAGTTTGTAATTCTTTCTTGTCCATGGACAAGCAGACTATAAAAATATTTCGGAACCACTGAAATTGTGTTTGTGGTTTTTGTTGTCATGCAAAAACATTGACATTTTGTGATATCTCTTGTTCTAATGAAGGCATTCATTTGAAACTAGACAAACATGTTCACTATCAAAAGAGCAATGTCCAAATTCCAAATTTTATTCATAATGTATACTATCAAGGGGAATAACTCTAATAAGTAAAGATGCATTCTATGTGAATTATGTCCCTTTTTAGACTTGCATTTTTTTCATCCACTGTCAAGCACCTAACAGCTGAGCTTAGGCACAGCCATAGGTGGTACTCTTGTTGATCAGGGTTAGACTTAATTCAGTTGGTAAGGAGTCCAGTGGACTCCAACCATAAGAAATCATGGGGTCGAAACTCAAAGCAAGGCAAGGAGTCTGAATTTTCTTATTTGGAAGAACATTTTGAAAAAGAAGAAATTGCTTGCTTAAAGCAATTTCTTCTATTCCACATGTTCTTTCTGAAATGTTATTCACAACATCTCTTGTTGTGAACAAATCTAAAAAATTGAAAGTTGATTAGTTTGTTGAATTATTCTTCTATGACAAAGGGAGTCCATTGGAATCCTAAATTATAAAATATGGGAGTCCCAACTTGAAAATAAGGAGTATCAGACTCCCAGACTCCCTTAGTGTTGAAACCTGTTGATAACAGTGCGCTGCAGAATGGAAGACAACTTCTGTCTCAAAAAGTTCCAATGCATTATTGTTTTATTGTGTTTGAAATGAATTTTATACAAATTGAGTATTTTATCCTAATTGTTGGCAGGCTGGTTCAACCAAAAAAGAGAAAACATGTATCTGTATTTTAAAGATTTTATAATAGCAAATGAGCCAGTGTGTTACATTTCCAACAATTTGACATGTGTGCGAAGGGCCAACATTAACCAACCTTTACTGCCTGCTAGTATGATTAGATGTTTGCCTGACTTTCTAAAACACTATTGGACCTTACCTTTCAACAAAGCCCGAAGTGAACACTCTGGTCAGTCTGTGCAGATGCACAGGCTGGCCAGAGTCTTAGCTTGGCATACTGGTACATTTTATATTGTTGGAAATGTCACTCACAGGCTCAAATATTAGTATTAATTTTGACTCCATGCCCATACATTCCTTTGTTTTACCAACTTGAATATATTGTTGAAAACTTAGCCCTAGTCATGTGGAACTATTTATGATTTGGCAGAAGAATAGACCAAGATGAGCTACACATATGTGTCTGATTTTAGTCTATAGCACCTGATTTTATATCAATAAAATAGGGGTCATATTGTATACTATTGTTGGTCTGACTTCTGTCTGTCTGAAAACCTTAATTGAAATTGTAACATTGGTTATTACTTCAAGGCTATTCAGGATATAATGCTCCTATTTGGCATTATTACAGATTTAAGTGACCTGCATTTGCAGATTAACAAGGTCAAGGTCATGTGTCAAGGGCAAGGTCATCTGTCAAGGTCAAATTTCGAGAAATTTGCTGTTTTAGAGGCATTTGTGTTTTACAAGATTTTTTATAAAATTTTTACCCTGTATATGCATCTTAGTTACTTTTATTTAAATGCAACTTTAAAAAGAATTTAGAAAAAAATCATTTACTTCTTTTCCAAACATGTTTTCCATTTTTTTCTTGTTAAAGCTGTTACAACTGAGGGATATATAGTAATGTATGGGGAAACTTTAATTGTGTTAATTTACTGCAACTTTCTCCAGTTTTGAGAGTTAGAATATTGTTTATACTAATTTTTTAAGCATTCCAAATGTAATTGACATTCCAGATAAACTGTTTGCTTCTAAAAGAATTTTTATGATATTGAAAGTATTTTCAAAAATGCCACATTCCATCATAAAATGTTAAATAACTGATCATTCCTAAAGTTTTTGCATAGATTGAAATGAAATAAGATTGTTTGAACTATTCAGTGTTTTAGATGAAAATGAAATAGACATTTTGATAGAAACATGTGATAAAGCATGCAGTAAAGATCACTCTGGAAACTGTGAAAATCTGAATATCTGAAAAACAGATTGGTTCCAGTGGAGGCCAACCAAATGCTGCACTTCAAAAATTCTTTCATGGAAAGATAGAATGATCATTTTTGATTAAAAAAATCAGCCAAGTAAATAGAGGATAGTGAATGAGTGGTCATGGAATACCGAATGTATTAAACAAATCATCTATAAACAGATAAATACAAGGCTGCGCCTCAAAATTCTTGAAATTCAATATTTCAATTTTCCGCAAAACTAATAACACTGTTTAAAACTGACATCACAATATATACATTATGACATCATTTTCGTGGTTACAAAATAGCGTTGCTTTTTGCTCTGAGCTCATTTGCATAGTTATTCCACTAGTGTAATAAGACTGGTGTAATATCAAAAATATTCAATAGGGTTATTTCACTCTCGCAACATAATGTCATATTATAGATAAAATTGTGACACTGTTGAACCTGTTCAGCCCACAAAGTCTTACAAGGGATACCACTTGACACATTAACCAGATGTTCCTTTAAGGTAGTGGACATTGGCAACATTTTGGAAGTAATGAACTTAAACAGTGTTAACTGAGGTTTCCTAATGAAAACCATTAGGAAACATTGGTAAACAAAGTTAAAGAGATTACTTCTGAAAAGATGCAGAACTTTGACGGGTCCACTACCTCAATGTCTGATTGGTCACTTAATTTAACCTTTAAATCACCCTTGATATATCTATGGCTCAGCACAAAACAGTTGTAACTACCTATGACTGATTTTCGTTTATACTAATTTATTTTAGTTTGATTGCGACGAAAGCTTAAGCTTAAGCTGATAGAGTCTCTCTCAAACACTCAATCCCGATGTTTTCATGTCCCTGAGCTACCTAATTCTACAGCTTTGTGAACTTGGGCTGGCTGTTAAGTGTTTTGCCCATAAACACAGCCCAGCAGTTGTGGGGCTCAAACCACGGACCTCTAGGTCACAGGTCAAGTGCATTGACCACTAGGCCACCAAGGCGGTCTACTGATTTAAGGTAGATACAACTGTTTCATATTGAGCTATCAATATAAGCATGGTGACCTATACAAAATTCATTGTAATGTCTATGTAAAGTAACATCAATATTATATAAATTCTGCGCTGTGTTCATGTAAAAAGTTAGCAAATGTATGAAAATTGTTACCTACTTTTGCATGTGGACTAAAATGCAAAGCCATTTAACCTTTCTGAAATGTTTTCATTTTGAAAGTAGACTTGATGTCAAGTAGATTTTAAACTTGTGCATTGATATCCCTGGAATTGACTGCTAAAACAGTGTAAAATTGAAAAAAGGGAATGAATTTGAATAGGTGGAATGAGCTCTTTTTGAAAGATATGAAGTTCAACAGTTTTACCAAAATTGATCACTATTTTATAATTTTAAAAAGTAATAGTCTAAAAATAGATTTGTGTGACTTCAAATTCCACACCTGCCAATGAAATTATTGAATGATTTAGCATTGCTAATCAATTTTGGAGTTCCTTTGATCAACTTTGGAGTGTTTTGAATGATTCAGAGTGTGATGAGTGTGTGTTTGGAAGGTTAAAAATGAAGCACTGAGAGAATAAGAAAATGATCTTGAGTTAGGTGACCCTCAACTTCACAATGTTCTTTTAAGCTTTTATTCATAAATGGATAAAAAAATTTCATGGTAATGCTTTAATGATTTGAAAAAGTTGAAATTTGCAATAAACACACATTTATAATTTGTTTATTTTTGTGCCATTCAGGTATATATTTATTTATTGATTGCTTTTTGTTTAAAACAAGTTGAATTCAAATAGTTCTGAATTTTACATGTTGATGTACACTATATATTGTTTTATTGTGTGGTGACTAACAGTTTGAAGTTTGTGTTTGCAAAATCTAACCTAGTCGATTGTTTTTTACATATAATTTATGATTACTGTTGAATGTTTACTGGACTTACTTTGTCGTACAGTCATGCAAATTTAGTTGTTCACTCAATGAAAGATAAATTGATCGTATGCTGAAAGGAATATTCTCTTCATTGCTCAGAAAGTATAATATCGATGGCTCTGCACCAAACAGTTGTAACTGCCTATATGTTTACAGGCAGTTACAACTGTTTCATGCTGAGCCATCAATATAGGGGTCATCATTTGTTTCAAAGTATGATAGATTTATTTAGAGCAAAAAACAAAAGCTATAATTCCACAGTAAGTAAGCCAACAATGAATAATTGCTTTTCTTGTTCAGAAATAGATTTATTTCTCTTACACACACTCAGATAAAACCTAATCATTTTTAAATGCAAATATGAGTCTAAATTTCTATATTAGTTAATAAGTCTCTAAAAGGGTATTACTCATAAAAAAAGAGATAGCTCACACCATTAGAAATTTTGTGTTTAAATCAATGAAATTTTAAAGAAAAGGACCTTGCATGTGGAGTTTGTAAGCAAATAGCGATTTAGAAGGATAGTATTTTAAAAATGCTTAATAGTGGCTCATAAATTTTGTGAAGAAAAATTAAATTACTTTAAAATCGAATTACAAAGATAAATTATGAATCCAAAGTATGGTAGCAATAGGAACAGATTTACTGTTGATATAAATCATATAGATTTATATAAGATCTTTCTTCTAAAAGAGTCCTCCTAAATAGAAGACTCCCTTACAGTTGATGTAATTTGATTAAAATTACCTTTCTTTTAATAATTTTGTGAGACTTTTTCACAATGTTAATTTCCTTAAATTGTTATTTGGAGGAAGAAAAAGCAAAAGGAAATCAATTTAAAATATATTTTGATTCAGAAAATTAGAACTAAAAATTCCTGTCCATGTAATGGATAACTTATTGGAGCATTTACTAGTATAGGATAATTACATCATTTCTATTAACAGCGGCACTCATCCTTTCCGACAATTTCTCTCCCAACAATGGGTTGATAATCATAGACCTATGTGGGGTAGAAGCCAGAGGCTAGGAACAGATGTAATGGGAGTTCTTGTGTGAAAACAAGGAATCCAATAGAAGCTGCTCCAGCCTCTGCAATTTAACTGAAAGATTGTTGAAAGTGACGTTAAATTCCATACAAACAAACAAAAATTACTTTATTTCTTTAGTCTGGTTAATTTTAGATTTGTTTAGTATGGATACCAAAGTTAAGTCCAGTATCTTTCATTAGGTCAAGGTAGACCATTTGTTTTGTTTTACTAACCCCAATTTGTATACTTATAGTGTAAAAACTAGTCTGCAATTTTTACATAACTAACAAATTTTGTGTATTGTTAATAGAGAAATTAATTATGAATAATCTTAATATAAATCTGTAATCTTAAATATTTTTAGTTAGATAGATGTTTATATTAATAATTCATCATTGTCCATGGGGGATCATGGGGGATCAGAACCTCTCAACCCCTTTCCTGCTTTTCATATTTTTCTGCTGTATGCAAAGCTTTGGCAGACAGTGTGGATTAAGATTATCCTGCATAGACATGCAGTCTCATCTTGGCCATAACAGCCTGCTTTCTACTTTATTATGATTGACAGTTTGTTTAAGATACAGATTAAGCTGCAGGACACGACACTAACAACAGTCCTTAGGCCCGAGACCTGTCGATTTTGGGGAGGACTGGTAGATGTTACCAAGCTGCAGGTCCGTCAGGCCTGTAGCTAATAGCAGCTAGTTACTTAGTATTAAATATCTGTTCAGAGTTAAAGAAAAAATGCCTTTCCAAAAGCTAATATTTGCATTATTAAGTGGAAAACATTGTAGAAAAAAGAAGAAATTGTTTGTCAAAGGCAATTTCTTCTTTTCCAACATTGCTTATTTTGCAATTTATCCCTTTAATTGCTACAGATCAATCATGGTTTGCATACAGGACCTGTTGTTATCATGGAGGACTTGTGATATTTAGCGCTTACAGGTTCTTCAGGCTGGTGGCAAAAAGCAGTAAGTGTTGAACCCTGAAATTCAGTAGGATAAGGCTTAAGACTTCAGTAAACTAGCAGGACATGGCTAATGTCCTCCATAAACTGTAGTTATGAGGTTTTTAGTCATTTGCAGACATGAATTTGCCTATCCCATGAAACTGATGTCCCTTTGGATTTGAAAAAGTTGACAATAGTGTGTTATAAGGCCTATTTTTGTCCCTGTTGGAAGATTTTCCAAATCTGAATGGTCATTCTACCTTATTATTTTCTCTCTTCTTGAAATATGATTGGTTGATCTCTGCAGGAAACAATATTTATGGAACAATAAATCTAGCATGGTTCTTTTTCATATTATGTATCACATATTTTATTGAGTTTTTTGTTTGCAAAACTACTAACTATTTGTTGGGAACAATTTGTTGATATTGAAGTTTGTTAGCTCCACTGGCCGAAGGCCAGCGAGCTATTGTCATGGCGGAGTGTCCGTCGTGCGTGCGTCCGTCCGTGCGTAAACTTTTTCTTTAAACATCTTCTCCTCCAAAACCAATAGGCCGATTTTAACCAAACTTGGTAGAAATGATCCTTGGGTGGCCCTCTTCTTAAATTGTTCAAAGAATTTTGATTGGCCCTCAAATATGGGCATGGCAGGGTGTAGCATTTTTTCACTTTGAAATCTTTAAAAATCTCCTCCTCCTAAACCATTGGGCCGATTTCAATGAAACTTGGCATGGATGTTCCTTGGGTGACCATTTACTTGAATTGTTCAAAGAATTTTTGAATGGCTCACAAATATGGGTGTGGCAGGGCGGGGCTTATTTTGAGCCCAAAATCTGTGAACGACATCTCCTCCTGAACCACAGGGCCGATTTCAATGAAACTTGGCATGGATGTTCCTTGGGTGACCCTTTACTTAAATTGTTCAAGAAATTTTGATTAGCCCATAATTAGGGGCGTGTTAGGGTGGGGCTTTTTTGAGCCCAAAATCTTTGAACAACATCTTCTCCTGAACCACTGGGCTGATTTCAATGAAATTTTAACAGAATGTTCCTAGGTAACCCTTTACTTAAATTGTTCAAGAAATTGTGAATGGTCCAAAAATATGGGCGTGGCAGGGTGGGGCCTATTTTGAGCCCAAAATTTTTGAATGACATTTTCTCCTGAACCACTGGGCCGATTTCAATGAAACTTTACCAGAATTTTCCTTTAGTGTCTCTTTTCAAAAATTACTTGCTAAATTTTGATTGGCCCATAAATTTGGGCATGGCAGGGCGGGGCAGGGGCTTATTTTGAGGCCAAAATCTTTGAATGATATCTCCTCCGGAACCACTCGGCCAATTTCAATGAAACTTTACCAGAATGTTTCTTGGGTGACTATTTACTAAAATTGTTTAAGAAATTTTGTTTGGTCCATAAATATGGGTGTGGCAGGCAGAGCCTATTTTGAGCCCAAAAGCTTGAACGACATCTCCTTCTGAACCTTATGTTTTAATAAGTTGGGTCAAGGGTTGCAGGTTCATTGTGATTGAGTATTTTGATGCAATATGGACCAGAACCACAAATTTTGTTTGGTCCATAACTATGGGTGTTGCAGGCAGAGCCTATTTTGAGCCCAAAAGCTTGAACGACATCTCCTTCTGAACCTTATGTTTTAATAAGTTGGGTCAAGGGTTGCAGGTTCATTGTGATTGAGTATTTTGATGCAATATGGACCAGAACCAGTAAATCATTATTGAATAGGTCTTAAGAGACTTCGGAGTATTAATGTATTCATTTAAAGTACGCTTTATTTAATGAAAGTCTAAAGATTTTAAAGCCAGTGGAGCGTGACAGGCCCTCTTGGGCCTCTTGTTTCAAATTTTGAATACAGACGTTGAAAAAGTTATTATGTTAAAATAATAATGATATGACACTTAACATTTAAATGTTGACTGCTATTATGTCCTCCAGGCTGTGACCCCTGGGCAATTTAAACAAACTTTACCCTGTAGTAAATTATTTCATGGGTAGATTCACCAAAATTTGGCAATAATTGGATACAACCCAAACTCTGCTATTTTTGAACCACCTTGACAGAAATCTTCGATCCACTACATTCCCACTATAGACAATCAGGGATCAACACTAACACCAGTCCTCAGGCCCAATACCTGTGGATTTTTGGGAGGAATGGTAGAAGCTACCATGTTGCAGGTCCTTAAGGCCTGTAGTTAATGGCCATATTTTTCCCAATTTGTCCAGTTTTAAAAAAAAAGTTGTCAATACGTTTTCAAACCCTACTGAAAACATTGTGGAAAAAGAAGAAATTGCTTGTCTCAAGCAATTTCTTTTATTCCACACTGTTTTTCTTACAATTTACTCCTTAAATTGCTCTAAACTAAATTTAGTTTTTGGTAAAGGACCTGTTCTAATCAGGGAGGACCTGTAATATTTATTACCTTACAATTTACTCCTTAAATTGCTCTTAAATAAATATAATTTCGGGTATAGGACTAGCTCTAATGAGGGAGGACCCGTAATATTTCTAGCTAAAAGGTCCTTTGAGCTGGTGGTAGAAGTAGTGTCTACTCTTGACAATCAGTATTCACGTCATATATAATTGCTTAAAGTATTGTTCTAAGGAACACCATATCTGAAAGTCTTAATTGGATCCTTGAAAATCTATAAAGAAAAAAAAATCTGTGAATACCACCAGCCTGTCCTTAATACAATATCGAAAATGGGAAAGGTTATCCAGTCTTATTTTTGAATTGTCTTCCACAATTTCTTTCGTTATGGGATAAGTCAGAGTAATTCTATTACTTCTGTGTATTGAGACATCATGTGCTTAAAGCTTTATTTTATATTCGTGTCCATTCCAATATTATTAGATTCTTTTGAAATATGTTGTATCACTAAAAGTTTGAATAAAAAATGTTGAAAACTAAATAAACTTATACTCTCTACCTTTCCATCTTTTGAAAAAATAAACATTTACACTTTGCTATTTATACAACCCATCTACATTTGTCGTGTTGCATAACCTAGCGTACCTTTTTCAAGTATGTTCTTATCATACCCCAGGGGTAATATTTATGCTGAGTCAGGGTGCATCCAAGGGAAATATCAGAAAATCCTATTCTCTAAAACCAGAAGGCAGACAGCTTACAAATTTTGTATGTGACATTACATAGTAGACCTCTACCATTTGTTCATGTCATGCCACTGGGGTCAATTTTCGGCTCTGAATGGACCAACCCCATTTTACATAAACAAAAAAGGGGGTATCTTAAAAAATATTGTCTTCTGAGAGCAGAAACCATTGATTTTTAGCTCCACTGGCCAAAGGTAAATGAGCTATTGTCTTGGCAGAGTGTCCATGCGTGCGTCTGTCTGTGCGGTTTAAAATCTTCTCCTTCCAAACCAATGGGCGGATTTTAAAGAAACTTGGTAGAAATGATCCTTGGGTGACCCTCTTCTTGAATTGTTCAAGAAATTTTGATTGACCCCAAAATAAGGGCGTAGCAGGGTGGGGGCATTTTTTCACATTTAAAATCTTTAAAAATCTTCTCCTCCTAAACCATTGGGCCGATTTCAATGAAATTTGGCATGGATGCTCCTTGGGTGACTCTGTACTTATATTGTCCAAGAAATTATGATTGACCTCCAAATAAGGACGTGGCAGGGTGGGGGCATTTTTCACATTAAAATCTTTAAAAATCTTCTCCTGGCAAACCATTGGGCCGATTTCAATGAAACTTGGCATAGATGTTCCGTTCCTTGGGTGACCCTTTACTTAAATGGGCGACACATTAAGGGTTTCGCGAGAGAGAAGATGAATTGTAAGAAATTTTTTCAATGTTCTAGGGGACGAAAATTAACGGAGACGAATTTACTTCACATTAAATGTAATGTAGAAATATGCTTATCATATATCATGCAATATAGTTCACGGTACTATAGGCCTTATAAATTTGGGCCGAGTTGACCGGGCGGAGTTATTCGATGGGCCGAGTTGACTGGTAACCGGAAACTGCATGGGAGCTCTACTTCTATGCTCACTTAAATTGGGGCGGCTGAGTAAACTTCTTAGTTCAAAACAAACTACAAAATTCCTGTATTCTAAACTTCTCACGCTTATGCGACTTTATCATAAAAAAATAACACTTACCGGCATAAACTGACTTTTAACACACGACTAAATCCAAATCTTAAACACAACATGGCGGAATACATAGAGTGGCGTCATAGCTTCATTCGAATGTTCGTATCCAAGCGATAGGGGAGGAGTTTAATAGTAACCGGATGGCTAATTACCGGATAATTTTAGAAATATCTCGTAAACAAGGTTTTTAAGAGGATAAGTGTTTTCTATAAACCTAGATCGAGATTTTTTTGTATGCCTAAAAAGAAATTAGCGAAATTCCCAGCATAGATTCCTAGGACATCAAGTTTCCCCCAAAAAATTGCCAAATAGCGTTTTTAGCTATAAAGATCATTTCAGAAGATTGAATCGAACAAAAAATTTGTTCCATTCATCTTCTCTCATTTCTCTTTTCAAAGCCTGTTCAACTCCCTCAATGTATGTTCCCCTTATTCGTTGCTTATTCAATTTCAATATAACTGGGGGAAATTATTCAAAGTTTTTGTTACAAAATCAGACGATCGTTTTCAATAAATTCGACACAACAAGACCTGCTTAAGTATGTGGGTAAAGCTACGCTTCTTTGGTCTGTTTTGTGAGTATATCAGAATTTTTTGTGAGTTTACCAGAAAACAGCCGTGCTTGTGCTCACTTTGAAAGGAATCGACGATTAGGCCTTCACAATTAGATCTGAACAGAATACTTTCATCAATTTATAAGTTTGATTTATCCCCTATCGACTTGCATTCTTTGTATTTAAAAATAATAATTTAAAACACATAGTTTAGTCAGAAAAAAACAGCATATAGATATTTACACAAAAGAAGTTCATCTTACGCAATGTACATAGGAAGTCCATCTTCTGAATTTTCGTACATAGCATTTTAAAAGGCTTTGTTTTGTCCAGTGTAATTATAGTCAATGAAACAAAACTAAGTAAATTTCTTAATGACTTTAACCCCCTTTTATCCTTTATTGGTATGAAAATATAGACATCTCTCTACATAAAAAACACACTTAAGAGCCTGATAAATACCCAAGACGCTCTGCTGACACTCGAAAAACAGCCTACGGCCTGATAGTTCTGTAAAGGATGCAATAAATGATAATGTAAATTGCAATTTTTAAGAAACAAGCGAAGGGTCGTAAAGGTAAGGTCGTTTGCACAAAATATCATTGAATAAAAATCATACAATAAGTATTCAAGTTTCGAATTAAAACCAGGATATAAGAAATAAACATGTTTTTATCATTTGATTTAAGCTCCACTGGTCACCGGGGCTTTTGACATGGCGCTGTATCCGCCGTGCGTCCGCCCGCTCGTAAATCCTTTCTTTGAAAAATTATCCACAGAAACTCCTTGATGAATTTCAACCAAACTTCATGAGAATGATACTCATGATCATTCTCGTGAAGTTGGGTTGAAATCCATCCAGGAGTTTAAAGATTTTCATGGTGTTTAAGAAACTTTGAGCCACGTAGATTTAACATTGCTTAATTTGGCGGGGCTAATTCTTATATATGGTAAAAAAGTGGCTTAACCTAACAAATGGATGTCGTCTAAATTTCGTTGGAATGATACATGTACTCGAGTGACCCCCTTATCAAAGCATGAAACATTAATGTTATTGCATGGAAATATGTCTTTTAAGGGCGGTATTCACATCTCTGTATACGTTATATAATGGAAATAAATCAATATTATTTTCTCAGACCTTGAATGATGGATATCAACCACATTAGACAGGCATTTTCCTAGACTGGTAGCCGTCTCTTAAATAGAGGTTAATTGTTACAAACTTCTAAAAACAGGGCCTGAATCTCGGGCTAGCATTTTCCTTGTGTGTCCCATAACACATATGAGGTCTCTTGTCTGTTATTGTCTCAGAACCTAAATGACAAATATCGACCAAATTATTTTGCATTTAATGAATTAAACAATCAACAAAACACCTTGCATAAGGTATGTCTTTTTTTCTACCAAAACATCATTGCTACCCCTTTAATTTAGTTGAGTGTTAGCAATAATTGAATAATTTGCATTTTAATCATAGGTTGGAACAGTACATGTAATAAACCGCTTGTCGAATCGTCGAAATAAAAGATTGTGGTTGAAAAGTTAACGGAGTGACACGCTGACGCACTGAGAGACGGAAGAACACTCGGCATCGCTTAAAACACTTCTGACCTTGGATCAGAAGGACTAAATCAGGACAATTTTATCACACAACTTTAAAGTAAAAAATATATAAAAATTATAGTAAAATTTAGAACTCTTAAACTCGTTGCTCCAGTGCTATTCACATGTTTATTTTCGTCACACTTTTCTAAAGCTATTTCCGTGTCACACGAATCCGTTCTACTATAGAACTGCAGTTCTTGTAAAGTTATAGCTTCCTCCCCTCCTTGACGAAATAGGGTCTCCTTTCTGAATTTATAAACGTCACCTCTATAGCAAGGGTCGCTACTCTTGAGATCCTTCATATATTCCTTGCACTCTTTTCGACAATGGGTTATAGAACATTTCTGCTCAATACTTGAGTAGTGATTCGC
Source organism: Fragum whitleyi (assembly GCA_948146395.1). Classification (NCBI taxonomy): domain Eukaryota; kingdom Metazoa; phylum Mollusca; class Bivalvia; order Cardiida; family Cardiidae; genus Fragum; species Fragum whitleyi. The sequence goes on along the minus strand of OX411543.1, from coordinate 19,839,972 downwards.
TATATATTCATCCCTGTAATGAAAAGAATAAATTATCGCAGGGTGCTCAAAATGTCAAATATATCAACAGCTTGATATAAGCTGAAGTAACGGCATTTGTTCGGCCGTCGCCGATTTGGTCATTAATGTAATACCGAAAGATCGCACTTTTTGAGCTAGAAATTTTGTTCACCTACCGGTATAATAAACCTCACGGACCGGAACCATTGCACTAACGTGTGTATTGAGGACGTTAAACGCAGAAAAAGCTTAATATCCGCTGTAAAGACGTTATAAATCTATTGCGTACAGTTAAAAACATCGTGAAATTGACACTCATTCCGATCAAAATCATTCTTAATCATTCACTCAGCGCTCCATTCATTCCTTCCAAACACTCACTCAAATCGATCAAAAACGCTCAGAAATCATTAGAAAACGTTAAGAAACTATTCAAGATTTTCAACATTAAATTCAAATCAAGTTATCTATTCTACGATTTTATTAGCTGGTGTGCACTATAAAGTGTGTGATTTGCCCTCGATGACGTATAATCAGAAAAAAAAGTATATTCTATTAAAGGGAGGTAATAAATATTGCTAATTTTGTTCATCATGAACAAAATTAGCAACATTGGATTACCTCCCTTTAATTTCACACAAAACTCGCTCCGCACACTCATTCAATATCATCCCGAAATCATTCCAAAATCATTAACCTTGTAAATTTCACGATGTTCTTAACTGTACCCTGTGCATACGCTTTGCATACATCCTTTCCGCCGATCATCCGTCCATTATTATTACATCCATGCATGCCGGTTTGGGTTACACAAAACTTGTTGTAGTGCGGATAAACTTTCTGCTATGTACGTCGTAACGTAAACAGGCTGACTAGGATCGAAACTTTTCGCACCGACCTGATTTTCTGAATCTATAATGATCAATCAACCTTCCTGTGAAAGTCTTTTTTTGAGATTCGACCTATGGTTGACCTTTACTAGAATCAATCCCTTTTCAAATATCTATTTTTTTTACAGATTTCCCAGATGGTCCGTTTTCGTGTGACGGGTCACAAAAAATTCGAGAAACAAACGCTGCAGAAACCATTATACTTTGTTTAATATGGAAACCTGGCGCCAGGTATCTTTTTTGTTTTGTTTCCGTTTGGCGAGCAAAGGGACGTGGCCTTTTCTTGTGGACTGAGATTAAGATATTGTTTTCAATTTTCTCAATCATACACTTAAGATACGAAAACCAATAAAACTAAAAAAAAAAATAAAACTATCATTGAGACATACAGAAGAATAGGTATAGTGTACTAAAATATTTCGAAATTGTTTTTTGAAATAACAAACAACAAACAACAACGGCACAGCAAGAAGAACGACACTGAGCCGTCCTGCGTGCAGAATGCAACAAGAGCACCGCCTACGGGTGCCTACGCTCGGCTGTTGACCGCTGGATGGTGGGAAAAAATCTAAGTCGTAAAAGGGGCATAATTTGCACAAAATGCATCTGGAGTTATTCCCCTTGATAGTATAGGCTACTCTTTTGATGGTAAACATGTGTGCCAAGTTTCAAGTGAATGCCTTCAGTAGAACCAGAGATATAACAAAATGTCAAAGTTTTCGCACGACGACGACGACAACGACATGGAGGCTATAGCAATACCTCGGGTTTTCTCCGAAAACAGCCGAGCTAAAAATGTTTGCACGTGTGTTCATTAGTCATACCAAACGTTTTCATATCATATGTATGCCAGTCGTACGTGTAGTTTAGACTAGAAACTGTCAAAAACGCTATACTTACGACATGTCTGCTAGTCTAGAAAAGTTGCATCCTTGAACGAGCCCGGATTTTAGCTCGCACATTTCAAGACTGGCCCAGCTTGTACACACTGTAAATGATATTACGTCGTATTAATTCTAAAATATCGTGACTACAGCTTGAATCAAGCTGTAGTTACGTTGTTTAAGAATTGAACCGGCGATATGTTGAGGAAGTAGATTCGAATCCTTGGGTGATTCCGTAACATTTCGGGTTCACCAGACATTCCGGTATTCTATGTTTTACGGGATTTGCTTTGTTCAATGCTGCATTTGTGAAAGCTGAAATTTGCTGGTCCTGCTACAGTTAGTAACATCGTGAAAACTGACATGATTCATCTCAATCAATACCATTATAAATCGCTCACTCAGCGCTCCATTCATTCATTTAAACAAACTCTCTCAAACCATTCATAAACGCTCCAAAATCACTAAAATGGTAAGATAAAAAAGTATATTCAACATTAAAATCAATAAACCCCACGATTTCACGGACATAATGGAATTTTGCATGTGTATCATGTGGTGGATTAGTGAAGACATAGAAAGCTATTGATAAAACATGTATGCATAATTTATTAATGGGAGGTAATAGATATCGTTAATTTTGTTCAACTTGAACAAAATTAACAATATTCGTTTACGCCCCTAGAATTTCACCCAAAACTCGCTCATCACACTCATTCTATCTCATTCAGAAATCATTCCAAAATTACTTTTCTTGTCAATTTCACGATGTTCTTAACTGTAGGTATGTTTTAAATATAGCAAAATGTGAGTATACCTTGGTTTATTGGACCCGATTTTGACCTCTGTGGAAAAAATGCTTAAATAACAGTTACGAACATATCCTATCAAGTAACAAGTATATATATTCAATTCAATGCAGTTTGTTATTTATTCCGTTGAAAGCACGTGCAAAGCCAAGTAGGAATAATCAGATTTTTATTCATCTTAATAGCTGGGGTCAAATTCGGGTCAATGAAACCATGTTATAACAAATCTACGTAGGCAGGTTAGACAAAAGCGGTACATTTCATAATTAAGATAATGGACCCATAAAAGTTCCGCAACGTTTTGGAAGTATTGAACTTTAACAGAGTTGACCGAGGTTTTCTAATGATTTTTATTAGGAGACCTCGGTCAACATTGCAAAAGTTCACGAGTTCCGAACTGTTGCGGAACTACACTGTCATACATAACGCATCACATGCATTCAGCTGTGGCTAAATGTGGGACACTAAATATAAGTACTATTTGTTTTTGACGGAAGATACTGATCGGGATGTTGTGCAAAGGTGGAGTAAGGTTTTCGGCTAAAACAAAGACATTTGTCACTTTTTATTCAAGTTTAGAAATGACCACTGCCAAAAAGGTGTCAGTAACGCGTATGTCCACCATGACTAGCAATCACTGCTTGCAGTCTGCGTCTCATTAAGCCACACAGGTTACGCAGAAGGTACCTCGGGATTTGAGCCCACTCCTGATGAAGAGCGTCAGTCAGCTGTTGCACAGTTTGAGGTTGTGGCTGACGTTGACGCAAACAACGTCCTAGGATATCCCACATGTGTATGATTGGATTGCAGTCCGGTGAGTTGGCTGGTCATGGAAGAACGTCAATATTATTGGCTTGGAGGAAGTTTGTCGTGATACGCGCCGTGTGTGGACTTGCGTTTTCATGCATAAAAGTGAGTCCAGGTTGTCGGCGAAACAGGGGTGGACAACAGGCTGTAAAACTTGGTTTATGTATCCCCTGGCATTCAAATTGCCTTAAACAACAACCAGGTCTGTTTTGAATGCATGATTGATGGTGGCCCACACTATTTACCCGCCACCACCGAAGCGGTTTTGCCCTAAAACACAAGTACGCACATAACGTTCATTTAGACGTCGATATATCCGAACGCGTCCGTCGGCATGTGAAAGATTGAACCTTGACTCGTCACTGAACACTACTGTCCGCGTAGCCGTCCGAGGTTATTATGAGCCCATTCGCGACGTTGTTGTCGATGACGTTGTGAAAGTATCAAACCATGATAAGGCCTTCTGCACACAACCCCACGTTCACGTAACCGATGTCCTACTGTGTTTACACTAATATTCCTATCGTGATTACCTACAACGGCTGCAAATATCGATGTAGCTGTTAAAAAGCGGTAAGGAAGGTGCCGTGGACAGATAAAGTTGTCTTGTCGTACAGACGTTGAGCGAGGCCTACCAGATCTACGCCTGTCCTGAAGACTTCCTGTGACGTTCACAGGACTAACCAACGCACTATAGTTGATCCTGATACGTTAAAACGTCTAGATACGTGATTTTGGGAACTGCCCATTTCCAGTATGCCCTAAATGCGTGCGCGTTCTATATTTATTTAGTCTTAGCATTATAGAAATGAATATATGTATCCTTCTTGGGTGAATTATGAGTTGTGTTTTGACTAACGAAGCCACTTGTACAGATTTCTAAACAAAATCATATCTTAAAGTCGCAAGGGGCGCACGACAAACATACCATCGGAAGCCGAGTTTGTAAAAAGAGTTTGCAATAGCAGGATATGTAGAGTTTGGGATATAATTCAAATTCATAGATAGAATTATTGTCTTCTGCTTATAGAAGAAAAGTAATTTCAAAATTTTTGTGAGGCCTTTTTTATGTCAATCTGTATATTACGGTTCCTCTACTTTCAAAACTACTTAAGTAATGACGTGTTTAGAAATGAAGCAGTTCCTATAACTCTACTTACTGGTATCTTGCACATTCTCTCGCGGATAGAACGTTAGAAATGACAGACACATCTCGTCCGACGTCTCGTCCCCAAAATACGTCGTAGTCACTCTTGACGTAGACTTAAAAACGCAAGTCGTGCGTAAATCGTCTCCTGGGTTTGCTACCAGAGCTTTCTTGTATCTGCAGGATAAACAGACACGTAAGAAAAAAAAGGTTTATTGAATTCAAGTCCATTTTCCACAGTGCGTTTGCAGTAATATATTTATAATACGTACTTAGTGCAATGTATGAAAAGAAATATCTTACGAGGTTGGGGGAATTGATAATTGTCGAGGCTCTGCCGAGACAATTGTCAATTCCAACAACCGAGTTAGATATTATTTCATACAACACACTTAGCACGCATTATATCTATCTCATTACCTCTATTTGCCTTCTTTTCGTCGATATTTCGTACAAAAATGCAAGTTTCTAAAAATAACCGCATTCTGTCATTGTTCTAGAAATATCCATGTGATGCACCACTTTGAAGATAATGTTTAAGAATTGTTATTAGGTCTGTATAGTTGCCCTCATACTCATCATATGATACAGTTATTAATATTCTGGGCCCGATGTAATAAAATTTTTCTCATTCTCAATTCAAAATTTTCTCAAATTTCAATTTGACATCAAAGACGTAATTCTGTTTTAATACTCATTTTAATGTATTAACATAAAAGATAATATTAATAAGTTGTTATAAATAACAACTTATTAATATTATCTTTTATTTCATACATTTATTTAAATTTAAAATTTGAGAAAACTCTCAGTTGAGCCCGAGAAAAGTTTTATAACCTCTGGCCCCAAAATTGACACTCATCCGACTTGATGTTATTTGATCAATAATTAATCGGTTAACGCTCCATTCATAGCATTTCGAACCCATTCCGAACATCGCTGGAAAGTACCTCGGATATAAGCGTAGTAATGTTGGGTCATTTTTGTTAATTCGGCTTGTGGTGGTACTTCGGTTATTTCATAAGTGTGAAGAAAATCACATTTTGATAACTATTTTCGATAGTCTGTGGAGATCTTCTGGGCATATTATGATTTGATGACAAAACGCAGCGTTTTGTTATGAAATAATAATATACCGAGTTCCATATGAAAGCGTACACTTTCTTTTTTTCAATTTTCTTATTTTTTACAAAGTTGAAGGAACCCTTGGTTGTAAAATTATTTGCATATTTTAAGATATGACCCTTAATAAATAAGGCAAAAAATCCGATTTCGATAAGTTGCGAATAATGCGGACACACGGTCAGCCCATGTGGTGTTCAGTATTGTCTTTCTGAAATTTCTTTTCTATGGTAAGAGATATTCGCTAATATAGCATTTTCGAGTTTGTATAGGGACTCCCTAACGGCTCTAAGCAGAAATTTGAGTTTACATATAGACGTAACATGTGCGTCAACGTAAAAAATTTCTACGTTGATTGGCCAGTAACGTCAGACCAAACAGTGCATTGAGCATTATTATTTTATATTACCCAAAAAGGATCTGCAAGCGGATAACCAAGATTTCTATTGGAACACGAATGCTTGTTTAATTTTATGGAGAGTTTTCTTTGCACTAAGTTTATATTTGTCAAACTGTTTTGGTCAAACTACGTTGTTGCATATCGAACACTTGTCATTCGTATGTGAATTTGTTGCAAGGAAGGGCACAAGAATTGAACTTATTGCGATTCCAGAATATATATTCACCAACTGTAGGATTTACGAGAAAAACACTCAAAATCGAAAGTCCTTTTCTAGTCGAAAAAAAAAAAAAAACAAAAAAAAAAAAAACCGAGGTGCCGATGGCTTTATTTCTCCAAGTATCGATGGTCAATAATCTCGAGGTTTGTCATGCAAAGTTTTGTGACGGTAAGATGTGAAACTTCTGAGATATTTGATTTTTTAAAGTGCGAGCTTTCTTTGCGAGCTAAGTATATGTCCAGTTTTAATCTTTCGTTGATTTTGTTTTTCGCAATGTCACCTTCAGTAATCTTTGTGACGTCACATAAACCCACGTTCGATATGAGGCGCTTGAAGCATGTCTGCGCCCTTATTATCCCCGAGGTCTATTCCGTAGAATCGCCGATCGATTTCAAATCCACATCAAATATCTATCAGCTGATCAAGATATATCACCAGGTGGTGACGTCATTAGGTGCAAAACAAAGCATGATCATTTTGCATAATCATTTGATATATTTAAGGATTTCGATTAGTTTAAAGACTATATAATTCACGCGATAAGTAAATACTTGTCAATATCAAAATCTTGTCAAAACCGATTTCAATAAACGCTGGTGTCCTTCGATCACTTTGCTATTTCTTAGGTATGATAATGGTATTCTTAACACTTGTTTACTAACTTTAAA